>JAHWFO010015425.1:5552591-5576267 GCA_023313115.1 Rhysida immarginata | reverse complement strand
GTCATCTTCAGCGTGATTATATTAATGAAAAGATTACAGAATTTTTAACAATTAAGATGATTCTTTATAACAATACATTTTTAAGGCGGTTTCAAATACACTTAAAAGCGTGGAATTCACTCAGCGATCACACTGAGCGGCAAGGCGGTAAAGCAGCAAAGCAGCGAAGCGGCACTTGTTGACGCCTGCGCAATACGCCCAAGGCCAGCTAGAAATACGTCACGTCCTGTGCCTCGACCGGTCACCGAACTACTGGAGCACGTGATTAAAAGAGTTATGGCGGAGCACAATTTTATACCGAAATAGGGTAAAGTATGTACTTTATTTTGTAGAAGTGAAGATACAAATTGCTACTGTCCTTTAACTTTTTATATCGGTAAATATTAGCATAATTCAGTTGGAAATTAGCAAATTTTAGAACAGAAACGAACTCAGATTTTCGATCACTTCGATTGGAAATATCGATGCTGGTCGTCAAATTTAAAAATAGTCTTGATGACTTTTTATAAATACAGAAACATTGCACACTGAGCAAATAAAAATATAACTGGAGTGTTAATTTGTATTCTGTTTTTTTATGTAGGCTATACATGCTTTCTCAATTACTTGATATCGAAGCTACATTGCCATTATATTTCGCTTCCCTTGCCTCTTTCTGACAGTTTCCTTAACGGTCTCTGGTGGGGACTGTCGCGCAGGCGTGGAGAGACAGAAAAAGACGCTTCGCCGCTTTACCTCCTTGCCGGCCCAGTCTGAACGGGGCATTAATGTGTTTTCTTTTTATTATTTTTTAATTGTGATGATATCCACAGTTTCCGGTGACTTATTACCCAAGTGTACATGTATTTTTTTTTTATTTGCAGAATCCTCTCATAGGAAACATTGCATCCATAGAACAAAATATGGCGTCTACCATAAAGAAAATAATTTGTGTAGTTTTAATTGCGAAACAAAATCACCGATCTAAAAAGATTTTCATCTAGGCACTAATGGACTTTTTATCTGGTGGTTGTTTACGTTAAATTAATCTGTATTTCCTCTGAAAGCCATAGTACACACCGAGCTTCCTCTACGGTTGAAGCCATGTTTTGTTCCAAGGTCTATAAAAGAAAGTTAGGACACGAAAATGGAGCCGCCATTTTGTTTCTAAATGTGGCGTTTCCTACACAATTTTCATGTTAAATATAGGCGATTTTGGAACAAAACATATCTAATTGAATAAACGGAAACCTTTAAAACTAGTTTTAATCAGGTCTCAGATCATATTTTCATCGTATATTACAAAAACTTTTATATACATTATACAAAAATCACTTTTACAATAAATAATATAAACAGAAAATTTCACAATAAATAATATAAGCTGAATATTTCACAATTAATTATATAAATAAAATAATATTTGGGAACAGTGAAGAGTTAGTGAAATTAGAATTAAATTTTTATGCCTTAAATTTTCCTATAAATATCTACAGAGGTTCTCATGAAGGAACTCTTACATTGTTTTTGCATACAATGTTCCATACATTGTTTTTGCATCACTTATTTTTTTTTTTATTAGGCCCGCCGCAAATAAAAAATTAGCTTGTCGCCCCCTGCAGTGGGGGGGGGGGGTTCGTCAAGGTCACACTGCTGACGTCAATTGTCGCTCTTTGTCGCTTGTCGCCAGCTCTTTCCCGCCGCAAATACAAGAGTGTCGCCGGCTCACCCGTCTTCTCTCCTATGGTATATACATAATGATAACTATTTAAATAAATAAATGCGGTAGTGAAATATTCATGCCTTTGGTCCTGTGAACCGATGTTGGTAATGGTTTAATTATTTTCAACTAATGTTTTTTATTTATATCTCATTTTTTAAATCATAATTAATAACTAATTCAGAAAACAAAATAGGTGCAGACTATACAGAAAATTTTTTTGCTTAGAAAATATAAGCTAACATCCAAAACTGAACTATGAAAATATTGAAACCAAATATTGTGCCTTTCATTAATTTTAAAAATAAATTATGATGTAATTTAAGTATTATCTAAGTTCTTTCATATTGAAGTATTTTTGTAGGGTTGTTTTAATATTTTTTATAGTGTTGTTTAAATAATAATAATAAATCCGTATTTTACGATACCCTTGCAAATAAAGGATGAATTTTACGAACGTTTAGCTTCTCAGGCTAATGAATCATATATACATGAATTTATTTGTTCATAATAATATCAGTTATATCATAAAATGTTTTAAACATCACTGGATATGAAACATTAACAAAAAATTAACATATAATCAAGGAATATTTAGAATTTCTTTATTATAAAAAATATTAAAACAACACTACAAAAATACTTGAATATAAACGTACTTAATAAATAATTAGATAATAAAGAGATATATATGTAAATAAAATCAGTGAATAATACTAACTGTTTCGAAATAAAAATTATTTTTTACGTAAGAAAATAAACTGAAATTTAACACGAGTAATAATAATAATAATGGAGTGTCATTAATGGCAAAATGGAACAATGGAGTGTCAAAATGTTTCTTAACAATATCTATCATTTCTCTGTCGTCCACTGTATTTTTTCACTAGTTTTCCCTATGGAGGAATTAGATGTTTTGATTGGCTATCGACGATGATGTCGCTGGTCGCTTCCAATTGAATTCAGCTCAACAGAGGTGACGTCGCCTGAAAACCAGTTTTTTCCGTCGCGCGCGACCAAGGGCAAAAAACGAGGTCACGCTCGGGCGACAGGGAGCGACATGGAGCGACAAAGCGTATTTGCGGCGGGCCTTAAAATCCTCTGTAAAAATATATAGTTTGTGTGCCTTCAATATACTTTAGAACCAAAACGGCCGCTGGCGCAAAGAGTTGTGGGATCGTGTCCTGACCTTCTTTTATAGACCTTGTTTTGTTCTGTCGATGCCAGTGCCTCCTATGAGCAGTTTCTGCAATAAACGAATATATCAGCTAAAACATTCGGAGTTTTCTCGTAACATGCTGAAAACGCTACATAATCATTTATTACATTCAAAAGTTATTAAACATTGTTTTAGTACAAGTCTTTATCGGACCCTTGAATATTTAACTAGCTAAAGTAAACGCATTACTTATTGACAGTTTTAAAAATGCTCTAAATGTATGCCAAAAGATACTTTCTTAACATTTAAGCTTAGAAAATAAATTCCCAACAAACGAAACGCGACCATGCAGAACAAAATTGGTCATCTGGAGATTGGAGCCACAAGGATGCCATACTTCCTTACTGCATACAGCAAGCTTGCTTATTATTTGAGTGCATATTTAGCAGAATTATCAGAAGTAACGTGTAAATACCTCACATCTACAGCTATAATAGTGAAGCAAATTTGATTTACAGAAGCGAGAATTTTTAAATAAATGTTTATAGAGGTATTATGAAAACGTTTTGTTCGTGGCAAATTTTATAAAAGCATAAATAATTTTTAAAAATCATTTACTTTTTAATTACCAGGTAATCGCAACTTTGTAATTGTATAACGTTATTTAATCTGGAAATAATTAAGTTATTATCCATAATGATGAAATGTAAACCATTAGTGATCATAATTATCATACATGATTTTATTACTCGCAATTTGCATGCTTGGTAAATTAGTTTATAGAGATTTAATTTCCCTTTGTAATATCTGTGTGTCGTGAGTGGTTGATGATGATAATTTAATCATCAGATATTTATGCTTATATCACGAGTGCTGTCGCCGCAATTTGCTTTAAATAATTTAGCGCCTGCTAAAATTAAGACCTTTCCATAAGCAGATGAAGGAAATGATTTTATGAAGGTTTTTTTTAACCTTTTCTTTGCTCTCATTCTTTCTTTATTTCGTAGAGAGAAGGGTAGGAAAGTGAGGAGTGAGCGGGGGAAAAGGCATGGGTGCATGAAGAAAAGTTCTTATGATCAAGGGGCTCAGCAATGCTAATGAAGTTACATGGCAGTGTTCGCGCTTTCGCCATGAGCGTCGTTCATCATAGTGACGGATGGCGAATGCACGCTGCATTGACACAGATTATGGAGATGAATTGCCTCCGTCGGAAAAATTTCACTTCTAATTTAATCATGTCTGACGCCAACTCTTATGACTCGACATAAGGGAAGAGCGCCTCTAACATTTCCCTTTCCACCCCTTTAATTCTTTTTTCTTCTCTCCTTCTCCTGTTCTACTTCTTTTCTATTCTTCTCTTATCATTCTCGTGTTTAAAATTACGAAACATGAAATTGATCAGCGGTGGGAAAGAAATAAGGCAATCGGAGCAGACGGCGAAGGAGAAGCGCTATTTTCCACCGTTTGAAGGGAAGGAATTCTTCCGCAATTGTTCAGTTGCTGTAGAGAAGCCATCCGGGATTGCAGCGCGAAGATGGTTTGGCAGAAAAGGGTGAAGTGACGGGGAAGAAATCAAGGGATCTGAGCTCAGCTGGAACGCCTTGGAATCCTTTGATGTCACATGATCGGGAAATGACACCTCTCGTCGGCAGCAGGGTTTGCTCAGCAGAAAAACAAGCGAATAGGGAGAATTTCAAAAATGCCCGTCGCTTCACATGACAATAAAATGGAGACACGCACGGTTGCACGGAACAGCAATCCCCCGAACGTTAGCCGCATCGTACCCGCAAACCGTCCCATCACGTACGGGCGAAAAAGAAAAGTCTCAACCTCTCAACAGTCATTAATCAAAGAAATGCTGGGGCGGTGAATAGAACCGCACGAAACCCAACAAATAACTTCCGACCATCGCTTGATTATAGGCTTCACAAGGCTTTACCTTCTATCCATTCATGACATTCAGAACTCAAACGAAACATCCGAATTTTCTTTCATTCTACGGCTTCAAGATGTGTGAAATGCTAAAATAGTTTCTTATCTTAAAGCATAAAAACAAACCTCCAGATTTAAAATTGAACTGCATCGCGATGGAACTAATATTTTTAAAATATTTCTGACAGGTATTTAAGCAAATATACCAATTTGCCCACTTCATCTACATTTCCACCCGACATAGTTATGACTTCCACTGATGTACATTAGGATCTATTAAAATATTTTCTGTAATTTATATTAGTGCATTTTTCCAGTTAGATGTATCAATTTTTTAAATTTAGAAATCAAAAAAGCGGGCGTTTACCCGAATAAAAAACATGATACGGCAAACTTTAACAAAATCCTAATAACAAATAGAAAAGGGAAGGAAAAATTCCGCATCCTGGACTCGAACTAGGGACCATGCCTATCGCTGGCACTGCTATTAGCAATTGAGCTACCGCGGACATGAACCGACAAGCTGTTACAATATATCCATATGGATTTCCATGAAGCTACCAAACAGCTCAATCAGCAAAGCAGACCCCCGACTGGCAAATCTGGAATCATCCTTACTCTAAACCATCAAATAGATTGATGAAATTCAACTCAAACATGAGACAATAAAGCAACTGAAGAAAATCTTCAAGCAAACCACATTAACAAATGGGCATGGTCCCTGGTTCGAGTCCAGGTCGCGGAATTTTTCCTTCCCTTTTCTATTTGTTATTGTGATTTGTTTGATGATTTTCTTCAGGTACTTTATTATCTGTCGTTTGAGAAAATTAAACCTGTCATCTTTTATATATTTTATTCCGTGAATGCTATATGCCTGCGTATTTTTAACAAACGGAAAATGCTTGTAGCGTTCCTGGAATAAAATTCTTACATAAAAAAATAGGCGAATAACTGCTTGTTAATTTGGTATGCATATTGTGTTAATATTACTATACTTTTAGAAACTTTTATGCAGACGAAAATGTACAAATTAAACTTTGGCACAAGTGACCATAAAAGCAAAATGTATTTTAATAACTAAAGTCTGTTTATTGCCAACCGAGCCCACAGTTTACCTAAGGCAATAATTTACTTTCTTTTGTTAAGGCTCAAATATTTTGCTCAAGGAAGAGAGTGAATTAGGGTAGTAGCAAATCCTCATCTACCAGGGAAAGAAAGACAGTATCAACAGAGAAAACGAACTTTCATTATGATTTTCTTTTGTTTCAGGTTTTGAAGTTAGCTTACTGGAACTACTTGTTCCAATAACGTGGCGCATAAACATGTTTCTGAGCCTTATCGCTGTAAAGCGATTATTGCTTCAGGTAAATGTGAGGTCAGTTGGCAATAAACAGACTTCAGTTCATCTTTAGTTCATCAGATGCTATGTATAGTATACTAAATAATTCCCCCGAAAATTGAAGTACAGTCTTCAAAGGGAAATAATCCACACTTGAATTTTACTCTAAGTTTTACCGTTTCAAAATTAATTTATTTTTAATAATTTAATATTACATTTAGAGCTAACATTATTAAGATTATTAAATTTAAATAATTATTATTAAAAAAGCTATTAAAACAACACATTAGCATGAAATGTAATATTAAGTATTTAACTCGTGTGGATTATTTCCTTTGGTTGACTGTACAATTATTCTGAAAGAAAATTGAGAGACATTAGTATATACATAGTTTAACCTGAGAATACCTTATTCTGGTAAATAATAATACTAAATACGCACTAGGCGAAAAAAACTGTTTGTTTTTCAAAAACTAGTTTTATCCCTATTGTGCGGACACAACTAACATTTTTAAAACTAGTTTTTTCGAAAACAAACTAACTGGTGTTTTTACCACCAGTTCAGCAAAACTGTTTTTAGAACGAGTTGTTTCCCATGATTCATTGCAAAGCATCCCACAATTCCGTATGTTTCTACCCATAATTCGTCACTCCGACACATATTTACTCAAAAAATGACTAAAGATAGTATTTTACTACAAATGCACTAGCAGAACTAGTTTTAAAAACACCAATTTTCACATCTATTTTTAAAAAACTAGATAAAAAAATATTTGTACAAACATACCGTTCACACAATCATTCACCAGACATTAGAACTTGATTATCTTTTTCATGTACCAGACATAACAAGCGATAATAATTCGAATAATTATGTCTGGTTGTGAAAATTGGTGTTTTTAAAACTAGTTCTGCTAGTGCGTATGTAGGCTAGTATAAGAAAGTGAGAAAATAATAACTGCGAACAATCCTAAAAATTAATGCGGCTGCAAGAACGTTACAAGTCCATCCTTCGCCAAAAACTGCGATTACATACATGAAAATTAGCTTTCTTCCGAAACCAATTAAGAAAGGAAAACCAATTCAAGAAAGCTTAAATAATGCCATTCAGACAAACAGAGATGACAATCTGTCTTAATTAGACTATGTGAGATTTAGACACCTTTCGTTCAACGATCTGTACTGCAAAGAAAGTTTCCCGACTAGCATTGAATTCTGTTTTGCAGATAAGATTAACCTGAAATGTCGACCTGCATTGTCAATTGATACAACATACGTCAATTTAGCTTATTAGAAGACTAACATTTCTACTCAATATTTCTTCACTCGTAAGCTTAAAGTAAACATTCGCATTGATTAGATATCCATTCATATCCATAATCATAAATCTTGACGATATGGCTGGATACATAGATATATTGAATAACACCGTATGATAATTTGCCCGTCAAATATCATTTGAGTTACTTCTTGGAGTGATTCTTGAAATCGATGATGCTGAAAAGGATTCACGAGATATCTTACGTGAGTTTCTACAAACACTGATGATCTAGAATTTTTTTGTTTCAGTTGAGCATTCTATACGAACACTTTTATTTCTTCGTCAAATTTAAATTAGCTTCTTAATAAAGAAATTTCAAACAAAAATACCCCGTTTTTTACCTTTAACGTTTGTTTTTTTTACATTTCAAACCTTAATAGTAAAGCATTTAAAAGCTAAACTAATACCGCTCCTTATTCAAGATTTTTATTCTGTATGCATATTAATTTATTTCAAGACTATATTTAGCATCACAAATACGCCTTAAGAGTAAACGACTTTGCTCTATTTGGAGAGGCTAGTCATAATTAAAATGCAGCAAACGGCGGTTAAAATCGCACAAAACTATACCAAACCCTCTACACACTAAATGCACCGAAGGCACGTTTAATTAACATAGGCAAAATCTCAGCTCTCATATTTTTACTCGAGTTAAGCTGCTCATGTCCCTCGAGGTACACTTCGCTCGCAGTACTCTTTTTTTTCGCTTAGGCGCCGTGACAAAATTAAAGGATGCCGAGTTGCGTTTAGCCGATCTTTCTTCCGATAATACAGCGTCTTAAAATGCAAACTTATTCAGAGTGAGCGAAACGTGACGAAGATGCCAAAGAAGATTCGAGGTATTTTAGACTTTGTTATATGGCGATTGCCATGCCAGATGAGGAGCCGTCGACGTTACAGTGACACTAAGTTTATCTCGAGTGTTTTTAGAATAGATGTGTTGAATATTTGAAATGACTCTTTAAGTACCGAGCAAAATTTGGATATGTTTACTTATAACTTAAGCTTAAGAAATGCAGTTTAGGAACTTTTTTTATGAAGTAGATTTTCTTCTTTCAAGTTTGGAATTAAGATATGAAACCAGCTTGGGAATACTGAATATAAAGGATTTCTTGATAAAATAAAATTATCTTGCTATAAAACATCTTTAAGTTATAATTCTCTGAACATTTTGCAAGAAAAGTTCAAACTTTTACTTGCATAGAATTTGTACACAGTCTTGAAATCTTAAAGATATTTAGGCCTGAACTTGAACGAGAAACGATAGCTATAAACAGGGTGTCCCTGATTTGAAACAAGGTTGAGGAAGCTTAATAAATATTTCTAGTGAAATTAAGGGAACAAGTGTCGTCCAGAACAAAATTTCCAGAGATTGTTCCTCCACTTCCCTTCGCCAGTAGGTTGTCACATGAAAAGACAGATCCATGGATTAGTGTGTTAGTGCCATATTCTTATTCGGCCATCAGAATGGTAGGGAAGAAGCAGAGATTAATTGGATCAACCTATTTATTTTTCATACATTCAAGTCACATTCATAACACCTGGCCCTTAGCGAGCTTCCCTGTTTTCTTCATGAAAGCATGGCATTCTGCATGATATTCTATTGTTATGACCAATCAGGGACAAGGTTCGACTGCTGTGCTTTGGGAGCGCCGCATTTTTACTTTTGGAAGTCCTAGGCGCTCTATCAACTTGAGGCCTCTTTGCGATCCTAAGTCTGTTTCCTTCTTTTAAAATGTCTTCATTGACAGTGAGGAACCAGCTTGCTTCTAAAGCGCCTTATGGTAAATCCGGCCCATGGATTACGGAAATGGCTTTATATACACCTAATTTTTCATGTTATCCTTCTATTACTGCAGACAATACGTGCCAGTCGCCCGTTATCTCTCACCTAAAAGCTTTTTTCGACCACCAATATAAACAAATATAAAAGAAACCCGTTGAGAATGCGTGGCACTGCATTACCATAACGATGTTAATTAAATGCTAAGTCTGTCGTTCTTTAGAATTCTTTGATTTTGACTTTAGATTCGGATAGAGCTTCAAAAAATGAGTAAAAGTTAAAATAGTTACATATGGTTTAAATTAAATACGTTGGTTCTGCAACGGCTCGAAGGACCAAAATGATAACCTTAATCGTCATTTTGGCCATGTTCCCGAAAAGATAGCACTTGTGTGCCTATTAGAAATTTTACTTGCTTTTTGATGCTCTATCCGAATCTGAAGTCATAATAAAAAAAAAAAATTCGAAAAAATTGGCAACTGATCGACCGACTTTGCAAATCCAATAATGATGTTTTTACAGTAATTTTAAAAAAATAACATTCCATATACTTCCCACAAAATAAATCTTATTATCAATCTTATTTTTAAATGCGCTTATTACTCGAGGCTTGCCGAACAACTCGAACCGGCTCCTCTTGCACTTACGATCTGCCACATTCTATGTCGTTCAAATTCTTTGCCTTTTACACGTTTAGGTTAATTGCTTTATTAAACAGTTGTGCAAGTAACGTACATGCCTTTTATATACTAAACGCTGTTGTTACGTCACCAAGATTTTTTACTGACGGGTCCAAGTTAAGATAGGTGGTGTCTCTGGAAAAATGGTTACTCCGTCTGCATCTGAATTTTAACGTTAAATTGCAACCATGTTTAAAACAATAACATGGGAAGCATTATGATTATGGTAGGTTACGTCAAGAAAGTAACAAGAACAAGGATACAGTAAAACAGGCAACACTTAAATGTACGCAAAATACACTACGGTTTATAAAAATCGCAACACCCTGATGGAATAGCCCAATCTGCATTAAATTTGGGGCATTTGCATATCATGCGTCAGAAAAGAAACCATTAGATTTTCAGGTCAATACAATGAGTTTTATTGTCACATTAGTATCGGGTGAAACCACCGTGGGATGCAATTACAGCCTCTAAACGTCGTGGCATTGAGTCAAACAAGCTCTGAATAAGGGCCTGGGGAATGTCCTGCCATGCTCTGTCTACACGGGTATACAGTTCATCCACAGTTGCTGCTGCAGGAGTCTGACGAGCCAATCGATGAGCAACCCTGTCCCACACATGTTCGATTGGGAGCATGTCTGGTGAACGAGCAGGCCAGGGGAACAAGGGCATCTGATGTGCTTGGAAAAAGGCGAGGACATTTCTGGCCACATGCGGTCGGGCATTGTCCTGTTGGAATACAGCGCCTGGAAGGTTCTGCAGGAAGGGGATGACCTCGGGTTGCACAACTTCCCTGATGTACCGGTCACTGTTCAGATTGCCATGGATTCTGATCAGACGGGAACGGCCATGGTAACTGATTGCACCCCACACCATCACCCCTGGCGTTTGTCCTGAATGACGCTGCAGGATGCATTCTGGAAGGTCGCGCTCGTCACGATGTCTTCTGACTCGTATCCTGCCGTCATGGTGCTGCAAGTTAAACCTTGACTCATCCGAAAACACAACTTGTTGCCATTCAGCTTGCCACTGTTGGTGTTGATGGGCCCATTGCAACCTGAGGCGCCGGTGGTTTTGAGTCAAAGGAATCCGCAACAATGGTACTCGTGCCATCAATCCTCTGGAAATCAAACGGCGTCGTACAGTGATAGCAGACATTGTCCTGCCTACTGTAGCACCCCACTGTTGTGCTACACTGTGGAAGTGGCTGTACGATCTGCTACACACATGCGATAGAGGTGTCTGTCATCTCGCGGTGTCGTCGTGCTGGGTCTTCCTGAGCCTGGTCTTCGGTGTGCCCTGTTCTCTTCGCTCCACTGCCTCCATGCACGCATAATTGTCGTTGCATTACGTCCTACACGAGCAGCAATGTCACGATACGACCATCCCGCTTCACGCAGACCAATTATGCGTCCTCTTTCAAAGTCTGTCAGCTGTTGATATGGTACCCTTCGTCGTCGTCGAGGCATGGTGTTCTTTCAAGCAATTACTCTGAAAATCTAATCATTTATACTCTGACCCATTGTATGCAAATATTGCAAATTGCATATGGATTAGACCATTCCATCAGGGTGTTGCGATTTTTATAAACAGTAGTGTAGTATGCTCATTCCATCTTAAGAAAACGGTAATTGCATATTACTCGAAAATGTACGACATAGAAGTAGGGAAAAAAAGCAAACGATTATTCTTAAAATAAAATAGGGAATATTTTATTAAGCAGTTTATTAAAGAAAATAGTAAATGTAATTTATATTCGTATTCCCTGGTTCAAATCGCGATTGCATAATTTTTCCTGCCGCTTTAACCATTGATATTCTGACCTTAAGTTTGGAGCATTACTTCCAGTTTATATTTTTTACTTTCTTGAAAAAAAATTAAAATATTTATTGAAAAATAATGCATTTAAACTTTAACTGAATTAAGAAAATTTCAGTTTTGAGCTTATCAATAATTTGGAAGACTCGTGCTTCTCTAATGCTATTGTCAATTAATTAAAATAACTTTAGATAGAAAATTAGCTGGAATCTTCATTTATCTGTTTCGGTAATTTGATCGACTTTCAGAGCCAAATTACCAACATACAAACGATACCGAATATTATTAGCCTCAAGCTAGAACGTCAACCATCATTAATGTCTATTATCTTCTCCTTCTATTAATGACTCTAGAATGAAATTAAAGAGACACCTTAATAGGAACACGGTTAGAAACGAATACTCTTTTGACATACTTTTCTTTGGACATGAAAACTAGATAGCAGTAGTAAAATAATATGAATTTTGCTGTAAAACATTCCAGAACATTTTTAAAAACTTTGTTTATTAGAAATTAGAAGTGGTTTACTGATTTGCTCTAAATATATTGGAGGGCTGTTACTGAGCGAATTGCCTGTAAGACTGAAAATGTTTTGGATGATTAAACATGACTAACTCAAGAACTACGAAAGTTTGGTTCCATAAATTTTCAAACCATATTCAATATCCTATTTTTAATGCTTCTGTTTACTGAATGTTTTATCTAAATCGGTCTTTCCATTCATGGCCTGCCGGCCAGGTAGCCGAGAGGGCTAGGGAGTAGGCTTTCTAGTTCTCGTAGTCCGCCTGGCCGTGGGTTCGAATCCCGCCGTGGGCATGGATGTTTGTGTTTGTCCCGGGCTGCGTATAGATATAACTAGTGTAAAATGCGCAAAATGACATTAGTAGTCGACGCCTAAATCTCTAGAACCCCACCCCCACTCATGGCCTGGATATTAATTAAATTTATACTAATGTCTCATTTGCCGCCGCGTTTAAAGAAAAAAATCCTTGCATTTGTAGTTATGTCCATATTTTTTATTTTGAAGCCGATCTTTTAATATATTACCGATAGAACGTAGAAATGTTAATATAAGAGAAACATTTTACATTCAGTTAATGTTAAGAATAATTTAATGAAAATACGTAGATTCTTCCTGTATAATTAACAGATTAAAATAATATATTAAATCAAATTTCAATAGCTGAATTATTTTATGAAAACAACATTATTCGGAATATCAATTTTAAAGAAAGTTTGGGATCAATATGAAGAATACTCCTAGTCGAAGTTCGAGACAAAAATTCTGAAGCGATTTTATCATTGAAGTTTTAGTCTCTAGCAATTATATCGAGCTTATCCTACTAAAGCAGCAGAATTCACACTTAACATGAAATCCACAAAAGAGTGATATCTTCTAACACGTACTGAATAATAAGCATGTTTAAAAAATCATTCAAAAATGCATATACTGATTAAAACTGGCACTTTTCAATGTTCAGTATACATTGCCTCATTATCATTTGCATGTTTAGATATTTTATAAATGTAATTTCATCGGCCTCGATGGCTCAGTGGTTGCGTGATCGCTTCTGATGCCCGAGGACGCGGGTTCAACTCCGGCCGAGGACGACGAGGATTTTTTCAGGGGGAAAATCCTGAGATCACGCACTTCCTTCGGGAGGGAAGTAAAGCCGTTGGTCCCGCGTAGTCGTTTGCCGGTTGCACGTTAAAGAATCCTTGCGAGGCAAAATTTGCGGCCCTAAGACATTAATACCAAACAAACCAAACCAGACCAAATGTAATTTCTAATTATGAACGATCACCAAAAACGCTCTCCAGGAGATAAGCTAGAAAAATAGCCGAACTGAGTGTTCGTAACTATCGTAGAGAGCCAATGAAAAATTTATATCGATCATTCAACTACCTTATAACGTTTATGATATTTATGATTCTGTTCCATAAAATTTTGCGGTACCTGAAATCGCCTTATAAAACAGTCATTTCAGGGGTTAGAGTTTACTATAATAAATGTCAACGTCCCTCCACGGTTTGCTGAATTACTTTAGGAACTGTTCGGCTGTATCAGTTTTGCAAAATCAACGATGATCACCAAAATCATCTCGCGATTTTTTCCACTCTCTCGTCTATAAAGAGCCACACCAAAGAAATTAGCCTTTGAAGGCCAAGTAATAAACCTGTGATATAGTTTATCAATGTATTTCTTTTTAGATTATAATATTGCTTTAAAAGACAGTAATGACAGGTAAAATTTATCTCATTTTTAGCGAGAATACATTCATTACCACCCTTATATTAACTCGCTCTTGGATCTTGTGAGATGGTATGGAACCTTTCAGTCAAATTTTGAAGCACTTCCGCTTTTCTATTCGCTCTTAAATTTTACTTACAGGTTTGCTCCTGATGACAACACATTTTGGCAATTTTCTCTGTCCAATTTCTGTTTTTTTTTCCATAAAAAAAATTTAAATAGATTCATTTTTCCTGCCTTTCTACGGAGTTTTGTTTGCGTCGAGCAGTTTGTGACGTCAGAAGTTGTTTTGCCAATAAGATTGTTTCTTCTAAATGGTAAAACTTAAACTTTTATTTTGAGAGTAAAAAATGGTGGTAAAAAGGGTGGTAAAAAATGCTTCATTTTTCTCTCTTTACTTATTCTTAATCATACTCTGTCCAACGAAAGTTGGAGTGGGCGTGTCCAATTAAACTTTTTATTTCAATTGTTGATTCTACTTTGGCAACAATGTCTAACAATTAAAATAGGAAGTTTAATTCGACACGCCCACTCCAACTTTCGTTGGATAGAGTATAATTCTAACCATATGTTGTTTTTGGATGGTTTGATAGATTAGGTTTTGAATGCGTCTAATTTATAAGAGTATTGACAATATGGGTTTCAATGAACATCAAAATGCCCAATATGGCTTCAAAATTTGAAAAAAGTCAAAATTCTCGTCAAAGCTCGAATTTTTAAATGACAATAAAATAAACGTTACCGCTTATCACATAGAAAATTATTTACAAAGATTTTTGTGAAAATTTAAGATTTTTATTACAAAGTTCTTATGCAATCAGCAAAGAGTAACAGAAAATTCAACATGAACTCTTAACAAAGTTATTCAACAACTTCAAAAGCAATTGGGAAACTGGAGCGTAGAATTTTTTTTCGTTTTACTTCTCGGAGTTTAAAATCCTCCAAAAAATTAATTTAAAATCGTTCCTCTGAGAGGCTTTCCCCAGTGAATTCGAATTAGAAGAGAGAGTGAAAAACTATTCCGCAGTGGCAAAGCTAATTTCTTTAATTGTTCATAAGAATGCATTAGTGATTATAAGATTAATCCTCTCCATCGAGCCAGGTAGGAAGAACACGTTCCCTTCGCCCATTTGGAAAAGGCCGCCGTAAGAGTTGAAACTCCGACCCTGTGGTTGGCAATAGGGGCATTCCACTTGGAAATTGTATTTATATTCATAATCCAGGCATGCCTTGAGAAAGAGCGACGAGCCTGGATCGCCCCCGACAAACATTCCCTTAATGACACTCGGGGAAAATTAACGTGTCACGAAGAACGGCCGAGTTAGTTAGATTTCCTTGCCTTCATGTGGGATTAGAAGCTGGAGACAGATGCTTTTATCCTTTACCCTCTCTCTCTCTCTCTCTCTCTCTCTCTCCGAGCGAGAGACGCATAATGATAAGGTGGTACAATTATCAAGCACGCCGATGACTCTGCAAGACTTTGGATAAATCCTGGCGCGAATTTCTCTCTCTTCTCTTCTTCCCTTCCATCTTTTTACCACCCCTTTTTCCCTTTATTCTGCTTAATTTTTTTGTTCCTTCCTCTATCATTTCTTCGTTATAACGAAATCTTGCATCTGTCGACAATTCGGTCTCGAGTTAGCGCCACTGGTTTAACGATTGCGTTGAACTTAATGAAAAATTCTTGCGAAAGTTTGCGAAGAACTTTTTAAAGAAAGGAAAACATTTCATAGGAAATTTGAATTTGCCTTACGATGCTAACAGGCGAAGAGAAGAGTGCGTGGGTTTTGCTTAATCCCATAGAGAGAAGAGAAGGATAGCACTGCGTGCTCTTTTCGCTAGATCCCATTACTACCTTACATTATTGAATTTAAAGTTCCTATATATGTTGGAAGCATTCTCTTCTCAACGATATAAGACTAAACCTACTTAACGAGGCATAATATTTCTTTAAAGAGGTTCACTCACCTTGAAATTTTTTACGCTTAGTTGGCTAATTTGTTTTTTATAAAAGATTATATGCATACTTCAAGAGAAAAAATGATTGGAAGTATAAATATAGCATAAAGTTTTAGATGAAATTTCTCTTCTATAAGCCTTTGAAAATTAAATTGCATTATGAAATTTTTAAACATATTAAAGACGAATTCAAGACTTCTTCATGTGAGAAGATACTAACTGGAAGGATTTCCAGCGTAAATTAATATGATAATCCGATTAATATACGAAATGAAAAATCGATTTTAGAATAACAAAACATTCTTGATGATAATTATTGCATTCATTTCAAACAAACATCCAAATTTTCTTACTGCAAATACATGTGTTTTAGAATAGACTGCTAATTTTTTATTCTAAAATTCAACAGTTTTATCTTCTTTAATTACTTGGGGCTTTGTTATATATTTTCATTATATACCATTTTACTATAAAATTGTTTAAACTCATTAGTCGAGGGCTCTAGCTCAGTTCATTGGCAGAACTTGGACAGTAATACCTCCAAAGCTATAAAATGTGATTTTTGACAGTAACAGCATCGCTAAAATATCTTCACGAAGAACGAATATTGAAATTAAGCATAAATAAATTATAAACAACAATTATATCTTTCTTCAGACATCCACGTGTTCAATTTCACTTCCTTCACAGATTTTAAAAACCTTTAGACAGAAGGATTTTTAAGACCTATGTCTTCCTTCCAGATTTAAAAGACCTATGTCAGATTTCTAGGTTTATCGTGTCAAATTCTTCTATGGCCTTCCTTTTGCAACACATTCAAACATACTTTTCTCAGTTAACAACAAAAGCTTTAAAACTACATATTAAAATAAAAATAAGAAGCTGGCAGCGTTATTTGAATAGTAAACTATACAGTTGGCAGGATAAAACTGTCGTTTCGGCACGAGATGCCTTTCTTAAGGGGCTATCCATTGGCTTAAGAAACCAAGTGGGACGGGGAAAGACTGATTAAGCGGAATTTTTTAATCAAAAAATAATATCTGCCTCATATTAGCTCAAAATTTGTTTATATTTCTCTTCAAACTCCAATTATTTAAGAAGAGAAACGAGATTTTATTCCAGGAAATTTACTTGTATATAAAAATTGAATTTTGGAGGTTATTAAAAATAAATTTAAGGCTAATGGAATGGAATATCGGCCAGGCCTACCACTTTGATATAAAAATAATACCCTCTAAATTTGATATAAAAATAATGCAATACTTTTTGGACACTCTTCTGTCCAATTCGGCTGTATCAAATACTGATTATATTTTAATAGAGATTTAATTCTGAATGCAATAGATATGGATAAATTTTTAATAATTATTTAAAAATAGAATCCTCATTATCTCCTAAATAGCTCTAAAGATGCAATCAATATACGAGAGGAGCCCGTTCATGCAATCAATCGTATATTCAAAAATAATTCGTAAATGAGTCCGCTCATGTCGATTTTATTTAATTTTAGTTTGCTAATATGAATGCAAAATTTCAACATATCTTTGCGAATTATGAATTTTTAAGTTGATTTCAGTGATAAAAAGTTTAGTTGATGTTCGGCAAATTCCTATAAATAGTATAACCGTAATGAAAAAATGAATAATCGGGAGTGTTCTCCCATTTAAATACGTCTCGTGTTGTAAAAAAATGTTCTCGATTAGCATCAATAAAATTCCCTAAAAGCAACCAAAATGATCTTTTCAGTGACGGTTTGTCAAAGTTTTCTAAACCCTAGTTTATATAAAGAACAATTGAGTATGTCGGTATTCAGGTAAAGTACCAGTTCTGCTTGCGCGATTCAACTGAAATTTCAGATCTATTTTTTTTTTGCGATTAAAAAGAACTTTTAATCATTTATTTATATGCCCATTTTTTACCGAAATCGAACTATAACAAAAGAAATTATAATAAATGAAAAACAACATGAAACATAATGTGCAAAAGTTTTCTGATAAAATTTTGTTACAAAATTCCAATTAACGTGTAAGGTTAACATACTTAAATATGTTCAAGCTGCTCTCCTAAAAATTTTGATAAAAGCGAAGATGAGAGGATGTTCCGCACGAATCGACTGAAATTTTATAACTAATTACACTGTCCAACGATTTTTAACTTTCAAAAATTACTAGGCGAAGAGTAGTTGACTTTTGGTAATTTGGGTGCGCTGATTTCGAATCTGCAAACCGTTTTTCTCTATCATGTCTCAATTTTTGGTAAATCGCATACTAAAATTTTATAATTTCTGTAAATTAAGGCATTTTAGACCAAACACTATAGTTTCGAAACCATTATCTTGATCTCCCACTTCAATTTCGAAATATAGATTATAAAGTTTTTGACGTAATTTGATATTTTTCGTTTATAAACCTTTGTTGTTACACACCCACAAATATAACAAAAGTTATCTGGATTGTTTTTACAAGTTCCTCTAGGCATTTTCATTTATTTAAGTATTATATGTAGCTGAAAATAAAAAAAATATATATATTTAAAATATATTAAGTAATTTTGAAACTTACGTGTAAGTGTTAAATTTACATAAAAATATAAAAATTTCAATCACGATTTACGAAAAATTGAGACCTGAAACGGTGCTTCTCTGTTCAGTAATTTTTTTGTTGTTGGACAGTGTTATTGTTTGCAATTAAAAATTGTTTGCAATTTTATAACTAATTATTGTGTACAAATTTTCAACGATTTATATTAATTTAAAATGCTAATTTCTATGGAAAATTTAAAGTAGAAGTAGGATTTCAGGTAAACTAAACTTCATCGGCCTCGGTGGCTCAATGGTTGCGTGATCGCCTCTGATGCCCGAGTATGTGGGTTCGATCTCGGCCGAGGACGATGAGGATTTTTGACGATTCAATAGTTTATGTATATTTCGTATACGAGACAGTTAAAGTAAAGAAATAAAGGGATTTTTTGGAATATTAAAGTCTTCATTAAAATTTACAAATTTTTAAGTCTTTCAATTATACAAAAAAATTTCATAACGGCTGCATATTCTCTTCTGAAATATTCGAAACTATCAGATAAAGATACTATACGATTACTCTTTAGTAACGGAAGTTTGAATAGATTTTCTGAATATTTTTAAACTATAGATTTGTTTGGTATATCTTGAGAGTTAGGACAAGGTATTCAATCCTCCATTAAAATCATGTAAAGCAGGGCCAGTTTGTTTCAAGATATTTTTAGAATCATTCTCTGGTGTCTTAATCATGCAATGTGCTACTGTTGGCCACACCTATTTTAAAGTAAATTGACAGTAGTAATCATCTTCTTAAAGAGGTCGGTAATTAATTTCCGAAAATTAATTTGCTGTTAAAGAGGATTAATATATCCGAGTTTAGCCATGAACTTCTACTGGAATTAGATGGCACACTGCATTCAATACGCTGATGCCATCCTTTTTTAATGCATTAACATCTGTATATTGCAGTTCTCGCATATGTGAGGATTAGGCCATTATTTATTATTTTCATAGAAATAACATACATTCATAGAACAATTAGAAATACTGTAAATAAAGTCAAAAGGAAATACAGAGATTCTCTACTATAATAGCAGTCACATCCAAGGCTAAAATATTATTCTCTTTTTTTGTTATTCTATCTGTAATAAATTTCCGCCTCTGTCTAGTATTAATGGCTTATATTTTTTCTCTATAATAAGTATTTCTTTCCCAATTATTTTCTTTTACGTGATCATTCTTTATTTGCTCTATATAAAGAGTCGTATAATTTAGATTTTTGATGATAACTGAAGATTCCCGAAATGATCGTCAATCATTTTTGTATTGCAAAAAAAAATTCCCTATTCTTTTTTATTTACATAGTATCTATTTAAAGATTCCCTTAGAAATCTTCATACAATATATTTTATTTAATATGAGTAACTAATCGATTTATACGCCGTTCTATTAATTTTCTTCTCTTCAGTATAAATACACTCTTTTAAAGTTCTATTTTATAAAACCATTTCTAAATACCATTGAAAGTAAAGGGGGAGACCGTTATTTCTGATATAAGGGGGTGGGGAACTTTCATTGCGCTTAAATAGAAGCTCTTCTTTAATAAATGAAGCTTTAATTTTTACCGAGCATTTAATGAAATAAACGGAAGAGAGCTAACAATGGCCGTCTTTTATCGTCGGCCGCAGTTTAAATTTACTATTAAACTTATGGTGTTTTAAATTAGGCTATATCGTAAAGTTTTACTGCTTACGTCAGCCTCCCTCACAGAACAAAGAAAACTTGGTAATTAGAAGATTATACCATGTTTATTGAGATTCCATACATGCTCGCCTTCGCCTCGGAAAGAAAAAAAAATTAAAAGGAAGAACATCTTTGTTTTAAAATTCACGACTTTTGCATTAAATGTATGAAACACTTCAATGGAGGAAAGTTTTTTATTTCTCTCTCTCCTCTTTATACAGGACATTTCATTTAAATATTTGCACCACACACACACATTAGTTTTGTTATAAAACATTTTAAATTCAGTCATAAGTGATATAAATGTCTTTATTTTGGTCGTTACAAGAGAGGAGAATAATAAAAATAGGTGCAAGAATTCGAGTATACGCAATTTTTACACATGTTATATTTAATTTAATTATATAATTTTCTAAAGATATTTTCTGTTGATACTGTCTCTTATTTAAGTTTTGCGAGAATTCACTTTTTAAAATATTGTATGGCAAGAATATATATTTACTTTATACGAGGCGTATTCAGAAAGTAAGTTCCGTTTTGTAATAAAAACAAAACTGCTATATATATATTTAAATTTTTTTTTCTTCACCAAATTCTATTAATATCTTTAACTATTTTTGCACATAGTTTTCAAGTTTATTTAAACCCTTATCATAGCGCTCAATGAGCTTCTGCATGCTCACTTTATTATACAGAGTGTTCGGAAAACATAGGATAATATTACATAGTGTGATTCCATACATCTATCTAAGCATAAAGTTCCTTATCGAAAATGTCTAAAAATTTAGTATCTAAAAAAAAATGACATCGTTACGTCATTTATGAACTTTCTGCACAAACACTCCACATAATGAACTGCGCTACGCCACGAGAAAACGATGGCAATTGAGATTAAATGACGTTTTCCGCCAACTTTTAGATAACTTCGCGTGATGTTTAGACCCTTAAAATTTAAGTTTTGAACATTTTGTATAAGGAACTTTAAGTTTGTCATCATGCAAAGGATCACGCCAGGTATTTATTATCCTACATTTTCCGAACACCCTGTAGATATTAGGTATGTTTGCGGCCAGTGAGATAAGCAGATATTAGATAGTTTTCACTTCTTCATCATCACTTAATCGTAGGCTGCCGATGAACTCCTTTAAATCCCGGAAGCGGTGGTAGTCACTGGACGTGAGATCCGGACTGTAAGGCAGATCGTCAAGTTTTTCCCAACCAAAAGATTTCAGTATTTGGGAATAACTTGACCACCCGCCTTACAGTTCGGACCTCGCGTCCAATGACTACCAGCGAGTCCGGGATCTAACGGAGTTAATCGGCAGCCTACGATTAAGCGACGATGAAGAAGTGAAAACTGCGTGTCTTTCCTCACCGGTGGCAGACTTCTATGAAGTGAGCATGCAGAAGTTCATGAGCGCTATGACAAGTGTTTAAATGAACTTGGAAACTATGTGGCAAAATAGTTAAAGGAAAAATTTTGAAAATATATTTAAGCTTAGTACTTTTGTTTTTATTACAAAACGGAACTTACTTTCTGAATACACCCCGTATAATTTATGATATCAATCAATTCCATAAATTTAATAAAGAAATTTCAAATGCAAGACATCTCCCATTTCATGTTAAATAGTTATTTAAGCAATAACTCTTCAAAATTCAAAAATTATAAAAATAAATAAATTTCATTCTCATGATAATTTTTACCAAACTATCTTTACTGATTTCTTATTAGACGTCCAATTTGTTTTTTGTTTTTTTAATAATTCCTGGATTGATTTGTTTTAAAATTGGAAGTTTCTGAAGTCGCTATGCATAGGGCACCAAGCAAAGATCTTAGACCGCGAATTTGCCTGATCAATATCTCCCTAAAACAATATCCATCTTGGTCATATACTTGTCAATATAGAACATGGTTCAAGGTTTCCCGATATTCTTTCGTTTAGAGTGATGAAGAACCAATGCACTTGGGAAAAATGGAGAACAAATGCAGCTGGCCTAGCTGAGCTACGGTAAAGATCTTATTCATGTTTGATGTTCAGAAAGTTTACGATACTTGATGTTTTTCTCAGTGCTAATGCCACCATTTATCTCTCCAGAACTCACAGTTGAATCATGTTTCTTCTCGATATCATTTCTCCTTCACTGAGATCTCACTGACAAGTAAGACCACCCATTCTTTTTGAGACTGTAAACATTTAAATACCCGACAATAATGCAACAGGTATTGGTAGCACTGCAATTTTTCTAGTAAAGAAGCAGTTCCGTGTTATATACCTTTGTTCGTTCATTGTCTTGGCTGCAAGACGTCTTTATCTTATGGTTTCGAGATTTGAGGTTATGGATTTTCTAGCGCCGATAATTTCTACAGTTAGGATGACCATCCTGATAAAGCCGAGTTGCAGCAACAGCATTCTCATTAGCAGCACCACAGCACATGTCCATGGCAGTCATTACCTTAACTCTGTATTCAGCCATTGTACTAAATAATGAACTGTACATGTGCAAATGTGGCTTTTTTATGACAATTGAACAGAAAGATGGCCTAATTATAAATATGCAAAAATATATGGAATGTGATTTGCATGTAGAATTTCTCTTTTATTTTTGAAGGATTTATTTATCTGATTATGATGCGGCTTTTTTTTTATTGTGTTCATAATTGAATGAGGAACAAGTTTATAATTGGAAATTGGCCCCAAACTGTTGCGGTTTATGAGATGAATTATGTATATATCCTTATTTGCATAATCAGTTCATCGGAAGGCCAGAAACAGATAGCCCACCCACGACTTCCTGTTTGTTGACATTAACAGATTTTAAATCCTACGATAGGTGCCAAGTAATTTAAGGGGTATAGACATTTCGACCACTCTATATAACACAATCCGATTATGGAAAAACTGTACTAGAGTCAATTAACCGATCGGAAGGGATCAACACTGACTTATTTGTTTTAGATTCCTTTTTAAATTATATTTTTTAATATACAATAATCTATTATTTTTTTTTTACTTAATCGAAACGACTCCTAACTCAGTGTCCTCATCAAAGAAGAATTTTAATTTAATTTAATTTAATTTAATTTAATTTAATTTAATTTAATTTAAATTATTTTATTGTATAATTCAATCAGTTTATAATAATTACAATAAAATACAAAATATAATAATTACAATACATAATAATATTGATGAAGAGAATTTGTATGTACAACAGCTGGAATCGAAATTGCATTAGTCGCAACATATCTAGTTTTATAATGGCTAGTTAAGCTTAAAGGAATATTTTTCTCCATAATACCTTTATCATTACTTTCAATACATAAATTTGTTGAAGATTCATAAAATCAACTGAATAATTATGACCAAATAAAATCTTAAGTATCATCTTATGATAATTCTGTAATTTTAAAATATGAGACTTATAAGTCCTACCCCAACTTACAATGCCGTATTGTAAGAGTGAGTA
>JAHWFO010015425.1:5430510-5535303 GCA_023313115.1 Rhysida immarginata | reverse complement strand
AATCAATTTTCTTTAGCCAATTCTTTGAATTGTCGTAACTCTTCTAATGTACAGTACTATAAGACACTTTCAAACCGTTATAACTTTATAAAAAAGCATTTCCGACTTATGTTCATCTGACATTTTATGCTTGTTTTGGTCCGTGGAAACATATCTTGAAACAGCCAATTCATAACAAACATATCCTGACAGACCATTCAGAAACCCCCTCTAAGTAGTACTCTATCTAAATTAATCGAGACCAACTTCATTATTTATTTTTTCACGTATTTTCAGCAGATATCGTGAAGTATATATTTTATATTATATAATCAATTGATAATTGAAAAAGCAATTCAAGTAGCAGCTATTATTAAATTATAATACAAGCTATCATTTCATTCCATGTATTCGCTATAAAATTGCATAAAACATTTAACACGATAACTGCATTATAAAATGTAGAAACGTGTTTCTCTACCCATATGCTTTTAAATAGAACAAAAAGTGCAATAACTTTACCTACATGAGTAGAAAATATAAATTAGGATTTTGAAGGTTTAAAAAATTATAAAAATTATTATGCGCAGGTTTAAAAGTTTTTCCCGTTCGTGTTCATTGATAGCCACAATGCTTTGATTCGCATTTAAATACCAAGAATTCTGCTCGACAGTTTTAATTTTTTAATGTGCAATTAAAAAATAAATCTCGTTTCCATCTTAGAAAGCAATACTTCACGTAATAAACGAAATGAACGGGACGTGCAGAGTATTAAAAACCCATAAAAGCGATTTTTCCTTACGGCTTCCAAAGACGGCCCCAAATATTAGCGTCTCAACGTCCAATGGCCTCCTTCAATGGGCTAAAGAACGAGTAAAACGAAAATTAATTTTCGATTGCTTCGGACCATATAACTCGATAGCATCGCCCTTCTCATTTCGATGCGAAATTTTATGAAGAAATTTCATCACTATTTTTAATGGAGAGTAATTTTCGAAGAATCGCGAACCACTTCTCAACTTCCATGGAGACGCACGTGGTCCAATGAACTCAGTCTTCTGAGCAAGTTTCCTACCGATTATCATTTTGGAAATTTAGAAATCATAAAAAAATACGCTTGTACCTACAAAATCTGGTTGTAACATATCCGAGATATGCATTTTATTATAAAAATTACTCGTCTCTTTAATAAACATTGAAAGTTAATTAGCTATGAGACTGCATGTTTTACAAGGAGTTTTAAATTTACTCTGCTCTCCTATTATATTATTTATATTATATTACTAATACGAATATATATGTAAATTTGAATTAGCATTACCAAATGAAAATATGGTTTTTATTAACATATACTGTAAAACCTGTTATAACGAACTCGACAGGACCAAGAATTCGTAATGAGATGAAAAAAAAATTTAAAACTACAAAATTAACAACAAAAAATTTTTATTAATTAAAAATTCGGTTATTTTAAGTTGACGGAAAGCTTTTGCACATAATAATAATTTTGCCTCCTTGGCTTCAATAATTTTCGAATTTTCCTCATCTAAAAATCCAACTCCAAAATTGGTTAATTTTTCCGTTTTTACTTCTGTGAAGATACAGCGTGGGTTGTAAATGCTGATTATCTATTGCACTCGACATTAACAAAACTAATATTATTTGCTTTATTAATAGCGTTATGATAATTTCTGTTAATTTAATAAAAATTAAGAATGTACAGTACTTGGTCGCATCTGAATTGTCGAAATCACGTTTGGAAAGCGGCATATACGGTAACGAGATTTTGGTGCACAAAAATCGAAAATATATCTAAAGCTATAGAGTACCGTACCATATATTAAAATTATCAACATAATTAGCCATAAGAATGTGTTAGAAAATATTCTTGTTATAAAGAAAATTTTATGATAGGGAATTTCATTGTAAGAGATTCATTTAACATTAAGTCTATGTGTGGCCAACCAAACTTAAAAAAAAATCGTTCTACAGAGACTATCGTTATAGAGAGTTTCGTTTGGAACTAGTCTATCTATTGGAATTGGTCAAGAATTTCTAGCAAAAATTTATCTTTGAATAATCTTGACAACGTAATTATTGTTAAAGAAAGCTGCTCATTGTATTCGTCTACCCTTTGTATCTTCGTCAAACTTGACGTGAAGTTTATGTTGGTTTCTCTGGTAGTACCTATGAATTTTTTTTTATTTTCCAATATGCTTTTTCATGGATTTCACTCCAGATCATTATTCACGAAGAATTAGTATGTGAGAAATTGCTATGCAAAAATTAGTGTATTTATTATGAGGTAAGGCACCTAAGCTGTTATTTTCGATACATATACAATTCAATTCATTTACTTTGGGGGGGAATAATTTCTAGAATATCAATTCTCCACAATCAATTTAGTTTCAAAATTGTGAAGAATGATTAATTAAAATGCCATTGTTCTTAAGTGGTTAAGTTCCATTGTAAATAGTGAAGGGGGTAGGGTGTTTTTTTAACATTTATTATTATTTTTTTTTGTTTCCTTTTTATTGTTGAGGTTTTCTCAACTTTTGAAAATCAATTGAATGTGGAGAACTGATATTCTAGAAATTATTTCCCCAACATAATTGAATTTAATTGTATATATTGAAACTATCTGATATTTTTAAGTTTCATGTAGTCATGCCATGTGACCTCCTGTTTTTTGTTCTTTCTTAATTTTCTAAGTTTTGTTGTCACACTCCACCTCACTTGGCTTCTGAAGATGAGTGGTTTCACTGGAAAACGTTAAAGCCTGCAATACATTGGAACATGTTCATAATGGGCGTTTCTTCCAAGATTTTCCAGATCAAATCAAGAGTTCTTTTCAGAACTGTTCTCGGAGAAATCACCTTTCATCTCGGCGACTTGGATATTTTTCCATGGATTGTCTTCTTACAGGGTCTTGTGTACTCGGCGTTTCGGAAGAGTAGGACTTGATTAAGTTCACAGCATTTAAGAGTTTGTTGTTAATGAAACTTTAATATTGCTCTTGATTGGAATGATTAATTAAAATTAAGGTGACCAACTATTTGAAAAATGAAAAGGAGGACACTAGTGGCAGATTTCATTCAAGGAGGACAGCATTCCCAAAAAAGGAGGGAGGATAACATTCCCCAAAGGGAGGCCTTTGGGGAGGACAGTTGGTCACCTTATTAAAATGCCATTGTTCTTAAGTGGTTAAGCTTCATTGTAAATAGGGAAGGGCTAGGTTTTTTTTAACATTTATTATTATTATTATTATTATTATTATTATTATTATTATTATTATTATTATTATTATTTATGTTTCTTTAGTTATGTTTATTGTTGACGTTTTTCTCAATTTTTAAAAATAAATTAATTGTGGAGAATTGATATTCTGTTATATTCGAGCAGAATTTATGGATTTCAAGGACTATATCATCACGAAGATTAGCTGGATTGGCTCTCATTGATTAAGGATTACGGAGATCTGTCTAGCCCATGATGGTTAAAATATACACGACGGTTTTACCTATTGGAAACAAAGCCGCGGTCAAGCGAATGTTGGAAAGAGCCTCATATGGCATTTTAGTATGAAAACAGATTAGCACTATTTATTTGAAACACAAATATAAATTTTCAAAAAGAAAGAAGGATACTGGATTAGTCAGCTTTTGGAGCAAGTGATTATGTTTCAAAGATTCTTATAAATTTTCCTGCAACTGTCCAAGGAATTCCAATTAAAGTATATTTTTAAAAACAAACCTATGACGGAGGTAAAGCCGCATTACACTATATTAATTGGAATAATGCTTTATGATCGCCTTAATGATCATAAGGCCTGCATTGATGTTCGATCTTAACTAGTGTGAAATCTTTTTCGTAATAATAAACAAGGACGGTCCAATAAGTAAAAGTACACATGAAAGTTATAGGTACACTTGGAAGGTAGAAAAAAAGTAATGCTTTTTTTCTACTTGAAGAAAATAAGCACCTGTGAACCAATTTTTTGTAATTTTCTTGGTCACTTTTCCTGAATAAAATTTTCCGCCACAAAAATATTCTCTTGAATCTTTGGACCTAATGTTTATCTTCCTGCAAGATGACCATCAGAGGCGAAAGAATCTCAGGACATCCAGACGAATGTGAGAGCCGAACTGCGACGCGTTCCTCCTGCGAAATACAAACAATGTTTACGCAACTAAAGGAAGAAGTGCATTGTTAAAGGAAGTGGTTTACTAAAGGAAGTGGTACACAGAAGTGCATTACTAACGTAAGTGGTTATTTTAAGAATATTAAAGGTATGTTGGAATATCATTCCCGGTTTTCGAATACTGACTCCAGACTTGGAACTATTCAGACACATGTTATATTATTGGATATAAGAGTTACTTATACGTATTAGCATTTCGGTTCGGAATTTTGTTATCACTCCGGAGATGCTCCCAGGTAAGTAGAATTGAAACATCAACATTTCCTTCGATTCACGGCCTCGTGATTTTCTTTACCTGCCGTACAAGAGTTTATTAATTTATTTATTATCTTAGTGATTATGAACAATGTGCACTTTGGGGTTTTATATAATTAGTTGCATTACTTTGAGAAGGAAAAAAGTTAATTATTTAAATATAATCAGGAAGAAAATTATGTGAGATCATTGCTTAACTTCCATAATTATCTTCATTACTGTGTAACTGAATTCTAAATTATAAATTCTTATCATCCACTAAAATTCATTTACTCCATTTCCGATTCATTAATATTAATAAAAGATATTACTCAGATTAGGCTGCAGTACAGAGAAAGATAATGTAAAGAGTAATAAAGTAAATTCCATTTTTAAGACCAGTAAATATATTACAGGAATTGTGATTGAACCCAAAGTGTTTAAATAATGCAAGAGAAGTATGGTTTCTAATTAATTTATGTAAACAAAAACGAAACCCGCTGAAACAACGCACTATCGGCATGAAACCAGGTGGCCAAATCTTCTTGAAACATTAACTAGATATTCGCGTAGCTTTGTTTAATCCTCGAAAGTTTAAATTATTGTCGTTAATTTGTTAAGTGGCTATGTTTTTCACACAAACATCTCTTCCTTCCATCTCTGTAAAATCCAGACATTCCTGGTTAATCTACAATCCTTGTACGCAAGCAGCATTTCTATAATATAGCACAGAGTCTCCACTCCCCATTGCTCTTATTTATTTCTGTTTCATTTATTAAAGTCGGTGTTGACGCTGAACCCAAGAACAGGAGGAGGTAGTTGGGTGGGTTTGTTCTTTAAGGGGTCTCGACGCATTATTCTGGGCATAGTTTCGAACCCGTTTATCATTTCGGTGGAGGGAGAGCATTTCGTTGGAAGATGGGGGGAGGGGACATTGTGATTTATGGAGATCGGAGAGGAAAGAAGAGGTTCCAGCCGCTGAAATGCTGGGCTCTGAATTTACGAGCTTCGACTCATCATGTTTGTAACTTTTGCCATTGTACCAAGATTACCACTCACGGGGAACACAACTGGGTGTGATAAAACGATCAAGGGTCCGTTTCCTGGACAAAATAAATTTTACATTTCAAAGGATTTGGAAAGATTGATGGGCGGAAACGCGAGGCAGCAAAACGTGAATTACGGTGTAATTTCTGTCTCTTCAATATCGCGTGAAGTTAAATTGCAGCTATAAATGTTGTCCGAGCTCAAGGGTTGGAAGGGAAGAGGAAAAAAGAGAAGCAAAAAAAAAAAAAAAATAGAGTGAGTGCTTGTGTGCTGCGAACTTGCCCCCCTCAGCCATTCTTTGATCAGTTTTAGCTTCATTTTCATTTGACAAAGAATCTAAAAAAATTGTAGCCTTTAAAAATTAAACAACAAACGTTGAAGTGGATTAATGCCAACTAATATTGAGGAATGAATTCTTGGAAAATTTCTCGGCTAAATTTAAAGAAAATCTTATAGAAAATGGAAAATTTTACTTACACAAGAAAAAAAGTTTACACTTACTTTTAAAAAATCAATGGTAATTTGATTGAAGAAAGATGAAGCAAAGTTTTCTTAAAAACAAGTGAAAAGAAAAGCTTTTAAAGATATCATAGCGAAACGCCGATATGGTTTTGAAATCAATATCTTAAAAGGGCAAATGAAATTCTTAGCAGTTTCCTTGTCATGCTGATCAAAATTAAATTTATTTCTTTCATTCCCGTTTAAAAGATAAATACCTTGTTTATTTTAATTAACCAGTCCACCGACTAAGAAATTATTACTCCAGTAAGGCTGTGTTTTTAAATATTGTGAAGAATTGAAAATTAAATACTATAATTCTTGGTGAAATTATGACCCTTTTATTAATTATGATGCTACCTATTGATTTTACAAAGTCCTTCTGTCCTCTTTAAATACAGGGAATTGACGAACTTTTAGGCGTGATAGATGATCTTATTTTGAATATATTTTACCAAAAAAAAAAAGTGACAAACATCTTTCACTGCATCTATCACGTTTTCGTCCGAATCGAAACGTTTCCCTAGCAATGTTTTCTTGAGCGGCCCAAAGATGTGATAAACAATGATGACAAGTCTGGGCTATAGACAGGATGTTCCAAGGTTTCTCACCGGAATTTCTGTAACCTCATGGTGGTTTCATGGGAGACGTGAGGACGCACATTGTCAGTCAAAACTTCGGCAATCATGCCCGTGAAACCAGCATGATATTACAAATATTCCAGTTTTTTCCGCCTCTAAAGTACGCACTACCCCTCGCTGTTTCCTCCTGGATTCATCCAATTTTACACCTCCTTTTTCTAATTTATGCACTCTAGTACATGCCTGGAATCTATTAGCACACCTGGAAATTATGACGCTATGGGAAGCGTCCACGTTTCATTTGGGCAACACCCATACAGACAACGGCTGCTGAAACTTCCTCATAATATTGTCTCTCTTGTTAATGTATTTCCAGAAAAGGAGAAATTAAAAGGTGACTGCATATATTCGGCAGTTTAGGTCTGCCTTATTGTAGTCGTTTCAGAGTCCGGAAGATAAAACGCTATCATATTGCTAATTCTCGACCCTTTCTTACTATTACTTCTACAGCAATATTGACAAATATGCAACCTCTAGAAATTAAAAAACTAGAACTGATGGCCACAGCCTTTTTAATAACCAAATACTACGTACATGTTTGTACAATTACAAAAGGTGTTAGAAAGACAATTCCTTCGTATTCCGTTTTAAGTTCATTAAGGAAATGTTAAAAATTATGTATCAAAATTATAATTTTCAATTAGTTGGTTCATTAGAATTTTGGGCGCGTCAACATATAGATCATTTTGAGCCCTTTCAAGTAAGTAATGACGTAACAGAATCCTGAAACAGTTCCATATGACTACTATCTTTACGCATTCCTAGGACATACATAAACATTCATATCCAACGAATTCGAACCCGCGGCTCAACAAATTTGAGAGCTGGAAAATCTACGCTCTAGCGTTCTTTGCTACCCGGCCAGCTTAACTTAAAAGTTATCAATCAGTTGAAGAGGTTTTTTCATTTGACAACAGCAAATTTTATTTTGACAAATTCATATATCCCTAGAGTCATTAATTTCCTGGAGTCGCCCGCGAGACTTGATGTGTTTATAAGTTCCTCTATCGTTCCAGCGAGAGATATTTGCGTGCGTTTAGACTAAAGACAAGTACGGTCTATTTTTTGAAGGACAGTTGAATACGGTGGCGGAACGGGAATTTGGGATATTCCTTTCAGAGAAATTTGGAGAGAGGATGTATATATGGGTAAACGTGCGTGCAGATACTTTCATATGGTCCTACACAAACAACTTAATATCGTAGTATTACACTGTTTTTATATAAAGTGCGCTTTTATACTTTTATATATAAGGATTTATAATAATTTGTATAAGTTAAAGAAATTGAGTTCCTAGATAAGAATATAAGGATTTAAAAGGATGCTTTATGCGATTGAGAATCCAGTATTTTTAAAGAAAGGAAATTGTTTAAAATTTTTTCATTTTACGTTGCGTCATTTATAGGAATTCCGCAAAATTATTAAAAAGTTGTGTCGAAACCAGAACATTATTAATAAAGTTTTCTCAAAGACAAGCTATATTCCATACATTTATAACAAAACTTCACGCTTTATATCCTTTCCAAGAAGAACGTCGGAATAGAAATAAGTTTTTATTCAATCCAATGGAATGGTCTGTATTCTCTGATAAGAAAGGAAACCAAGAAGAAAAAATATTTTTGCAGATGAAAAAAATCGATTTCAAAACTATAAAATATTGAATAAAATCACTTCTATTTCCACTTCGAAAGCAATAGCGTCGTCATTATTTTTTAACTCTCCGATATGGAAGCAAAAAATAAAATAAAAATAAAATAAAAAAAATAAGAAAAAAAAAGTTCTCACCAGAAAATCGCTTTTTCATCCCCGCTGTCTGCCTCTCATTATACTCTTCGCTCCGATGTTTTAATTGCGCCAAAGCGTTTCTGGCGGAGACTTCAACAGCCTCAGAATCAATCATTGGCGAATGATATTGGAAACAGGTTGCGTCTTCGACCAAAACTATTGAGAGAGAGAGAGAGAGAGAGAGAGAGAGAGAGAGGAGCGCAAGTAACGGCCGTTTCGGAGGCTTTTTCTCCTCCTCCCTCCATTCATCGGGATCCAATATGATGAATAGACGGAGCCCAAAATGATAGCGGTTTCAAATTGAGTGCTTCTGTTATAAGCGCCACAAAACGTGTCAGAATCAATGAACTTTTCTACTCCCTTCTACTCTTTTTTACTTTCTCTCCAACTCACTCCCGCTTCCTCTCTTTCTTGGGCAATTTTCATTCGAGATGAATTAATTCGTAAAAGGATGAAGAAAAAGGAAAAGAACTTTTGCCCAAATGTTGCCGTGCACCCTACGAAAAATCGAATATTTAATTAAGAGTGGAACAATTGCGGAAAACGAAAAACTGACGAAATTGACTGAGAAAAATGAGTTGGAAAAAGAAATATTTCTCAGCACCCAATCACTACCATTCCGAAGAAAGTCGATCCGCCCTCCAATGTTTTCTTTCAGTGGTAATAAATACTTAGGTAGTTAGAAGTTTCCCCAATAAATTCTACTTTTGGAAGCCATCAACTTTCCTCTGCTTATCCCTTTTTTTGTTTAATCTTCTAATTTCACGCATATGTCTTACTTAATTCTGACACAGTTTTAGTTCTCAGTTGCAAGAATAGGACACTAACAAATATAACAGGGTCACTAGAAACCTTTGCGAAATGTACAAAATCAGCAACAATTCTTCAAAAAGTATAGATTATTAAAGCTATAATTTTTAATCTTTATAGGCTATTAAAACTATTTTAAACTATTTAAATTAAGTCTAATAATTGCAATACGATTGACGGACACATCCTTCTGTTACCATGTAAACAGTGTATTCAACCACTGCTGTTTGTACTTTTATGCCCTATTGAAGATGGTGGTATATTGCCGAAACACCTCGGCAAAATAAACCTATCACAATGTTAATTCCAGAACCAGTTTCTTCACTTAATTAAATATGAATTATTGACGGTACACATTCATCATGCTATTTTTGTTCCTATCGTGTATAATTAAAATTTATAAAACATTCTTTCTCAGTTTTTAGTTGAATTGTTTATATTACTGATATCAACCCATAATCTTTCCGAAAGGATAGCCAAATACACTTATAAAAAAAAAAGTTACACTAGCGAAGAACATTCCTTTTCCCTTATTTTATTCTCATGCATTCTTTTCTTCATTCACGAGGGTCAGTTATTCAAGCTCTCAAAGACCATATCTTCAAGTCAGTACTCTTCTGCTGGATCCCGCCAAATTTATCCAACCTTCCTTCACCGTATATTTCCCCCCCAACAGTTAAACTCTTCTTCGCTCAGTCGTTCCATATGCCCAAACTAACTCAAAACAGATTTACGGAAAACATCTACCGGGTGGGCAAGAAATAACGTGAGGTGTTCAGAGCTCGCTAGCGGGAATTCTATTAGGCCAAATGCAGTACATTTTGGTGTATATACTTAGTGGAACATGCAGTTTCGATTTCCGCAAAAAAAAATTAGTACCACAAGTCGCCATAGAGGGCGCTTATTTCAAGAAAACAATGAATACATTTGCATAAGCGCGTTCCGTGTTGAGCAATCATGACAATAGAAGGCAAGGCTGAGGATTTCCCATCATTCACGAACGAATGGCCTGACGATGACGCTTACTCTGCCTGACCGGGCGTTATTAGTCAAGTTGTTTTATCAGAAGAGCGACAATGCAAGTGCTGCCCTTCGTGAATTCCGGCGATTGAAACGTTACCGATGAGCCTAACTAACTTACGGAAAATGATTGAACGATTTGAATCTACCGGAACTCTAGGAGTGCAACCAGGCCGGGGACGCAAACGAATCAGGCAGCAACACGTTGAAGAAGTTGCAATTGCTGTTGTGGAACAGGAGATGACTATTGTGCAGAGTACCACAGTGCACACGCAATAGCACGCCAAACAGATATCCCATATTCGACGTTGAGGAAAATATTGCATAAGATATTGACATTTTATCCCTATAAACTCACACCTGTTCACCAATTGCTTCCTGGAGATGAACGTACCCGAACTGACTTTTCGTTGAGATTTTTAGCACGTATGGAAGTGGATGATGCATGGCCATGGCAAATTTTATGGAGTGATGAGGCACATTTTTATTTGAATGATGATATCAATACCCACAACCGCCGTATTTGGCCTGCATCAAATCCACAAGTGTGTCTGCCAACTCCTATGCATTCACCGAAACTAACAGTATGGTGCGGCTTTACTGCTTCTTTCATCATCGGCCCGTACTTTTTTGAAGAAACTGCCGGGACTTGTTCCGTCAATTCTGCCAGGTATGCCGATATGCTTGAGAATTTTGTGATATCACGATTGCAGGAAAAGGGTTGTCTGGATTCTACCATTTTTATGCAGGATGGTGCGCCACCGCACATCGGACGTCAGGTGCAGCAGATCTTGCGAGAACGTTTTTCAGACAACAGAATAATTAGTCGTGCATTTCCCATGGTATGGCCACCAAGGTCGCCTGATCTCAACCCTTGTGATTTTTGGTTATGGGGATATTTGAAAAGCCTTGTGTATCAAGCACATGTTCCTGACCTCTCAACCTTAAAGGATCAAATAACGTTACATATCAGACTACTTAATGCAGATATGTTGCGAGCTGTCGTAGAAAATGTCGTGTACCGCATGCAGCTATTGGAACAGCACACTGGTGGTCATATTGAAACACATTTTTAATTAAAAATAAAACATTGTTTATTGTTGTTACTAAAGTTGGTTTGTACGGTATTTGTTCATTTGACAATTAGGTATTCATTGTTTTCTTGAAATAAGCGCCCCCTATGGCGACTTTTGGTACTATTTTCTTTTTTTTTGCAGAAATCGAAACTGCATGTTCCACCAAGTATATACACCAAAATGTACTGCATTTGGCCTAATAGAATTCCCGCTAGCGAGCTCTGAACACCTCACGTTATTTCTTGCCCACCCGGTACTTCATTTCTCTACTCTTACATTCAGAACGATTCTATCTGCTCAAGCCAATCACTCAAAGTTTCATCTCTACTGCACTCAGACATTTCTTTAGGTTTCTTATGGTCACTTCCAAATTTCACTCGCATGTCTTAAATTTTGTAACAACTTTCAAATGGTGATGTCTTTTCACAAAATTGTGAATTCTCATTTCTTGAATATCTCAGAAGAGGTTCCAAGACTTCTACTCTTCATGAAATCTCCCCTTCAAGATGTGCTTCTCAATTACATTCATTCATTGACAGGAGAGTCTCAATTAAATCTTATCTTGCAAATTGATTAATCAATACATAAGCAGGTTCTTTTTCTCAATATAAGGTGTTCACAAAGTGAGATCTCTCGTTAATTTGTTGTATCTGTGAGAGAGTTGAACGCAGAGTCATTGTTCCTATATTCTTGAAAAGGAAGCTCTAGCTTCAAATGAATGTCATTGGAACCGTGAAAGTTCTTGATTTCTGAACGAAATCTACCCCCGCATAGAATAGGTCTTTGTGGCAACCCGGACTTGGCTCTTCATCATTAGCCACAAAAGCATAATGCTATGTGATTTTTTTTCTTATGGGGATATGTGAAACGCAGTTTTTAGGCCACCACAGCCGAAAGAACGAGTTCAAAACTTCAATCAGAGCAGCAGTTGCAATTGTAATGACAATGACTGATACGTTCACTTTGTTGCTAGTCCCCTATTTGCCTTCGGGACAAAACCTTCGCTGAAATATTTAAGGTTTAACATGCTCTTTACACCCCTCAGGTTTCAGGACAATTCGTCGAGTATATTTCTAGATAGTCGACAAAAGGTCTAAAATCGAAAGTGTCTGATTACTTTTGGATAAATAGTGTATCAGTGTAATACGGTGGGTAAACCGTTAATTTTACCGAGTTTTTGCAAAAAAACATTGACGAAATTTCCGGTTTCAAGTTTAAAAATACGTCTCTGCTCCTTATTATATACAGTATATCAGAGACAAAGCATGCACATATACGGACGTATGTTATTTAGATGGTATTCTATCGAATTTTCTCTCGACAGCGTCTTTATTATTTTTTAATATTGTCATTTGATGCCTAAATTAAAAGGAACTTTTGTGTAAGATATTCTGGATCTCCTGAAAGACTTAATATCATCATCATAAATACAAACTAGATTGTTTTATGCGTTTCAAACATTTTACATACATCTTTAGTTTTTAAAGATCAATTTTAGCTACTTCAAAAGCAGTTAATGTTTACTGGTTAATAATACTGAAAGACATTTTGTTATGAAAATAGTGTTAAGGATCCAGAAAAATATGCTGGAAAGACACTTTTAAATATATACGCTCGTACAAATATAGGCTATCGATAACTATTAAAGAAATTGACTTTCTATTTTTTATAGCAGCATTACTTAATTAGAGTTTTAAAGAAAGAGGATTAAAGTAACTAAAATTTAGATAATATTATCGGATTAATTTGAAGAAGGCAGCCTTCTGTAAGATGGACGATGCATTCAGAGAACCGTGAATAAATGAGGGCGTGTCCGAAAAAAATAATTACATTGATGGATGAAGAGGTGACGACACCATAGAGTTTAAGAGTCATAGTCGTTACAGATTTCATAATATTAAGAAAGAAGCCTTAAGTAAAAGTGAAACGTGGAAAACAAACAGTAGATGAAAGAAAGTACTCGAATATAACCCTTTTCCGCCGTTGTTTTAATACTGGATGAATTTTAAAGAGCTTTTCATTTTACTCGTACTTATTTATCTGATTATAAACAGGTTAGTTCATTCAAAAGCTGCTAGTTCTTAATATTCTACTATTTATTTATGCTCTCTATTGGAAATTAGCTAGAAGTTGGGTTGAAAGCTAAGAACCCGTTTATGCTATTTCCTGTATTTCAATAACATTAAAATATACTTTATGCTCCAATACGTCCTCTTTTCTTAATTGTCCAAGTTGTATGAGCGAACGGCGACATTGGATCATCTGATTAATTACAAGAAGCACGTAGAAAGAAATTTACAATGTCTTGACACGAAATCATACCTCTTAAGCTTAGTTTTCGTTACGTAATTTCATAAACTAATTGTATATAACGTTTGAAAATACGTTTATGCAGATTAAAGTAACTTATCAGATTATTACCTAGTAAATGGTTATCAGATATGCGTACTATTCATTTATTCGTAGAATGAAAAATTTGGAGGTGAAATGAAAAATTGCTCTTTAATGTCATAGAAGAGAAATAGAAATCAACCTCCTGAAAAGATAAACGATTCACCATACACAGAGACCCAATGCGTAGGCTTTGTACGTTGCATTGAGATAACAGGACTTCATTTCCTCTCGGTAATGAGAAAACTATCTCACTTTGGTCCCACGAAAAGAAACAGATTCGAAGAAGATAGAGTTTCAAAGTGATCTTGCTTCTCGCATCGTGCCATTTCCTACAATGTGAGGAGTAAAAGTGGAAACTTTGTGACGTAATATGAAATATCTTTGAAAATAAATTATTTCAATGAGATTAAAGCCAGATGAAAGCCTTGTGGTCGTCTTTGGTTTGCGACAACTTTTTGAGGAAAAATGCTGACAAAGCATAGAAAGAGAATCTACACTAATGCTTTTTGCCGTCATTCTCAAGGAAGAATTTTTTTGGAATGGAATAAAAAGATAGAAATAAAAATTCAAGCCACGAGGGCGGTATATGCAAATAAGGTTTTTGCTCTCGAGGGTTTTGTTCCAAATGTCAACAAACTGCGCTGGAAAAAAGCAGTTGAAAAGGGAAAATTCTTGCCAAGTTTGTCTTCAATTGGTTCTGATTTTTACTGGGCCGTCGAGTTTGGGTGGCTTGCTGTTCACCGGCCTCTCTTTCCTTTCTCTTTCTATCGATTCCAACACATTTCGCTTCTTATCTTTTTTCCCGGCTCCGAATAGAATGGTTGCCCCTCCGGACCCCCTCGCCATTCGCCTTCAGCTTTCCTTCAGCGTGGCGATGGCGCGAAAAATGACAATTCATTTGAAAAATCGGGTTCGGGTGTCGATATACCAAGATGGTCAGGCCGCTCGGTCACCATTTGCTTCGAAGGCTTCTTCATTTCGCCACATCAACCGGAAAAGAGATCGTTTCGCTCTAACGGGGCTCTCGGTTGTGTATCATGCCGTCGAAATGAGCTCAGCCCTTCTCGAGTGTCTATAGCTCTTGGAGTGCCATTCCGATTGCGGCCAAAATGGATAGAAGCCCCCTCGTTTCTTCGGAAATGAAAGCAGTGTAAGCAGATGATGTTGCTTCCTGGGAGATGGATTAGCGGTGATGTCCTTATCATTCAAAGGCCCTCAACGCGTCTTATTTATTGCTTCTCGTGCAGTTCCTTCAACCTTTCGATCGGTTTCACCGTGAGATGGCCTCAGGTGTTCTCTTCGTAATTTCTCCATAATACAACCCCAGAAAAGCCCATAAACGTCCGACTTCATCAGATAAAGAGCAACGAGATCTGAGTTGCAGTGAGCAGTGAAAAGAGATCATTCAGTTCTTCTCGAAGTCCATGAGTCTAGATCGATACACACATATATAGTGAGTGAGTCAGAGAAAGAGAGAGGAGTTAGGCTTCATTCCCTCCTCCCACTTGTGTTCTTTTTAATGGAATTCCCGGAGAAATTATTCAATGCCTTAAATGTCAAACGGATGAACTTGAAGAGAAAGGCTTACAGTCTTACAATGCCAGTCGTTAAACTTGGTATTAAAAGCCACTAATTAGAGAATATACAAGCAGGAGATTATATCCATTATATAAATTTAATGAGATCAAATGTTTACAGTCAACAGTAAGAAAGAAAAACCAAACCTTACTGGTATATATAATCTCTTAACAAATTCTTTTTTGGAGAAACGGAAATAAAATGTATTATGCATTTCATTTCATATACTACATCTTAAAAGTAAAATGAATTGCTAAATTGTGGTTTTATTTCACGTGTGTAAATAATGTTATTTGCTTCACACGCTCATAGATGTGTAGAGAAACACTTTACTTGCGAAAATGTATCCAAACGGCTTCAGTATACGGTAAATTGTACACGAAAATAAAAAAAATGGGAAACAAAGATATGAAAATGAAAGAATATCCAGATAGCACTACCACTGTAGATAAAATCGATTATTGTGAGATGCCGGAACTATTGGCTTTCATCATCTTTCGTTAAACTTTGATTTACATGATCACACTGCTATCCACAAAAGCACTTGATCTCAATTATCGTTTAGGTGTCGATTGCATAGCAAAAGCGGACAGAAACGAATCTATCAAGGGTAATGTGAAATATGAAGCCTAGAGAAGCGGTAAATTAACCCTAAGTGTGGAAATACCGATGGTACTCGCTGTTAATATATAACTCATCCACATGCTAAAAACGTTTTTAAGAGTCATCGATGTATGTATGTCCTGCTCAAAAGAATAGAAATTTAGCAATGATAATACATTGAGTTTTAAAATGTTTGTACAGATAACATATATGACATTTCCAATATGGGGACTAGTATTGATGAATAAATAAATAAATAAACAAACAAGATCTGGTTAAGGCAATATGAAAATGTTTATGTTGTTTAAAGATGCTTACGCGGTTTAGAAAACCTACATCATCACGGGCATAAGATAAGATTATCTAGTTTAACACAATAAAAATGATTCTCCGAATATATATATATATATATGGAATGTTGTTTCATTATTTATTGCGAGGACTATTAAAATATCGCAGCTTGGGCTTGAATTGTACAAAGCTCGTAAAAATTTTACACGTGAGTTCGGTAACAATCTGTTAAAATGCCCTCAAAAATTGAATCGTTTTGGAAGGGCTACGTCGTATCCCTTTCCGACGCTGGATACTTTTATTCCAAAATAATAGAAAAATATAAGGGAAAAGATTTCATTATTTTCAAGAATAGTATAATAAAAGCTATGAAACGCAGATGACAAATGGGTGCAAACAATCAACAGCGCAGAGCTGCGGAACGAAAAGCACACCCACGTTCTTCCTCTATAAACATAGCTAACATTCGAACAGCGAAGAGGGCAGTCCTAACGGAAAATCTTCCAACACAACGACCCACTACAAGCAAGATTGGAACATCTGTTGCATCGGTAAATCGTTTTAATCGTCAAGGTTTAAAAGGCCTAGTTCACGATACATTGCAGAGAGGCGAACCAGCAGCAGAAAACTGTATGAGCGCTATTTGGCAGGCAACAAATGTAAGAACATATTCACCTTGGATGAGGCTTTGGTCTACTTATCGAGAGATGGTAACACGGGACATTTTTATCGACAACAGGGTGATACGACTCGATCTGACTGAATGCGTCAATGCAAGGAGAGTTTTCCGAAGGGATTCATAGTGGTTGCAATCTACAGTGGACGTCTGCCCGTAAATAAAGTGGATTATAAAGCTGCATACTCTCACGAAAATGTCTTGGAACACATATCTCGTAACGATATCCCACGGTTATATGGTTCTAGGGCAAAGGACGTGTACATCCACCCGGACAAAGCATACACCCACACAGCTAAATCCGGTACTGTGCACGAATGGAACAGGAAACTGGGATTAAGGTGGGAATGGGGGGCAACGGTTGTATGTAATCCACCCAGTTTCGTTGAGTGGGTTTTATGCTGTTGTTGCAGTTGCTAATTTGCTACATTGTATTATTGAAGACGATATTAATTTTAAACCCTTAAAAGGAAAAAATATGGCCCCAACTGTAGTTTCAATTCTGATTTAAAAACAGGCTAATGTTGGGGTTTTTATGACAGTGAAACGCATTAGTTTGCAAGACAAAGTTATTTGCTTGAGGCAATAGGAACAGCTTTTGACTGATTTTTTTGCTTATTTTTTTCCAAAAAATAAAGATTAACCCATGATTAATAGAGGATATTAAAAGCAAGGCATAAGAGAGAAGGCGGAAGGTAGGAGAGAAAAAACTTTCACAACATCATCTGCGTATTAATGTTAGAAAGGAGAGGGCGATGTCGCCTGTCAATGCAAGCTGTGCCAAGAGAGACGACTCCCGAACCCCTCCATGGGGTAGTTCAAATATTAACTATTATTTCACACGAAGATGAAGAAGAATTTGCCCTCCTGGTCGTCGTCTTCCTTCCTCCATTATTCTCCCTCCCCCCCCCCCCCCTCTCTTTCATCCCCTAGTAAATCGAGTGAACCCCGCAAAATATCCACAGCCAGATTTATATCAAAACGGTCTCTTTCATTTTCGCATTCGTTTGCAGTTCGGCCCTATTTCGTCGGTCACAAATTCTGTTTTCGCCCGTTGGAAGCTTTGTCGTTCCCGGCTGACTGTAAGCTCCCAGGCTCAGCGTCGGCGGATCATCCACAGGAAACCTCTGTCCCTAGCAAGTTTAAAATTCTGATAATATATACGGGCTTGGCAACAGGAGCGAGATCAAACTGATGGGAGGAGGAGGAGGGGGAGAAGGAGAAGGGAGATGGCGAAAAGGGATGGTGGGCTAGAGGGGGAAGAGAAAACCAGTCCCCAGAGGTTCTGCAGCTTTTATCTGCATTATGTCAGCATCAGCGGAAGAAGGGTGGAGAGATTTCTCGAGGAGAAGATGCTCGTTATCATCGCTCCGTGCGACCCAATCTTGGTGCGCCATTGCCTCGCAGCTGAATAATAGAGCCGCCATTGTCGTTTTTCTTGAAATCAATTTCCATCATGGAATCCTAATGGATTAATTAGGCAATGCCTGTTTAATGATCATTTCGGCGGTGTTAATGCAATCAATAAAAAATGATGCCTCTGTTCGTGGAAATCTCTTTCAAAAATAACCTTCTTACTAATACACAAATACGAGAAAGCAAGAAAGAAAACATTTTTAGGTAGTTTAACATTTAAGAAAACATTTAACCTGCCTCTCGTATTTTTAGGTAGTTTCAAAACATTTTTACTCATACAATATTAACAAAAAAAATTTTTTTTTTTAATTAAGAGAATTAACTTTTAGGGGAATTCTAAAAGCAAGAAAGAAAACACTTCTGCTCCTCAAAAATTGTTTAATTAACAGTAAACATACACTGATCCGAATTTCGATAATCAAGTCATCTTCCTCAGCGTGAATACAGTTACTAAACAGGGGGAGGGGTATATACGATAGTAAAGGAGAAAGCGATGCTGAAGAAGACTAAAGTAAAGGAGGAAGCAATGCTGGATCTCACAAAAGTAAAGAAGTGTTCGAAAAATGTAGGACAATAAGTACCTAACGTGATCCTTTGAATGATGACAAACTTAAAGTTCTTTATGCAAGATGTTCAAAACTCAAATTTTAAGGGTTTAATCGTCACGCGAAGTTTGCTAAAACGCTGGTAAAAAACGTTATTTAATCTCAGCAAATGCCACCATCTTCTCATAGCATAGCGCAGATGGGATAAGTTTATTCTTAGGTGATAAGTTCACAAATGACGCAACGACGCGATTTTTTAGATCCTAAATTTTGGGTTTTAGACTTTTTCGATAAGAAAGTTTTTGCTTAGATTGATGCATGAAATACTCTATGTAATTACATTATTATCCTACATTTTCCGAATACAGTGTATACACGCAAAAGACCAATGAGCGTAGGTTGTGATCAACGAAGTAAGTATCAATTAGAAATATCCATCGGACCTGTATCCGGATTAAGCAATTCACTGGTTGGTTTATGGGCGATCTCTAAACATTCAAGTAAGTTGAGCAATCATCGTATGTAGAATTTCGAAGGATTTTTATTGCTATTATGCCCAGTTTTAAAATATAGTTGGCGAAGCTAGAAATGTTGGTATTACCATTTCTAACGGTGTATACGAAATAGCCTGTAATATGTGCCCAAAATGCTATGTAGCACAGAGTTTGAGACGAATAAGTATGAGTATGAACGAACATTTTTCATGTATAAGAAATGGTAATAACAACGCTTTTAGCTTCTCCGACCATATTTTAAAAACTGGACATAATTGTGATGAATTCGTACAAAATTCTACGAATCGCCCCAGATTGCTCAACCTACTTGAATGTTTAGAGATAGCCCGTAAACAAAGCAATGAACCGCTTAACCTAGATTGAGGCCCGATTGATGTCACTGATTGACTCTTATTCTATAGGTATTTCGTTGATCACAAACTATGCTCATTGATCCCTTACTTGTATATAAACCCCTTTTCCATGTTCAGAATCTGTATTCTCGCTGATTAAGATGACCTGGTCATCGAAAGTGGTGTTCTTGACTGCGAAGATGTATAAACGCCAATGAAAAAATAAGAAGAGCTTTGGTAAGTGCACAGACAGTAAATAAAAAATAAAATCATGTTTTGCTAGTTTTTCACGCAAAAAATGAATACGACCAGAAATCAAGTTTTTGGTAGTTTTTTTTTTCACACAAAAAAGTACTTCAGATGGTTAGCATAGCATAGCAGAAAGATATTAGATGAAATAAATTCTTTTAAATCAGCCATGAAGAAATTGAATAATATTGCAATGGAAGATCCTTGAGAGACACTTGAAAATTATTTTAAATTTTTAGATAAGAAAACCATTTGATATGCGTTGGACAAACGGCAGAAAATGGGGCTGAAAGATTTCATTGACTTACCTGTGGGCTGCGATTGAACCATGCACAAAGAGCAAACGGGTTCTGGAGTCGTAACTAATGGCTGCAAGAGCATTAATAGGAGTATCCGAAATATTTTTCATAATTTCGACCTCAGTATCGTTAAATCTGAGGAAGCATAGTACTAAAGATCGCCCCCAACCTGGTTTAGCATCTGGTTTTATGAATTATCTTGTATGAAAAAAAGAACAGCTTTGGTAATTGCGCAGAGTGTAAATAATGTTAACGGTTGCTTCAACAAGTAATTTCGGAAATTTTAGATATGATGTTACAGATCTCTAAAATTCTTATTTTTTACATAATTTTTCTGGTTATTGACTATTTCGCAAGCAGAATATTAAAACAGCAAGGCAGGCCTATTTTATAAGGACCACTTAAAGAGTAGGAAACATTTTTGAAAAAAACATTAAATAGTTGGTTACACACGAATTCCCTTGAAGTTCTAGAAGGGTGAATGTCAACAATAATCATCTATCCAATGTAAGCTTAACATTTAAAATTCTACAATAAAAACTGTTCGGGAAAACTCAGATTTTTATGTAAAAAAATGGATATAATTTTATTTGTAAACAATTATTCTATTTTTTCTATTCTTTAAGTTTTTTAGCACATTTTCTATATATAGAAATGTGCTTATGTGATCGGTTTGTCCAGCTGTCCGTCCGTCCGTCCGTCCGTCCGTCTGTAGACAATCCCACAATTCATTGCGTTGCATGTATTGAATTGCATGTATTGCAATCTCACAATTCATTCAATCATGTCTTGAATTGCTGGAAGAAACGAATTATCCTCGCATTTGGTAAAACGCGTGTTGAGAACATGGGTTCGGTTCTGCGCGTGCTCTAAACATTAATGAGATGGTGTGCGTGCAGGATGCACGTGTTTGACGATTATTAAAAGGGCAGTTCGCTCCCTAAATCAAGAGAATTTTTTTATTCCTAGGGAGCTTAGCATTTATTACGATAACTTGAAAACGAATAAACTTTTTCACAGTCTGTTTTCACCAATCCATTAAAATGGGACAGAGTACGCAGAAGTACGAACGTGAGATAGCAGGAATAAGTACGTGCTCTAATAGCACGTGCTTAAATAGTACCATTATGATACCCTCTTAAACATTTCCTATAACAAGATATGGCATGTAATATATCAAACAAATTGAAACAACATATCATGAACGAATATAAAAGAGTAACTAGTGATAGCAAGTATCGGTCTAATGGCACGTGTACGTGCAAGGATGTCCCATGAATGAATATAACGGTATATAGTGATGTCTGAATTGTTTAGTAGTACGTGTTTTAATGGTACCAAGTGGTACCATTGGAACTTTCAATGCTAGGACATGGCATTAATATATCAAACCACTCGTAATAACGTGCCATGAGTGAATATCACGAGAAAATAATGATCATAGTTATTGGTTTAGTAGCACGTGCCCTAATGGTGCCCTATGAAACCATTGGAACTTTCAATGCTAAGATATGGCGTGTAATATATCAAACGACTCATAACAAGGTGCCATGACTGAATATCACGAGAAAATAATGATAATGGTTATTGGTTTAGTAGCACGTGCCCTAATGGTGCCCTATGGCATGATATGGTACCATTGGAAGTTTCAATTCTATCACATGGCATGTAATATATCAAACGACTCGTAACAACGTGCCATGAGTGACTATCACGAGAAAATAACGATAATGGTTAACAGTTTAGTAGCACGTGCCCTAATGGTGCCCCATGGCATGATATGGTACCATTGGAAGTTTCAATTCTAACACATGGCATGTAATATATCAAATGACTCGTAACAACATGTAATGAGTGAATATCATGAGAAAATAATGATAATTGGTATTGGTTTAGTAGCACGTGCCCTAATGGTGCCCTATGAAACCATTGGAACTTTCAATGCTAAGATATGGCATGTAATATATCAAACGACTCGTAACAACATGTAATGTGTGAATATCATGAGAAAATAATGATAATTGTTTTTGGTTTAGTAGCAAGTGCCCTAATGGTGCCTTATGAAACCATATGGTACCATTGGAACTTTCAATGCTAAGATATGATATGTAATATATCAAACGACTCAAACAAGGTGCCATGAGTGAATATCACGAGAAAATAATGATAATGGTTATTGGTTTAGTAGCACGTGCCCTAATTGTGCCCTATGGCATGATATGGTACCATTGGAAGTTTCAATTCTAACACATGGCATGTAATATATCAAACGACTCGTAACAACATGTAATGAGTGAATATCACGAGAAAATAATGATAATGGTTATTGGTTTACTAGCACGTGCCCTAATGGTGCCCTATGGAACCATTGGAACTTTCAATGCTAAGATATGGCATGTAATATATCAAACGACTCGTAACAACATGTAATGAGTGAATATCACGAGAAAATAATGATAATGGTTATTGGTTTACTAGCACGTGCCCTAATGGTGCCCTATGGAACCATATGGTACAATTGGTAATTTCAATGCTAAGATATGGCATGTAATAGATCAAACGACTCGTAACAACGTGCCATGAGTGACTATCACGAGTAAATAATGATAGTGGCAATTGGTTTTGTAGCACGTGCCCTAATGGTACAATACAGAATTTATAGAACTTTTAATGCTAAGATATGGCGTGTAATATATCAACCAACTCCTTACGCGTTATTAGATCTTTTGTTATCCATAGCTTATTTGAATCAAGAGTATAGTACTCTTAGGCTTAATGGTATTTAAAACTCATTACTAATTAATTTATTAGTAGTTAATCGCTTGCTTCAATAAGAGTTTAGTAATTTAATATGAAAATCTAATAGATGCTTACACATAACGCTTCAGCAATTGAGGCTCACTTCGTTTAACATTATGTGAGAATTCTTACAAATTAAAGAACTTTTATTTTTTTAAGTGTATGAGAAATAACTTCACTCTCCATTTACCTTTCATTCTTCAAGTTTATTCTTTTAAATTCTCTCTATACGTTAGCCTATTTAAATAGTAATTTACAATTTAGTTTTCATATTTATTTATTTACTCTCAAGTGTTTTAAAATGTTGGTTAATTCTATATATCCATGTACGATGCTATAAATAGAAAATGTGCTCCCTTTATCCGCTTTGGCGGTAAAATCATTCTTGTTTTAACTGTTTGCAGATAGTGATTGTTGAGTATATATTGTTTTGATAAATGTTAATTAAAAAATCGCCACGTGATAGTCACTGTCTGCAGCAGTTGTCTCTCGCGAATAATTTTCGTGATCACGAGGATGTTGTGTCCCACTATTGTTGATGTTCTTTCCGTGGTTACTGTTTTTTTTTTTATTTCAGACAGACCACTTCCAGCTTCTGGCTTGACCAGTCGTCCTTCCTTCTGGTCCTCCATGTCCTTAGTAGCCTGCAGCATGGCATGGCGTTCAACTTCCGTTTATCATTTTCATTCCAATGCTCTGTAAATTGCTCCCACCCCTGCTGTTCGATGTTTAGTTTCTTATTGACTCAAACGGGTGAATTTCTCACTTTCTCGCGGCAGCCATGATTCTCTATCGAGCAGCATTGTTTTGCGGGTTTACCCGCAATTTAATTTAATTTAATTAATTTAAAGAAATTTAATGCTATTTCCACAATAACGCGCATAAGGGAGGCATTGCTGCACATTTCAATTTTATTCCCCATTAATTATTGATTATTATTTCGCAGCCTTTCTTTAGACATTAAATGGGAATTTGAAATTTCTTTTCCTTATTCTTTATAAGGAATTGGTCTGTCTCAATTCTTTTTATATTTAAAGTCAATTCGCACAATGTAGCGATTGATATTTCTCGTTACAGTGTTTTGCTGTATTTAACGTACATTTAAGTATTTTTTTTTTATTTATTCCGAGAAATATTTTCTTTTATAATTGAGATCACAATGCCTATTCCTCAATTAAATCATATTGTATAGAATATTCTTTTGTACAGAATTTTTTGATAAATGATAAATATCGCAATTTTTAAACCAAAATAAGTCTTTTAACGAGCCACGTTCATTCATAAGTTTTGGGGTTCTTTTTTAAAGTACCACCCATTCAATTCTATTCTATTTTGCTTCCCCCTCTAAACAAAAACGTTGATTCTTATACGAGAGTTGAAAATTTAATAATGATTATCATAGGAAAGCCTCAGCAATCCCTCAATATAGTTCTCAGCTTTGTCCAAGACTTTTATCTATTGAACGGTCTGTTGATGTCACAGATGGACGTCTGAAACCATGTGGAAAGTAATGCCGTGCAGGACTTCCGTAAGTTTTGGGAGTAAATCAAAATCACAGGGGTTAAGATCTGAAGAGTATGAAAGGAAGTATAGCACTTCCCATCCCATCGGAGAAAGTCACCGACAACACTCACATGACAACGGGCATTGTTAAGGAGGATAATGGGAGAAGCGGTGAAAAAGTGACGCAGTTTCCTCCGCAGGGCACCATGAAGGTTTTGCTGCAATAAATGTGAATAGCAGGCAGCATTTACAGTTCATCCGTTGGGTACTTTGTCAGTAAGGATAACCATCGCAATTGCCTATTCTCAAGTCCACATTTGAATGACTTCACCAACTTCTTACCGTACTATACGTTAATGCATCAGCTACACAGGCCTCTACAAATCCTTGGTAGCACTCCTTTGTAGTACGGCTCGTTACATTTTCAATTTTAAGCAGGAACACTGCTCCGATTTGGAAAAATTTCTCCGCCGACTTTTATGTTCTGAACAGAATAAGTAACGTTAGAGTGCATGCGAAAGGCAATGTCCATTTCATCGTGGAGAGGGGGAAGTATTGCGTTGTAAGATATACTAATACAGCTAATTGCACATATCATTATTCCCCTCCAGCACTGCTATGATCACTATTAAATTTTCAGCCCTCTTATAATTTCTCTGCGTTATTAACTGCTTTTTGCAATCAGAATATTGGAACAGCAAGTAACGGCAAATTTTGAAAGGATCAATCATTATTTCGTATTAGGCAAAGCAATAACGGACCCAACTCTATCAATTTGAAAGGGTCACTTAATAGAGCTGACTCGATAGCAGAGAGCGCTAAAGTTGCAGGTCTTGTCGATCTTGAGAGCAGCGACTCGCGGATTCGAATCTCGTTGATGGCGTGGATATTTTTGTTTGTTCCTCTACTAACGAGCTTGGAAGACCATCTAAAACCTATTGTAGGTTAGGTTATCTAGTTTCGAGAAAGGATCGACAATAGAGCCTATCACGAATATTTTCCTCGCGACCGAAGTTATTCGCAACTCACTCCATTTAAGTCTGACAATATTGATTATAATTCCACGCGTATTAAAATGCATCCCGAAAGCCTCAACCTTAAATACATCCTATACTTTATAGTAAAGAATTTATTAGACCCACACAATTATTTCCATGGAGTCGTATAACTTTCCTTCCTATTTATTTGAGCTCCTTGGATTTGGCCTTATTGTGGACCCATCTTTGGGATTTGGCTCCCGAGCTTGGGTCTTTCAAACTGATCGCAATGCTGGCTTACATGGGCATAGTCAGGATTTATGTTGGGGGAGGGTAGCAAGACTCATTTAAAGGAGGGTTCGTCATGTACATCTAGTTTTAAGCCAAAATCAAGTATTTGTCTTGATTTAGCCCCCCCCCCCCCCCCCACTGGCTACGCCCAAGCAGGCTTATCCACGAGACGTTTGGCATTGAATCAGTATATTGTTTTATCCTACGGTTTATTAGTTTAGCCTATATTATAGATTTCATTGTCAAATCGATAATTGCTTATATTTCTATCAATCAAGAGGAAATATCTTGCAACATTCCAAAAAGGAGCTTTAGCTGCGACAAAGCGATCGCCATGTTTGCGTGCCCATGTCAACAATGCTTAAAATATAAAGAGAAAGTAACTGTGTATTCATTCTTGAGGAATTGAATATTATATTGCATGCCATTATCTTGGTATTCTATATGGTCACTTTTTTAGAACATGAAATCGATATGAAAGGGATCACGAAAAAGCCTGAAAATAGAATTTGAAAACGTTAATCCGTTTTCAAGTTATCGTGCGGACGGTCGGACAGATCAAGCGAGCATTCTTATAAGTAACTTTTTGCTAAAACTCATAAAAAAAACGAAATATATGATACCTAATAAAATGCATAATTGGATACGTTTTGGAACTTTTGATTTTTGTTAAATTAATGTTTGATTTGTGATATAGCGTACTGTAATTTGCACCACCCTGTACTTTGGACCTATTTGGACATCAGAATATATGGTGCATCATCAATATCAAACTTCTGTAGTTCACAGTGCCTGTTTGTCACCCGCTAAATACATCTAGATGTAAAAGATGCGTAACCCCTAAAATCCCCGGTATGCGTGACTACGGCTGCGCGGGTATCTGAAAGATCGCATTAATCAGGCACATGTTCTGTCTTTACCTGAAAATCATGTTAATCAGTATTCTTCGACGTGTCGCTCAGATTCCACCGAAACTGCTGCGGGTAGCTGTTAATCATGCCATTTTACGGATGCAACTTATCGCCGATGTCTCTGGTGGACAAAATAAAATTTTTGTAACCATCATTTGCTAATAAAGTTATTAATTTTATACCTCTCTCACGATCTTAACCTTCCTTGCATGTACTCTTCCTATCTACCCGGTCCCAAACATTGGAATTAATATTTATTCCAGCGTAAATCGCATCAGCATTGTCTTATTAGCATATCTACCAAATAGCAATATTAGACGTTTGCTACCGGTACACGAGTAGCGTCACTTTAATTATAACTACTCCGTATAAGATTATGAGAAACTTAGTCGAGCTTTTTTAATTACTAAATTTTAAGTGGAACACATAGAATTCTTTAAAGCACATTTCAGTGGATAAAACCGGTATAAAAGAAATGTGTATAAAAATGACAGCAAAATTGTGAAATATTTCAAAAATGAAACTAAAGGACATTTAAACACTCGAGATGAAACATTTTAAAGTCACTTACGATCGTTGCAAAAGCTTTAAAAAACTCTTCATAAAAATTTTAAAATTAAAGAGGGAGAAAATTTACATAACTGATTATAGCTGGAGGAATGTTTGTTGGCAGCTACCAAACGATTTTTCAATAGGATTCGTCTAATCCCCTTTAATTTCAATAAATGCGCCGCACACTAATTTTATATTTTCCCTCGTTTTTTTATGTTTTTTTTTATTGTAGTGCTGCCTTATGAATTTAACAGCATAATCCTCGAGAGAATTGTCTTTTTTTTAAGTAATGAACTGTCATCTGGAAAATAATTCAAAATGGAAACATTTGGCTCTTTTTCTCGTTTACCTAACATCTCACGTTTGTTTCAAATAACAACATTTAACATTCATCATTTTAAGCATGCAAACAGCAAGAGTGTCTTGATGTGTTTGGTTTCAGAGTTCTATGGTAAACTTTTATTGCTGCATAAACTTTCTTATTTATATAAATTTTATTTATTTCTTCTAAGTTTGGCTTCTGTTAAAAACAACCATTTATAGTTTAACAACAACACCTCTAGCGAGAGAATTCAACACTATTGACATCTGATGTTACCTTGTTGAAATCTATTATGAAAATTCGGTGAAATTCATAAAACTGATGCATTCTCATGCAATTTAAATGTTGTCGTTCGTCCCAACACTACACAACAGAGGTTGCTTGCAAGCTGTAGGAATGGCTCAAAGAAACCAGCTTTCGGACTTCGAGAGGGGTAAATTGTTGGGTGCAACCGTGTGGACAAAAGTGTTAGAGAAAAGTCAATCCTACTAAACATCCCTAAATCATCCGTTCAAATAGTCATCCGGGCGTGGAAAGACAAGAGTACGACAAGTGTTCGGCCCAGGACCGGAAACCCAAGATTATGTCGACCAGAGACCGAAGGGCGCTTTGCAGTGTGATCTCTGCAAACCGTAAAACATCAGTTGATGAACGGACAACTGTAAGCACCAGGAATGTTCTCAGGGTACTGCATTCACTGGGTTTTACGTCGGACCTGCGGCCCACATACTCCACATCAGCACTTGCAATGTAGCGAGGAGATTGCAATGGTGCAAAGAGAGATGCCACTGGATTCTGGAGCAATGGCGGATGATTGAAGGATGGCGGGTGGTCTCGAGTCACGATTCACCATCTGGCAAACGGATGGAAGGATTTAGGTATGGCGAATGCTTGGAGAACCTCATCTAGCAAGCTGTGCAGTGCCTACAGTGAAGTTTGGCGGAAAGTCAATGATGGTGGTGCTTTTCGTGATCTAGTCCAATCGTTTCTGTGGCTAGCCATCTCAACGCGGAGCGCTACCAAGACATCCTGGACAACGCCGCACTCCCTGCTCTCTAGCAAAATTCTGGATGTGTTGGAGCGTGGATTGCTCGCAGGTGCGGAGCGCCCGAAATCTGCGACTGACTGGCGAAAAATTCCTGCGGAAACGTATCAAAAACTTGTAGACAGTGTGCTCGACAGAATAGAGGGTGATGACAGAAAAAGGTGGACCAACTAGATAAACATATGCATTTTTCTAAGTCTGTCCATTAAATTGGTGGTGCCCTATGAGTTTTGACAAGATAGTGGATATAGAAACATGCCCATATTTTTTCTATAATATGCAATGACGTTTTCAAAGTATTTTGTATGGAAAAGTGCTGCGCTACAGATAGCATTAACAATGGTACATTTTCAATTAGTACTAGTTCAATACGTTGGAAAAGATAAACAAAATTCGATACTACCTGGATAAAATGTAATTCAGTATCTCAGAGACGGAGGCGGTAATATAAGCTTTCGTGAAAACAAATTTTTACCTCTAAATCCAGTTTGACCTCACTTATGCGTTCTCAATTTCCAAAGGAAAAAATGCCATTGAAAGAAAACGAAACATAAAACTTTAAGAGATAGCTTTTAAGGATGAAAGGAAAAAATTGAATAGCAACTCAATATCCTTTTTCGCATATAGCAACCAGAGCAATCGATTCGGATCAGGAATCTTTAATGTACGGTGGGCTAATAACAGAGCCCGCTACCAACTCGGGAAAGAGAATTTGTTTTGGTGAATACCGTTCTCGAATAAAACTCGCAAGAACGGCAATGACGTCGTAGCGCTTGCCTCTGATTTTTCCACGGTTTCCCATTTATTGTTTTTCCTAAGAAGAAAAGCCGAAGATCTGATAAAATTAAATTTAAAAGCAAAAAATATCCTTTTTTCATGGTATTTAATTTTTTTTCAATATTTACTTTTAAATTGGATCCACCAAATATTATAGTTCTAATTTCTAGTCATGTTTTTTATTGCTCGAATCAATGCCAAATACAAGCTTTTTAGAACCCACGATACAAACTTTATTTTAATAATAACTTTCTGTTATTAATAGTTTTTAAAGCTTTACCAAGTGGAATAACAGATTAAGGTTAAATAAAAACTAAGTTAGAATGACTTACAATGGATTCTAGTATTTAGAGAATAAATTCAAAAGTAATAAAACTTAAATAAATTCACCTCAAGTTAATTGACTATTGGAATAAAATTGGATTATTCAAAATGAAAGCACTAATTGCAAACCATCGTAAAAATGACAATGTAATTCTTCTCTGCATCTACATAGTTCTGCTTGGATTCCAGGGTGATCAATCTCCCGAGTCAGTGAAGCAAAGAAGAAAGCCACTAGAAAGGTTGCGTGCACTAAAAAGTGGTCCAGTTGCCAAAAGATATAAAAAATGACTCTGTATATAAGCAGTGCGCGATAGACTTGTTTTGTTTGATCTTTGGAAGATGTTTTTATAAGGATGAGCTTTGTCTCTTATAGTTGTTTTTTCCCCATTTCCTAGAACATCAGTCAAATCGAAAGCACGGATCATTGCCGTAATCTCTCGGAAAACTTTCAGCTTTTCATTTATTACAACTTGTTATAGACGACCGCGAGGCTTATTCAACTGAAGCACCTCTGGCTTGCGAACCATCCTGAATTTGCGGATGGTGTAAACACGTGCATATGCTATCAACTGATATTAACACGAAGAATCTGCTAAATGAAAAAAATCAGACGTGTGAAGAAAAACACGATGTGCGCTTTCCTGTGTCCCTATTTGCCTTTGAAGATCCATTTGTATAAGAATCTGCTCACGAAATATGACAAACAGGTATTTGAAATGCGACGTTAATGGATGATCTATTCCACTGGATACGTCAACAAATTTCACACTTGCTAGAAGTGGACATTTAATTGGACCAGCCCATTTTACACAATATACTAGGTGTGCTAATCTCTTTCAACAGGTTGCAATTCAATGTGAATGAAAGTGCTTGCCAATCAGATTTCCGTGTTTGGTCTCATACTTGTTGAAATTTGTAATACTATTCAGCTAATATTGCAACGCTTATTTCGTAATACAACAAATTAACGTGAGAGGGCGTTCTTGAAATCCGCACTTTCTGTAAGTTGGTCCTTCGAGCGCGTCCAAATTTACAAGTTCTAGCGAGAACTGTTAAAGCTAACAGTTTGTAAATAGCTTTTATAATTTCTTAATAGGACTTATTTTAGATACATGAACTTCCAATATATATGAACAAAATACACTGAAGAAAATTCAATTATTATTATTAATATTATTTTCTGCAACGATTGCTTGTCATTACCGTATTAACTTTATTGCTGTAATTGATTGCATATCGATTACTTAATAATTACAAATGTAAAAGTTGATTGATCGCTTCGATAATGTCTAAGCATCGAATAGATTAAAGGTCGATAATTATGCTGATTTTAATATCGATAAAACGGATTTGCTTTGCTGCTATACATCATCATAATATGTTATATTCGTAGCGAAAATGGATTATCACGAATTGCACATTAGTCAAAAATTCCATTTTGAACGATTATACGCAAAATTAAAACCACAAACTCTAAATGGCCTAATCACTCGAACTTGTTATTCGCTCTAAAACCGTTGATTTTTAAGTCTTTTTTCAAAAAAATAAAATAGTTTAATTAACTAAACGTTTGATAGGATTTGATGAATTCGTTATGTTAAACTTATTTAATGTAATAAACAAGTCCTCATTGATAAAGATTGGTCATGTTATTAGAGGCGTTACGCCGTTTGTTCATGTCATTGTGCTTTTTTGGTGCAAAGTACCAGGATTGTACCCATGTCAATAGAAAAAAAACTTTCCTATATTATTACTTACTTGTTAGTATGAATGTTTTCATTTTGATATATTTAATTTTTATGAAAAATTTTTTGTTTATATTGACGAGGTCTTTTAAGATCATAATTTTTATTCGCATACATTTTTGTACTTAAATTTTCGGTTAAATTGAAAATATGATATATAATATACACGTAATACTAGATTAATTGCTACGACTTCCACTGTGCACTTAGGTTTGACAAGTTCGAAGACGGAAGACAATCAATTTCAAAAGAACCGTTTGAACCGCAGCTGCAGTCGGTGTTCTTACGGAAGATGTTGCTAACAGCGCCGCTGTTATTGTGAGAGAAGAAGGTGGGATAACACTAAGAGAACTATGAGAAATATACAAAATTACATCGGGTGCCGCCTACACCTTGGTGAAAGAAGAATTACGCATTAAATATAATTCTGGAGGTAGGTTCCAAGGCTCATTCTCGGAAGTTCCGCAACGTTCGCAAGCACTTTCCTTGCATTTGAAGATGATAATAAGGAACACGACAGGTTTCTTTCGCTGATGATAATCACTCCAAATGAAACTCAGTTACATTATTTTGATCTTGAGAATAAACAACAAAGTTGTGTTGAACTGTCTGGCATCATTAATACAAATAAAAAAGCAAAAATGGTGACTTCTGCTGGGAAAAATATGATTACCGTATTTCTTTGAATAATTTTATTTATTTTATTTTATTTATTTATTTATTTATTTATTTCATAATTGTTAGTTATACAGAACATCCATTCAGAGCCAGCATCACCAGAGGCCGACAAGGTAGGGCCTGGACGGGTAAAGGAACAACGAGTGACAAACACAATAATAAATTATTAACCATTAAATTTATTATTAATTACAATAAATTACAATAAATTCATAACCGGAGCCGGTATGGCCTTAAGGCCGACGTGTTAGGTCCCCGGTAGGAGAAAAAGGATTACAACAACATTAAAGACAACAAGTAGATAAAACCTAATTAAAAAAACAAAACAAAAAAAAAACCAATGATTAAAATAAAAACAAGGGGAAAATGGTTAGTAATTGTTAGTAGTTAAATTATTAGTTAAAAGCAAAAATTTTATCTTCATTTTAAATGTAATGATGAAGGTAAAGAACGGATAATTTAAGTATATTAGACCCACATTTTATCGCCGCCCTCAAATAGACGCCGCAGCATAAAAATTATAATAAACGCCGCAACTTTTATTATTATTTTTGAGAAAATTGTATTATTAAAATAAAGGTAATTTTATTAAGAAAACAAACAGAAATTTAAAATATTTACCAATAAATTTTAAAAAAGTTAAAAAAAAAGAAAAAAAAGAAGCAAGAATGTCACCCAAATCACAATGAATGCATTTAACGCCGCCTTCAAATAATCGCCGCGCCCCAAAAATTTAAAGCCAAATACGGTATCCAAGTTGTTGTTTTTTTATATGCAAGGAATGGTTTGCCAACATATTGTACTTAATTGGAGGATATGATATGAATATACTGAAAATTCTCAGGGTCATATCAAACGCAAAATACAGCATCTCCCATGCAGAATCCAGTACGATATCGGCCCCAAATTGAAATATCGTTGTCGAAGATTAATATGAACTGTGTTTTTATCTTTTTTCATCCTAATCTAGTCCAGTGGATTTTTTTTTCTTTTTTTCCCCATTATGAAAAAGCGCCTATATGGGAGGCATTTTTCATTATCAGAAGCGGTTCTGAAGGCGATTCTGAAAAAAGAGCTTCTCAAAAAAAGGCTTCCTGCATATCTTTGAAGACTGGCAGAAAAGCTGCAATAAGTGCATCGAATTCAATGCCGATGTCTTTGGAAAAAATTATGATGATTCTTTATTGAACAGTCATCATATAATTAACTGGTGAAAAATAACTAACTTACAAAAAAGACCATCTTATAAACGGAGACCAATATAATAAAGTACGTAAAATTCTTTTTAAACAAAAGTCAATTAACTTTTTCTTTGGACATAAATAATTATATCGTAAAGCTCTTTTTTTTTATTCAATTTGAAACAGTATAAAAAGAACACATTAAAAATATCTATTTTAACTGCTGTTAGAGATCAATATATTTTGAAAAATAATAAAATAAGAAGGGACTCTTTAAACGCAAGGCATTTAATTGACTTAAAATTAAAATGAAAAAACATTTGATTTGTACTTGAAATATAAAAAAAAAAGTCTTAACAGAAAACTTGAAATATTAGCGTAATTCTTACAAGCCCATTAATCAGTAGCTTTGGTCCTATGCCAACTCAATGTTTCGCTAGACGTAAAAGTAGAAGAATTTTTTGCTTCTTAATTTTTTTGACGTATCACCATCATTCATTACTTTAAAAAAATATCTATAAAAAAAGAAAGGGAACTCATTTGAAGGGGAGGTCTAAGTTTGAAGCTTGAGAGCCAAGTAAAAACTTATTCTCCGCAATGCCGTTTAATAAGCCCGTCCTGTTTCACTCCTCTGCCGGAGAGAAATTGTGTCGCTGCAATAAATCCTCATCCTTCTCTTCGTCTGCCTTCTCCAACACTTCGACTCAATCCTCAGCTTCTGCCAATCCTTCCAATTCCCTTCACTAAACACAAATCCCTCGACTCCACTCTCACTCACTCTCACTCTCTCTTTCTCTCTCTCGATTTTTATATATATAGATAAATCCCAGAATTTTATGCGACATCTGACAAACAAAAAATAAAAAAACAACCGTCATCTTTGAAAATTTCCACGGCTTATTTTTGTCGTCTTTGCCATCTGTAATCCAACCAAATAAACCGTCGCTTTCTTTCTTTGTATTTGCATTACTTGTCAGAGCGAAAATGCGCTAAGCAGAATAAAATAAAAAGACAATCAGTCAACAGGCAGATGCCACGAGCGGAAGGAAGTTAACACCTCGAAAATAAATTTACGAAATGGGGATTTGTCTCCTGTTTAATATGAGCTACATTAATGGATAAAATTATGCTTAAAGTTTAATTAACTCTACAATTCCTTAAAGCCAACAAATATTTTCCTGAACTATAAAATTCAGCCTTTCTAATGACTCTTTTTCAGAAATATACCAAAAATGTACATAATTGTACATAAATACAGAATAAAAAAATAAATAATTATATTTGTTTTAAATTGAGCTCATTTTGGCCCATTATATAGAATTATACAGTAAAAGGAAACCACACAAAAAATTTTCAGGATACAAAAATCATTTGTAGCATACAAAATGATTTTTCCTATTTTCCTAGAAACAAGAAAATGTGCCATTATGTGATATTAAATGAAACATTTAAGCGGAATTTTAACTTTCCTCTGTCTAATGAAGTATAGAATACGTTTCTGTCTTTTATAGTTTATTTAAAATAAGCATTTGAAACCTACTCTGTTATTTTTTTTTATTTTATCGGAATTTTTAGTATTTTGTGACGCTACTTCTACTTTTAAGTTAGACTTCCTTCGAAATTACTCAATCGGAAAGTAACACCATTTCTCAAATTAAAATTTTATTGGCCCGTTGGCGGTCTTAGCCAAAGGTTCCTGGTTCGAATCCAGGCTGTGGAATTTTCTTTTCTATTTTTCATCATTAATTTGAACAGCTGAGGTTGGTGTACGATAAAACCCTCACTGAACATCTTATGAATTATTCTAAAATTTTATGCAGACAAAAGCGTATTGTTCTTTATTGACTACAGCCATTTTATAGATAGAATACATTCAACTCTCCTATAATGCGGTTTCCATATAAAAGTATTGTTATACGAGGAAGTCTCAACTTTTGTTCCGCGTTATAACATGATTTCTGTGGTCTATTACTGTGTACAGCCAGGGCGGATTTAGCACTTGATAGACCCCAGGCGCAATTCATCTGTCAATTTGATTTAGGGAATATTGCTAAATTATTAATTATTTTTATTATAAAAAATAATAATTAAATAAAATATTTTTTTTATTTGAGAGCTGAAATTTGAGGCCGCCTTGATTTACGAGGCACAAAGCGCAGTGCTTCGTGCGCCCCATGGACCTGTGCAGAAATCCGCCGCTGTGTACAACTTAACTAGGTTAATTGTGCGCATGAATTATTCATTACACTTTTAAAATCGAAATAATGGAGATTCTCCCGGTCTTTCTTTTTCATGCATATATGATGCAATTTTTCAGTTTAGTTTTCAAGGAATTCTCCTGTTGTAAATTCAGAAACCATACAACATTACAGTAGATGGCAAAGGCAGCTCGACGATATTATGGGAAGTCGCATGTTCACATGACTTAGTTTATCCAACTGCATCGCAAAACTGTCTATACAGGGTGTATCAGGTTTGATGGTCATAAAGTACCTAGCGTTGTTCTCCGCAAAATTGTAAGCATAATTTTCCTTATTCATTTTTCAAAATTCTCAAAAAAAATGCTTGAAATCGTTATCCAAAGTTTGGCTATTATGACGTCAGAAGGCTATAGGAATGGATGAATTATGACGTGAGAAGGCTATTATACATAGGAATGGATGAATTATGACGTGAGAAGGCTATTATACATAGGAATGGATGAATTATGACGTGGGCTATTATAACAGGAGCCAGGAAAAAATTATGTCATTACGGCATGGACAAATTACGTCAGGTAGCCAAACTTTTTTTTTGAGAATTTTGAAAAATGGATAAAGAAAATTATGCTTAGAATTTTGCGGAGAACAACGCTAGGTATTTTATGACCATCGAATCTGGTACACCCTGTATAATACAATTTCAATATAACAAGCCGTACGAATAAATCAAATTCCAAATCTTTCATAACATGGTTTCTATATAACACGATACACGTTTTCCATATAACGAATTAATTTAATTTTTCTTTACTAATACTAAAATTGCTATAAGACAGTACGAATTAGCCTGACTTGTGTGTTCTAATTCTGAGTTTCTTATAACGCGGTACGAATGAACCGCGATATAGGAGGTTTGACTGTAATACCAGGGTGATTCCAGGAATAAGGTGACAAGACCTCACACGTATGTGAAAATTCCCTATATCATTATAATATCCTTCAGACTGGAGAAGTTGACACTTCATGCCAGTCATATTCTCCCAATGTCACTTGTAAGAAGGAGTGCCTGCGGAAACATGTCAAACGTAGAGATGAAAATATAATGCTGCCCCCTACAGTAATGCATTGAATCGGTGGTGGAAGCAAATTCGTCGAAAAGAACCAGCGTTGTTACACTGCAAGCATCGAGCTGCTTCACCATAATGCCAAGCAACAGCTGGCCAACAATACGCGTAATCGGTTGCGACAATAGCAATGAAATAGGCAGCCCCACTGATTTTCTTGTATTCGTACTACTGGAGAGGCAGCTGAGTGCAAAGAATTCACAACCAACGAGGCAGTTCAGCAAGTCGTCAAGGCCATGAACATTACCGTTGAAACAAATGTTTAGACGAACATGGAGAATTTGTAGTAAAATAGTCTGTATAAAGGGAATATCATTGTTTATTAATATTTGTAAAACCTTAATAAAATTGCGTAAAGAGAGGGTTTATTAAATCACTTATTGAACCGCCCTCGTATAATTCAATAAAGGATTACATTTAGGCAGATAAGGGTCTTTAAGCTAACTGTTCGCCTTTTACCTTCTGTGGTATCATTATATTTATTTTAATATATTTATCAAGGAATTATATTTCTATCCAGTAACTATCCAAAAGAGATTAACAAATTTAACAGTATAATTCTAAGCATATTAGACGTGAAGAGCTATGAGGCCGTTTGACGAATTAGATAGATCTATATTAACATTAAATTTAGCCAGTATCTATCCTACAATAAAAAGATTCCTTTTGGGCATTCGATTTTGAAATTCCTTTGGAAGGGCTGGAAGTTCATGGAAAATTTTAAAGACAAGCCTGATTTTTTGAGTTTCACATATTGTGAAATATTTCTTTTAGGGATATTGTAAAGAAATAAGGACTGTTCAATAGATACCGCCTACACAATGGAAAGCAATTTTTTATATGCATTGTGTACGTACCACTGAGGCGTGTGTCACACATATTAGCTGCTTGCTTCTTTCTAAGAGATGTGATTAAGTTGGAAGATGGCGTTCATGGTAGACAATTCACTCGAAGATATTCTGCGTACTATCATTCAATTTTTGACTGCTTAGATTTTAAGGAACCTTGTGTCATTATCAATGCTAATCGATATGCAGGCACGTTACAACGTTTACGTGTCAGCATCAAGAATAAACATCCTAGGAAAATCAGAAATGGTGTTTTATCCTTCTACAATGACATCCTTTCTATATTAGTAAATAATATTAATGGTCTTGAGTACTTGACCCTGCGATGTATAACATATAAAAAGAAGATCGTGATTACTGTCATCTATCGACCTTCATACGTTCCAATATGTACGAATATTCTCAACGAGATTAACCCCCCAAGCGTCGAATATCATATTGGGTTATTTTAACTGTGATGCCCCTAGTCCATCTCTGGACTTGACTCTCCTCACAACTTCGATGGATGATTTGAATCTTCGACAGATTATTTCAGTTCCGACACGAGTCACTCCGAATACGGCGACTTTAATTGATCACGTCTATATTTCCCGAGATTTTGTGTGGAGTAATACTACCCTGACAACAATACCCCGCTGTGATCATAAAGCCATACATTTTGATGTAATAATTTACCAATGTGAGAATGATTTTTCCAAAATAACTTTAGCAAATATACTATCATATAAAAATATGAACACGTTACTGTATAACGATGTCCTGGCTTAGACGAATTGGCGGTATACAACAGCGTCAACGATCCCAACGAAAAATTAATTGAATTCAGTAAAATCGTGATAAATACAGCGAGTTTAGTCTGGAGGCTCATGAATCAAAGAACTTACACTAAGAAAGTTAAATATTGGTGGATCTTACCGAATTTTGACATAAGAAAGCTGCGGCCTACCATAATTACTTAAAGAGAAAAGAACACTATGACTCAACAGAGCTATGAAAAGGTCAATAAAGAACTTTAAAGATCTCCTCCGCAAGTCCAAGAGATCACAAGTTGAAAAACGACGTAAAAATGCCAATTTATGGGAACTCATCCGTAACAATATTAACGAGACAAAAATAAAGCTTCCATCGGAATGTCATAAGAATTATTTAAGATGGTTAAACAATCCATGCAACATACCTATACCCAATAAAATAATTAAAAGTTACGATACAAATTCTATTCGAAAATTACAACCTAAGGTTCCAGGTAAATAAGTCATACAAGAGATTATCAAAAATACGAAAATCAAGGAAGTTAAATATGCTAATATCATACCTGGAAAACTATTATCGATCATAAAACTACCAGGTATTGAAAAAGTACAAGACCTATGCAAAACCATTATTCAAACGAGAAAATTTCCGAATATATTAAAAATAGCCAATATAATTCCGATTCATATAAACGGTGATGCCAATATTTTACAAAATTTTCGGCCTATCTTTATGGTTTCCCCTTTATCAAGGATTATCAAAAAAGTATATTCGGCGACCTGATAATTAATATATGTCCAAAAATACCTATACAGCAGCAGAAAAGCAGACCCAGTGCTAAAGTGAACTGGACGCCGATACACTTGTACATACAAGCTGTTAATGCCCTAGACCAAGGCAAGAACTTCAAAATGGTTCAAACGGATATTTCAAAAGCGTTTGATACCATTTCTCGTCATCAATTACTCGAAGACTTAAGGTCCTTTGATATTTCAGAGCATTATCTTGACCTAGTGAAAGATTACCTAACATCTAGAATCAACGTTATTGATGGTGACACCCACCCCCCTGTATACCATCCGTCTTTACGCGGAGTTATACAGGGTTCGAGTATTGGACCTTTGCTGTTTGGCGTGGCTATGTCCTCGTTATAGTCACACGATTTCACCTCCATTTATATAGTTATGTAGATGATAATCTATTGTATGCTTCTTACTCGGTTAGAGATCAGGAGGAAATTAATGCCTATGCCCAACAAATCCTCAAGTGGATGCAAGAGTGGTACAGCATCTGGGGAATGAAACTTAATGCTTCTAAAACTAAAGTGCTCATTATGTCTCGGATGTCGATAACAAGAGATACCTTAACTTTTTTAGGCTTAACTTTTGATAATACACCTTAGTTTCATAGCCAATGAAAGAAGATATTAGCTGGTTTGAGAAGACAGCGTTACCTTATTAAAAGACTCCGCTCTTTCCTTTCACTTCATGAATTAAAGCTGGCGATTCAATACAAAATACTTCCCTTCTTAGAATATACAGCTATACTCTGGGCATTATTATCTCATTATAGTTTCCAACTGATGAAATTTGCTTATAATGATGTTTTGAGAACTGCCTTTAGGGTCACAAAAATGGAATCTATATCCTTATTCTGTCAGAAACAGAATCTTCCTACGTTTGAGATGATACGCTTCCTTAGTGAATTATCCGGTGCTTTACGAAACAACCACCATCCCGCCTCATTTGTTCAAAACTAGCTATTCAATTATCGCTCAACTAGAAAATGCAAAATTGAAATAACCCGGAAGACATCGACTTTTCTCATCAAATTTTTCCCTTATAATGCTATACCTATGTGGAATACATTGCCTTTTAACCTTCGAAGTGCCGCGATAGAATGCAAATCCCCGAAATATACAGTTACTGGTCTCCACTTTAAAAGACAGATTAAGGATTATTATATGGTTCACAAAGTGACTAAGGGTGAATGTAACCCGGTTTTCATTTTAATTCAATTCGACATTCTTAGTATTTTATGTGATTAGCCATTACTTTCTTCTCCCTATCCTTCTCCCTTTTATTCCTTTGGAATGCTAGATAAATATAAATAAATAAGTAAATTCCCGTCCTCATGTTACCCGAGAGATTAAAGATCTGCTCGCGCGCTAATATTAGGAAGTTTTAGAACATAATCTTACAGTTCAGACTCGTCCCCATCCGATTTGGACGGCGGTTAAATTTCAACGCAATGGTTCCGCCAACAATCAGATGGGAATCTATAGATCAATGTACCAAAAGAAATCATATCTTAGTATTCATGAAAATTTCTTTTAAATTTTCTGAATAAAAATTGCTTCCCAGCTTCTAAGCGTGTTTTTATTGAATAATCCTCGTAAATAATTTTAAAAAACCTCATTACGATCTTCAGCTCAACAATTAGTAATTTTAAAAGTGAACGACATCGGGCAAAGGAATTTTGTAATTTTAAGCGCAACGAACATAAAGTATTAAAATCTCACAAAAAAGAAGATAATACTGTTCGAAAGGATATCGCATAGAATAAGGCTCTTCCCTAGGGAAGGAAAACCTTCGGCTTCTTCACCACTACAAATAAGCATAGAAAAGACCCCGTTGCATGTTGTGGGTATTCTTTCATCATCCGAAGAGATTACCCACCAATCCTGACAAGAGAAGCCCCCTTATTTCCTACCTATCCTTCCAATTTCATTTCTTTCATTTCATTATTAAGGTCGGTGGTCCCGGGCAAGTCTCCAAGTTTAATGCGATGAATGGTGGGAAGTCACCAACGGCTGAGGGTTCCTATATTGATTTCTCTTCCCGAAACATGATTAAGAGTCGAAGAACCAGCAATCCCGTAGCGGTTGGCGAATCATCGACCATGCATCATAGTAAAACACTGTTTGTCTCCACGGCCATTGCCTGTCTCTCTCTCTCTCTCCCTTCGATCCTCTTTACTTCCTCCCCCAATTCCCCCCCCCCCTCTCTTTTATATTACACAGGTGGATTAAAAAAACGATCCAACTCTCACGAGGAACCCTCTTAGAGAGGGAAGCAAATACTCCCTGAATAAATGATGAAGCTTTTCATTCATTTATTAAATGTTGGATGTCACGAACTTTTCAAAACACGGTCGAAATTTACAGCGCCATCCTTTTCCACGCCAAGTTACGTATTTTGCACCCAACGAAGGAAATAGACGTTCCAATTTTGAATACGGCCCAGACCTTTTTTGTTCAGTTTTATAGGTTTTTGATTTAAAGATAAAATATAGTAAATTATGAAAAAGGTAGTAAAATATTTACCAATTTCATTTTTTATATCATCTTCAGTGACATTTGTATTTTCAGACCGGAATTAAATCGCTTGATTCTATAAATAGGAATGGATAAAAATGTCAAATACCTTTTAAAATCAGAAATTAACGTCAAAATATAGCAATTAGACTATGTTTATTTCATCGAGTTATAAATTATAGAAATTTTCGAAAACCTAACTTATCTCTAGCACCCTTCAGTTGCATGTTTTATGTATTTGAATGTTTAATGATATTCTTAAAGCAGAGGTTTCCTAAAATAAGCGCAACTGGGTTTAAATAATTTAAAGAGACTTCATCTTAAAAACTAGAAATATAAATGCAGAACGCGTTGTAATATCTCAAAGAGGAATTAGAATTATTTACTACTAAACTATTGAAAAATCATTAAATTTTTTTATTTAGTATCGTCCACTGTATCGCTATGTAAGGGCGCTAGTCCACCTTTTCCTTGTACCTTGAAGAAGGCAGTATTAAATGCCAAAACTAGTCGGATGATTTTCGACAAAAATGTGGCCTCTCTTTATTGCGTTTATAAGTACAGTGCAGAAAACAATAACCTCATAGATTTAATTTTTAACCTATTTATTATTGCCTAGTTTCTATTAAAGTAAATTCAAATTGAGGCGCTAGAACGAGAAGTTGCTAAGTCACATTTTGGACATTTTACAAGAGATCTGTTTAATTTTTTTGAATAGTTTTGAAATATAATGGGCGCCGATTTATGTAATCGCGGTTAATGTTATCAATCGGCTATTGTTATCATTTTTGTGCGGAACAAAACGATTATATACAAAAACATTGATGTTCTATCAGAAAATCCGTCGTTTATTGTAATCAAAATTTTAGATATTGTTACCAAAGTTTAGCCAAAGTTAAGATTTTTATAAAAAAAGTTAAAAAATAAAACTCAAAACCAACCGAAAATATCAATTACAGACATTTTAATAAGACCACTTTGTCAGCCATTATAGCCAGTCATAGAACAAAGAAATCACATTTTTTTAGCTGACATTACATATAAGAAAAGAGAATTGATGATCTACTAGGAAAACAATATTATACGGGTTTTTTGTTTAATTCTTCATTAATTCTTGCTTAGTACTGCTTTAATCTTGATTACACTAGTCAACACACTTTTTGTCACAAAGACCACAGATAATGTTCTTAGTAGTAATTTTTAGGTAGAATCCGAATCTGCTTTTAGATTTTTTCACATCGAGACTTCTATGTTAAAGTAATGGGTGTGAAGTGAAGCGGCTACAATGTTAAAGCATCCATATTTTGGGGCCGCAAGGAAATTTACCAGGCCCCAAACACTAAATGATTTAAGAATGTTTCATTGTAAAACAAGAAAGCTGTGCGTGCTAGAGAAATTTAAAAATTATATTCGTAATCAGTAGAAAAAATACTACCAAAAATCACCCACTTTCATTTTGTTACAAGAAAATTCTTAAATGTTTATAAATGTTCATTATTTATCTGCATTAATCTTGATTATTAATCTGCATGTATGTAGTATGTAATAAAGGTTCTATAGTTATGTAAAGTTCCAACGACGCCTTTTCATTTCAGCTTCGGTTATTCTTATCATTCGGTTATTGTTATCAATTTGGCTCGGGCCAAAGTGATTACATTAAGTGATTCCCACTATACCAAGATTTCAAAATAAAAGAAAAACTGACATACCAAGATTTAAAAAATATTTGTTTAAAAGTATATTACCTACTCTAGAGTGTTGCAATTTTTTCGCGTGAGTCATGCCTACGAAAAACACAAGAGTTTTGAAATCAAAACTTTTACTTCTGACATAAAATGAAAAGTTAGGAATTCGCTTCACTTAAAATTTCGGACGCTTAACGATTATACGTCGTACAAAAATAATATTGTTATCATAACATGTTATATGACTGTTTCCATCTACTATTACTAAACTACATAACTACATCATCTTATGAGCAATTTCGCGCCATAAGATATGATTTCTCTGGCAGAGTAACATGTTCTTTCAGAAAACGAACTTCATCATAATTTTTCCTTCTTAAATAGCCCGAATCTATTTTATAAGCTTGCAACCTTACCATAATCTTTAAAATAGACTGGGGCGAATAAGTGTAGATGATAATGTGCGAGAAACTTCAAGTATGCTTACTCTTTTGAAACACACATCCGGAATTGTAGCAAGTAGCCTTTAAAAATCATCCAGTTGAAGAACCGTTCCTGAAATCATCATCTTCATCCATCATTTTACAATCTGCTGGAAAGTCTGTAGCTAGAGCGAAAGTAGCTCTTCCAGCTTAACCACTTATAATGCGGAGAAGCTAGACTTCTGATCCCAGAAGGTAGATTGAACTATTTCATGCATACTTAATTCCATTTATTATTCACATGTAATAATATCTATTCTTGCACAGATGGTTCGCGGATACTAGTGGAAACGAAATGAAGATATGTGACAAAAATTAAATTAAGCGTATACTGGTGACTAAATCTTTGTACCAGGACATATTTTTGTAGGAGAAATATTTGAGTTTTGGTGTTACGTACTATGAAAAAGATTACGACCAATGCACTGCATCTTTCTCTTTGGTGGGGTCCCTAGTAGACGGGTTATGTGGGGGCACATAAGTTTTCATCTGCATTAAAAACTTTCCAGATTATCAAATTTGTGTCTTCAATTAACCTATTCTTTTTTATAATTAAATAGCAACTTAATTATATTTTGTTTGTGACTTAAGAAAATTTATTTACAGCGACTAATTAATCATCTATTTAAGGTAAATTATAATTAGTTTGTAAATTTAGCTTTTGAGCCAACGTTCTTAAATATAACTTACAGCGAATGAACTTTATTAAAACAAATCCCATTATGCCCATTATCATTTTAATATAGATAATAATTCTAGCAATGTACTCATAATGCCTGTTCAGCATTTAAATTTTCTCTGCTTCTCTTATAATTTAAAATTTAATTTAATATATAATACAGTTATAATTTTATAACGTCCATTTTACAATACAATGGTTTATTAATGTTTAGATAAAATCGATTTTCATCCTTTCGGACATCATCAGTATTTCCAGTTGAAATGTTTAAATGTCTTACAATGGTATAATATATAATAATAAATAAAAACAAATAACCGGTTAAAAAATGGTTCTAAACCATACATCCTATTAGAAATAAAGTTGCTTGGAAACCGCACATTTTAGCGCTAATCTCAATCTCTGTCTATTTATTAAAGTTTCTTCTCTGGTCAAAGGATTTAAAAAATACGACAAGATTCCAGGAGAAAATTCTAAGGGGATTTTAAATCTTTATCCGGTGAGTAATAAAACGATGGCCAACGAACATAGGCGTCTCATTGGAAGGGTAAACAATAAGACTTCTGATGTCCCTCAAGGCAAACAGAGAAAGACAAAAACTGCCGAGCACACGAGTTGAAATCTCCTAGCTCGTAAAAAACTGACCTCCAGCACAATATTACAATAGTGCACGAGGAGAAAGTGCTTATAATGATTTCGTTCCTGCTGCTTCTATACCAACAGCTTTAAACTCTTTTTTTTTTTCTTGGAAAAGAATAAGATATAGAATCTTCACTATATATTATAGCTACTGATATATAACATGCTACTTGAATTAATGATGGTTTCATAAAATTTCCTTTAAATAAGCGTCTATTATAGTTGATTTTTTTTGGAATCATATATATAAAATCAGCGATGGACTATGTCACAACAAACAAAAGTACGGAGAGAGATGTGTGTCAAAAATCTAACAATGACGATTATACAGTCGGGTGGGTTATTTCTAGTTTTTAATATTTTTATTTCACTGTAATGCGAGATCCAAATAAAAATTCACATAACATCCTCAATGTTAAAAACCGAAAAAATGAAATACTTTATTTACAAAGCCAATTGTGACCGAGGAGCAAAAAATAAACCAATAATAATAAAAAAAAAAAAATTTCTAACCGCTTTGATACACGAAGCACTTCAATGAAAAAGTTAACAAGCCTAATGAAGAATTTAAATTAATTCACATCTAATTATGTTGTATATGCACCTTAAAGCCGGAGTTTGAATAACATTATATTCTACATCATTTCATATAAAAAACAAAGAAGAAACAAGTGTTCATATTAAACCAATAATAAAGAGAAAATACAAACAAAATATTAATAAATAAAAATAAAGGACGTGCTTACATTTGTATTTCGATTGCATGGCCGCTGTTTTGCTTTGATCCTTCCCTTTATTGAATGATTGCTATCGAAATGCGCATTTAAGGCTTTCCCTTTGCTCTTTATATTTTTCTCTTTCTATTTAATTTCCGTCTTGTTCAAATATTTGTTCTACCATAGTACAAAGGCATTGATACTAATAAAATATCCAGCTTACAGTTCTACCAGCGAATAATGAGAACTGTCAATCACTATGGAAATTATCACTCTGGTTTGGTTTGTTTGGTATTAACGTCCTTTTCAACTGCCATGTCATTTCAGGACGGCGTTCAAATTTTGCCTCGCAAGGGTTCTTTAACGTGATCTCAGACTTTACTTCCCTTTCGAAGGAAGTGCGTGATCTCAGGATTTCCCCCTGAAAAATCCTCGTCGTCCTCGGCCGGGATCGAACCCGCGTACTCGGGCATCAGAGGCGATCACACAACCGCTGAGCCAGCGAGGCCGATTGATATCATTCTGAGACCGCTGTTAAATGAATTAGTGCTAAATTGGTGGCCCAGTAAAGGGTCTTAGTTTGCAATTAATGCGAACACTTTCATGAATTAATTTTCCTCAGAAGAATGGTAACACTTTCATGACTGAAATGCTCCTTGAGTACGTGGTGAATTGCTTAAAGGTAAATACGAGGTGCTACCCAAAATTTCCCAAAATTGTTTTATTCTGAACGAACCGTAAGAGGTACGAAGATGGTGTTAGGGTTACGTCTCAGCTGCAATTGTGCCAAGCGATGTCATCCTATGTCCAAATGATTTTGAGTTTGAGCTGTTTTTGTCGCTGTTTGTGTTGGTCGTGTTGCGATTCTTAATATTAAATCTGAAGAAAACTGCGGTTGAAACCCAGAGGCTGTTGAAGGAGGCTCTTGTTGAACAAGCTTTAGACCAAACCCAAACATTTGAGTGGCTTAAGCGTTTCAAAGATGGTCGGGAGTCTGTGGAAAACGACAAGCATTCTGGTCGACCGCCAATAAGCACAACTCTGTAAATGATCACGAAAGTGCGTGACCTGATCCGAGAGGACCGAAATCAGACCATCCACGATGTTTGTGATCGCCTTGAACTGTCATACGGGACGTTTTGAGACGATTGAGAGAAAACGTGAGGCGCAAAAGGCCAAAGATGAAGAACGACTGACTGCTCCATTACGACAATGCTCCGACGCACAAATCGTTCGCTGTGAGGTAATTCCTCGACAAAAACAACATTACTGCTGTTCCCTGGCACCCTGGATTTTCTATCGCTTCCGAAAATTGAAATTGCGATTAAAAGGACGGCAATTTGAGTCCACTGAAGTGATCCAAGCGGAATCGCAGCAGGTGTTAATCATGCCCCAAACTGGGAACTTCCAGGAGTGCTTCCAGAATTCACTGGAAGCGATGTATAGATGGCCAAGGAGATACTTTGCAAGTGAAGGTAAATTAAAAGATCGTTAAGTTCCGCAATGTATAGATGTGCATTTCGGGAAATTTTGGGTAGCACCTCGTAAAGGACCTTTACAACCAAGCTAAGACGGCCGCTGATTGGCGATGAACTTAGTCAACGTCATGACCACTATTATACTTATCACAATTTTATAATTTATACTAATAAAGAGACCTTTCTTTCAATGGGCGCAGGAAAATATGAATCGTGATTGGGGCAATGTCGTTTTCCCGTATGAATCCTCGTTTTGGTTACGTTACTCCCCACGTGGAGCATGATCATCACCACAAACAGAACTTTGCACTATTTAGTTAAGCACCTGTAAAGATCCATGTCTGCAGTTGCTTTTCAAAAAATGGATTTGGGAATTTGCACATCTTTTCTGAAAACCTGAATGCTCAAAGAGTGACCCAAATCTACAAAAACAGTCTGTTACCATATGTTCTAAGGTTGTACGGAAAAAAAAATTAAAATTAGGTTTTTCAAGAGGACAATACCAAAAACATCATAGTAGGCTTCATGGGAAGACACAACATGACATTGTACAGTTAAGTTGGGTCTCTGACTCGATAAATTCAATAGATTTGGAAGACTTTACCTCAAGACTCTAGAGTCTAGAGTTTGCTGTAAGCTTAGTAGAAAGCATGCCCTGGAGATGTCAAGCCATTATTAACAACGACGGCGATCGGACCACGTATTAAAATACAAGTGCCACTGTTTATATACAGGATGTCTCACCTAAAGTGAACCAAAAGCCAACTTCTAAAATACGAATCTGACAGACGAACTTTCAATGGAAGAATTATTGTACTTTTGTAAGACGGTTTTTTTTTTGTGTGTATCCTATTTCCAAAAACACCGCCGCCATTTTCGAATATGGAAGTCAACTTTGAAAAGTGCAATGGAAACCTCTATTTTTAATGGTATTTTCTATTGTACACAACATTTGAGAAATGTTTTTTGCTTGATGTTATTTTCAATTGATCCAACCGTTTAGGAGATAGAGGCACCGAAAATGTAATATATTTGGATTTAAAGAAAAGGCAAAAAAGAGAAAATGTTCATCTTTTTAAACGAAAACAAAGGTTTAACATTAATTTTAACAAAATTTATTGTACAATCATTTATATATAAATATATACGTAATAAGTCTTCCAATAAAAGTACTCTATCAGATTTGTATTTTAGAAATTGGTGATTAGTTCACTTTAAAAATGTTTATTTCCCAAAAATGAGAAGACATGTTTCAAATAATAGAGCACACTCTTTTCTTAGGCAAATGGTAACTTGATATCTGATGGTGTTTCTTCTAGCTCTAAAGGTTACATAAAGAGAGATTCAGACTATATTAGGGATAGAGGCACCACTGCTCCTGTTATCCGAAAAAACGGAGAATATACTATGGAGAGTAAATTGAGAGCATTAAGGAAATTTCTTGCTTAATGCTTTAGAACTTTACGTATATAACTTAAAAGCATATATCATATAATTAAAAAGAATGTGTAATGATATTTTACGTTTTTCCAAAGTCAATTCTCTTTAACTTCCTCATTTAAGAAGCACAAACCAATTTTAGAAAACTACGTTCTTAATAATGTCTTTAAAATTTATTATGTTAAATTTATAATGAAGAATCCCAACGAGTAATGGAAAATTGAGAAGTAAAAACTTAAGATTTTGGGAACAGTACTGACAAGATAAAAATCTAAGGTCCTAAAATTTATAACTGTATTCCTATTAATATTAGAAATTCTGATAGATCAATGGTTCAATGCGAAGTTTAAAAAAATGGATTTTTGATAATGAATTTAAAAATATTTTATTATAAAAGTCAAAATCAAAAATCTGTGGACAACATTATTTTTAAGTTAATGGTTTTCTTTATTGAGCTGTAGATGAATAATTATCAGACCTACAACCATGAAATACATAAGACGGATTGTTTATTCAAATATCATGCTTGATATAAAAAATCAAAAAATATATTAAACAAAACTTAAAATAAAAGGCACAAAATAATCAAAGCTTGTGTCAAAATACTGTGGACACAAAATAACAAAAATCATAATACTGTGGACAATGCTATTTTTAATGTAAAATTTATTCTCTATGAGGTAATTTGCATAAGGATCAGTTCACTATCGAATTATAGGTATATGGTTTATACTTTTACATTAAGAAAATTATACTTAATTAAGAAAATGGCTTCAACAAAAGCAATACCACTCGAAATTCGTGAACGCATTATTGAATGCCATAAACACAAAGAATCAATCAGAAAAATTGCTATAAAATTTAAACTATCAAAAAGTGCAGTTCACAAAATAGTGAACCAGTTTAAAACAGTCGGCAATGTTGAAATTAAGAAGCCAACAGGGCGAACTAAAACAACTTCTAGTCGTGATAATAGAATGCTTCATTCTATCATCAAGAAAAATAGATTTGCTCAAGGACCAGAACTGAGTCAACAGTGGTCAGCCAGCATCGGGAAAACTGTATCTGTATCAACCACATATCGCCGTATCCATAACTTGGGTATAAATTTTATACTCCTAAAATAAAACCATTTCTCACAAAGGTGCAAAAGTATAAACGTGTGAAGTGGACAAAAGAGCGAGCTGATTGGTCTATCGAACAATGGAACAAAGTGGTATTTAGTGATGAATCCACATTTTAACTTTCCGTGGGTAACCAAAGTGGGAAAAAAGTGCTGAGAAAAAAAAAATGAGGCTAATAATTCTAATTGTATAAAAAGAAGTGTTAAGTTTCCAGCATCATGCTTGGTCTGGGGTTTTGTAAGTCCCAAAGGGACTGGAAAATTACATTTCATTGATGGAACTAAGAATGCTGAGAAATATGTAAGTGTTTTGGCAACCAGCCTTCTTCCATCAATCGCCTCATTTCGCCTTGGTCGTACCAGCATCTTTCAGCAGGATGGAGCATCCTGCTACACAGCCAAGTCAACCAAGGAATGGCTTGCAAGAAAACGAGTGAATGTTATGGAATGGCCTGCGAATTCTCCAGACATGAACCCTATAGAGAATATTTGGGGAATTTTGAAAAGTGAAGTAAAGAAAGCTGGACCAACAACAATGGATGAATTAAGAGTTCAGGTGCAGGATGCATGGAATAAAATAACACCAGAAACATGCAGCAAGCTGATATCTTCCATGCCACGAAGAATAGCTGCACTTCTTAAGGCACATGGAGATGCCACTAAATACTGAGTGTGCTTTGTGCAGCTAAAATATCATTGTCCACAGTATTATGATTTTTCTTTTTTTGTGTCCACAGTATTTTGACACAAGCTTTGATTATTTTGTGCCTTTTATTTTAAGTTGTGTTTAATATATATTTTTTATTTTTTATATCAAGCATGTTATTTGAATAAACAATCCGTCTTATGTATTTCATGGTTGTAGGTCTGATAATTATTCATCTACAGCTCAATAAAGAAAACCATTAACTTAAAAATAATGTTGTCCACAGATTTTTGATTTTGACTTGTATAAATTTATGTTTTTTTGTTGTTTAATATTTTTTTATTTTTTTATTTTCTCCAACACAGCAACGAGATTACTCAGTTGTGATGGTTTGTTCTTCTTGTAAATTCTTCATTGTAAATAGTTGAAATAAATTTATTTATTTATTTATTTATTTATTTATTTATTTATTTATTTATTTGGAAACGGTACTTTATTGTAAAATTGAATAATTCAGTTTTAGGAATCATTAACGTTCGTTTCGCGAATACACCAATTCCTCTTATAATTAGAGCTCTAAACATATATTTTTGTGAAACAAAATTATATCTTAAAACGGCATATTCTTTACTTTCGAGATAAGCGAAGCATGTTAGAGTCAGTTATAACCATATTTAAATTGCAGTTATAATGCAGCTACAAATTTACCTAAACTAACCTAACCACGTTTAATCAGAGTCTTTTTACTCTTTCAATTTTTCATTTAAGAACTACGTAATAACCCAATGAACAAATCTAATTACATACACAAGATTTAAATCTTTAAAACTGTCAGCAGCTATCTACATGCGTTTTTCTACATTTTTTTTTCCAATTCGATGCTTCTTCTTGCTTAGATAGGAAGAGGATAATCGTGATGAAAATATTAGATCCAGATGAAGGGGAATATTGCATGCATGATGTTTTTTAGAATCTTGGAACCATAAAAAGCAGCAGACAAGACTCTCTCTAATAATTAGCCATTTAAAATCCTTTAACATTTTAAACTTTATTGGAGTAATAAAATTCGTAAAAGCCTCGTCTCATTTAGTTCTCGCTTCGTTGTGCGCTGGATGGTGTTTGCCGAACCAATTCTCCTTCTATCGCTGATCATTAGCATGGCGTTCTAATTTGTCGAATTATGGTACGTTCACCACAATCGAGTTTGAAATTACCGCATCTAATGGAATTTGTTAAATCAGCCAAAGCCTTGCGTCGTCGACCCGTGTGTCATGGCTGAGGCAAAAGGGGAGGTGTGTGTTTGGGGGGTGGGGGTACTTTTTCCCCTCTTTCTCTCTTTCTCTTCCCTCTTACGCCTTTTCATTAATTGCGCAGCGGCTGTCAGCGGCGACTGTCTGAAGCCGAAAATTCGATGACGATCCTCTTGGAATTTCCTGGACAAATCATCAATTTCGCGTCGTTCCCTTTTGTTTCTCCATCGTCCGCCTCGAATTGATCGGTCGGCGCAGTAATGCTGCTAGTTGATTACGATAACGGCAGATTGCCTCGGTCCACGGATGTGATCGATTGCAACGCCTTCTCCTGATACCCCGAGTGGCCACAAGTTAGAGGCTCCGCCGTTCCAGGACAGCTTTTGTGGGCCACCATGAACCTGGCCGTGAATAAGAGGGGACCACTAATTGTCTTGCATGCAACGGGTCTTGGACGTGAGACTTGATCTATTCTTAATTCCGCTGTGGTTGTCGGAAGCTTGGTGCCAAATCACTCTTATGGCAGAGCCAGTCACCGCAAAAGCTTTTTCTATCAACGGCACAAGCTCACGAATCAGGAAGGATTAGGAGAATCCTTGACAAGATCAGCGGTTCAGAAATGAACTTCCGCATTTTACTGTCGACTCCGACGGAAATGCTACTCAACAGATTTCATTCCCTTTCATCGAGTTTATACGCAAAAGATAAAAAAAAAAGCAAATGATAAGGACTTGAAAAGTGTCGGCTTAATTTATAAAATTTCCAGAAAAATTGGGGAAACATTAGCTATGAGATCAAATCTTCAAACTGGAATAGCGAAAACGCTCTTTAATAACATAATTTGAAAACTGCAATTATTTACTAAGGGCAGTTATAATTTCTTAAATATTTGCCACTATTGATAAAAATAGTACTACTTTTTCTCTTTTTATGAAATCAGGTTATCTCTTAAGCAATTAAAAAATCATATAAATTTAGAAAAATTGAATTATGTGGTTCAAAGACTGAAATCATTTTTCTTTTTTATGTAAACTCTTGAGGCTTTGGATATGCAGTTCTCGTAATTCTCATAGAGCTTAATATCTTCTTATACATGTATATTGAGGCATAACTTCAACTACCACCAGTACAATCACCATTCGCTAGAACGTGAGGACCCCAGGCTCCATGAATCATGCTGCTGGTATTAAGCCCCACACCAGGAGAATCAAAACGGGGCGACGTTTATCATGGTGTTCAGCTCACCGAAACTGGAGCATGGAACAAATTTGCATCTGCAACGGAAACGGAACAGATTTCATGTAATTGAGAATGGCAACACGTGTATAAGAAAATCCTTGAAACAAGCTTTGATAATTAGTGTAGGAAATTTCCTTGAAGTATGAACATTATTGTTTTAAGAGTAATGAAATGTCCAATTTTGTGTTAAAAACAGCATATGCGGAAAGTTTTGCTGCATTAATTCTTTTTAAAGAAAATTGCTGCCGAAAGTCATCTTTGCTTTTGGAAGTTTATGGTGAAAATGTTCTATCTGAAGGCATGTGTATACCGTGGTTCAGACAATTAAAAAAACGCCGTAATGATTCCGACGTGGAAAGGTGCACCAAAAAATTGAAGGTGTAGATTTGGAAGCGTTACTAGATGAAGAACATCCATGCCGAACGCTATCAACAACAACATTGACAGAGAAACGCCCGAAATATGCGAAAAAATATGATAAGATTGTTCTCCTGCATTATAACGCCAAACCTCATGTCGCAGTACGAGTCTTGGAAATTTTAGAAGCACTTGGTTTGTATATGTTGGCTTGGCGCCATCAGATTACCATTTGCTTAGCTCCCTACAGAGCGCCCTTTCTGGAAAGCGGATTACTTCTAATGATCATATCAAAAATTTGCTTGATAACTGGATTGCATTCAAACAACTGGACTTTTTCTATCGCGGAATCCACTTATTGCCTGAAAATTCGGAGACAGTTGTATGGTTCGATAATAAATAATATTTAAAATTAAATAAACGATTTTTCTATGAAAATACTTTCCTTTTTGACCCATAAAGATGTAAACTTATTTATACAAAGTGTTGCAGATAACTACAGGGCAGTATAACGCGAGCCCTACCCGCTCGATTGCAGGGGCTGGCTCGGTCGATTGGCAGAATGGAGGGAGATGAAGGTGGCCTGCAGCAGCCAGCAGTTTCCACAGTCGGGGGGGGGGGGGGGGGTGAACGTCAAAACTATCATGTTTTTGATAAAATTTTCCAATTATAACTTGGTGTCGAGCCGGCCCCTGCAATCGAGCGGATAGGCTTCCCGTTATACTGCCCTGTAGTTATCTGCAACACCCTGTATATCCAAAGTTATGAAATGACACATGTTATAAAGGCCGCGCTTACAAATGTTAACCAAGAAATGGATTGGTAAAACAGCATTGTCACTACGATTGTAAATGTATTTTTAATTCATCATAGCAACAACGATTTACTTCATAAATTCAACTCCGGGTTAAAATTTTTAACCACAAACAAAGTGTAGTCTGCTGTCCAAGAGAAGATGTTCCAAAGGAAAGCTATTGTCGCCTGGTACAGCACAGTACAGGTCAATCTAAGTTGAATGAACGGCCACATACACTCAGGCTGCTGATATGATGGGTGATTGGGTCATTTATGTAAAGCATAATATATCGCACTTTAATTTAATCCCTTTTTAATTTAATTAATGAAATTATTTCCTTAGATGATTTCTCTTACAATTTTAATATTTGCATCCAGAAGGAATCGTCAGATTGAACTCACAAACAACAACAAATGATTAAACAATGAGCGTGGATATGAAAATATTTATTTGTCAAAATACCAAAAACATTACAACTCTCAATAGGAAGTTGACCCACCATTATTTCTAATGCTTTCTTCCACACATCGTGGCATGGAATCGTACAAATTTTCAAAGTAGTCTTGACTCAGCTCATCTTATGCAGATTGAACTTTGGCTTATAGCTTTTGCAGATCTTGTGCCAGCGGTTGAGTCTTAACATAACATTTCATAGCATCCCATTGGTTTTCTATAGGGGGCAACTTTTATCGACGATGAGGGTTTTTATTAATGTTCGGCGCCGGAGTGGCCATTTGACTGATGTTTTTTTCCAAAAGTGAAACACGTATACTGAATTTCATACAAACTACTGTCTCAACTGTTAGATTATGGGGCACCAATAGCGTTAATTGTTAAGTCCAAAGTAGCTTAGTTTGTTCAGTGCTGGGATAATTACCCGAAGGTTTCTACATTATTTCCATTTCCAGAATTTATCTTTCATACTACACGCTTAACCTAAATGTGTCGGATTACTTGCTTATTAACACAGATTATTTAAAACGATTTGACTAAAATTCCTGCACGTTTAGCAAGAAATTGTTCGGAAAATGACGGAGTTGGCGATGGAAATGTGGGGTTCTTTCCTATTGAAAAATGAAGTCCACACCATCCTGTTCATAAATGAAGTATACAACTGTGGAATGAGCCAATTTTAAAACATGTCCAGATAGACATACCCTGTCACATTTTTTCCGTAAAGAAAAACGGACCATAAATTTTGAATGTGGTGGCGGTAATTCAAACAAAACTTAAAGATCTGCTTTTCTTAAATAATCATGACAACGCTAGAACGCCTTCAAGAAACACTGCAATTATTAGCAAACTCTTTATAAAGTAACATATTTAAAAGTATAAAAGCAAGCAAAGATTTGCTTATTTTAATTAATTTGAAAAATAGATCGCCTACTTTGATTTTAATTTTCAAAACTTAATTTTAAAACTCTATGCATTTTAAATTAATAACTGACAGCAAAAAATGCAACTAATGCGTAGCTGGAGAAAGCCACTTTTTTAAATTTTGCTTAAGAGAAAGATGTAAATGAAACGTCGGTTTTTTCCATTTTTAATTAATGAGAGATTTTAGGAGATTAACTTCCATTTTCGGAATTCGAAAACCTAGCCAATAGAACAATTGAAGCATCGTCGGATAATTAAGAGAAAATGAACTTTCATAAAAAAGGAACCCATTAATTCGCTCGGAGCCGCAAGAAATAAAATTCTCAACTATAGTTTTAATGAATGTTGGATGAGGATCTCTGTTCATTTTTATAACGAATCTTCGCTCTAAAATATTAAGAAATTCAGTTCAAAGAGAGAAAATCGAATGAAATAAAAACTCTTCTTTGCCCGTTTTTTTATATTAAAAAAAATAAAATAGGAGTTTTCTTTTAATAAGAATTTGCCACCAAACTTTCTGTTATCATGATTTTGAATTGCAGGAGAATGATTGACAAAAATTAAACTCTATTATAGACCCAAATGTGTTCATTTGACGTAATACTGCTAGATAGTGAATGTCGGTAAAAATAAATAGTCAACAGGTCATCAACAGGTCGAGAAACTTTCGAACCGAATTAAAGCAAGATAATTACTCATATTATTCGTCGAACCTGCTTTAATTAGGACTATATTACACTTCATTTCACTTTAACTTTATGCTGGACAAAGAGTTAACGATGCATCATGGGACATTACTCAGTGCTCGTAGGCCTCCTGATAGTAATGGAATTTCCCTCCATAGTGACCTACGGCCAAATGATGTGTCCATAAGGGACCCCTGTGCAACACTGCGCATGTGCAACACTGCGCATGTGCAAATCATGCAAAATAAAGCACTAATTTAAGTGTAAACTAATTCTGTTTAAACATAAATATTAGTATTATTCGAAAATCATTAAACCTGTATTATGAAAATTTGTTTGTGATTTAGGGCACATTAGTAATTTATTTTTGTATTTAGTATATATTAGTTGGCTTCAGGAAAGCTCACTGGATTTCTGAAAAATCAAGTGAATTCAATATATTTTTAGCCTATTTGTGATAACTGACTAGACTGTAAAATTCACGTAAATTATAAACTGAGATGAGAATTCGAGATGTGAACTTAAAACATATGCTTCGGATTTATCGTTAAAACTGGTGCTTGCTTAAAAATAGCAGCTCCCTGTTTATATTAGGAATGACATTTGAAATTGTTTATTTATTTATACATTTGATTTAGTTAAAAATCAAATTGTTATTCTGTTACAAAATGCATCCGACACAACGAATTTCAATCTCTCTGCAAAGCACCAATAAAATTAAAATTGCGTGTATCGATTTTATCTCCGCATCACAAGCTTTTAAATTTAATACATATTTTATGAATGTGGCAATTTATAATGAAGTGAAAGCCGAAAATTCGCCTAGTAACGGTTTGCGTAACGCTCTTTCCATTGTGCTTTTCGGAGCATGAAATCTTTTTTGGTTCGGATTTCCCCCGGAGAGCGCCCAAGTAATGCAGTGAAGCCAATTCCATTATTTCAAGGCGGAGTTTTCTTCCTTCCTTCGGGGAGATTTACTCGGAAAATACAGTTTGTCCCTCTGCCGCTCCATATTACTGATCAACGGTCTGCTCACCTGGATTTTATCTGCTTTGCGCCTTATCTATGACGTCAGCAGGTCGACTGGGACCTCCGTGGACTGATTGGTTGCCAACGCATAAATGGCTGAGACCTACACACGGCTAACTGAATTACGCTGAATAATGGACAAAACTTATGGACGGTGGCTTTGGCAAAAAGGGGTTTAAGACACGTGCAAGTTTGGAATTAAGTTAAGTGTTATTGTGCCACTTACTTATCATTTGAATAGCTCTTTCTTCAGTCGTAGATTCTTCATAAGCGATTAAAATGGCGAATTGCTTAATTAAATACCAATTTACTTAAAGTTGGCCGATTCACAGTTATATTAAAGGGATCGAGGTATTATTAAAAATTCCATATAGAATTTTATCAATTCGTATTTGGAAAGTTTCAGAAAATTTAATTGGTTAACAATAAACACTAAACATAAAGAGATTTTATTTTCAAATTTAGATTTTTAAACACTAAGAATTTTTATTTTTATTTATTTTGTATTCACACAACAGTTTTCTGCATATATAGTGTTCTATTTCGTTATTCTATAATAATTCAATAATTATTTTATAATATAGTTCTGTCTATTTGCATGAACATTGAATACGTTTATAGTTAGCACCTTTTAAAAATTCGTAAACCCTAATGAAATTTACTTGAGTTTAAGTATTCTCGGTGAAGTGAACCAGTTCTGCTTTTGTTGCAAAAATCAGATATAACAAAATGTTTTATCGCTATGACGAATAAAATGGGCACATTTTCATGATACAGCTGCGAGACATTAGCCGTTGATAATTTTCGAAATTCTTATGGAAAGCAGAGAATCTTTTTTTATCCCTCATGGGCTGCAACAATTGTGCATCTAAAAATTTTCATAAATGAGTTAACCCATATAAAATAGTCGGATTGGCCCGTTCTCCTCCTAACTGTATTGACACCGTGATATTTTCACATAAAAACGGCGAGGCATTTAATAAAAAAATGAGCCTTCAGCGTAGGCAGTTAATACAAAATAAATTTACACATCGCGTGTTAATCTTGAGACGTGCCATTGTTGTAGGTCCAAAGCGATATGTTTTGTAGAATATTTTAGTCTTTTCAGAGAATATTTTATAAACACATACGAATATCAAATCTGAATTTACAGTCACTAAATTATGAATCTGCAATAAAGATAAGAGTTTCATTATTTAATGGGCCAAAAGCCTGTTACCACCCATACAATTTCAAAACGAGTGGAGATACAACAAATCTGTTGCAGGCAACATTTAAGAAGTTAGATAGGGTAGGGGCTAAACAATGGTGGTGTCAAATTTGACCTTTGACCTCGAATTGTGCACTTTGCAACCGTTACAGATAGAGAAAAATGTCCAATTGTACAGTTGTAGAGCTCAAAACGCTGATTTTAACAAAAAAGAAAAGAAGAGCTGAAAAATAAACTTAAAAATAAACCCACTACAGCAAAATGAAATTTCTGTTCTCAAGGTGTATGCCACTGTACCAGTATCAATAAATGATTTGAAACAACGAATTCAACAGGCTTGTAGAGACATAACGCCCATCATGATGTTAACTAAAATCACAACGGGAAACATACATAAAAATAAGTAGACACATAAAAAATTAGTTAAGGCATCGTTATCCAACGATATAAGGGTTTTAGCATCAAAATGTTACGATCAGTGACGGCTCGTGATTACAATAAGTGGAGTGACACAAATACAAAATTTCAGATTCTTAGGCCTGTTCGTACAAAAGTATTATCCTTTAGTGTGAGTACAAAAGTATTATCCTTTAGTATTATCCCTGGCGGGGTCCTAGAGGCTTATATCAGCTTCCTTCCATATTGGTTATATTTTTGGGTACCACACTAAAAATATACAAAATTTCAGGTTTATAAGTTATAACTTGATTTGTATTTGAGGCCTCGGGGTCTTCTGGCGGGACCCCAGGGGCCTACATCACATTTCTTTTAGTTTTGCTATATTTTTTGTACCACACAATAAATATACAAAATTTCAGATTCCTAGGTCGTTCCGTTCAAATGTTATAGCTTCAATTGTATTTGGAGCCTCGGGACCTCCGGCGGGGCCTTGGAGGCTTATATCACTTTTCTTGTATATTGGCTTTATTTTCTTAGAACGGCGCTACAAATTTACGAAATTTCAGGATTTTAGGCCTCTTTGTTCAAGAGATAAAAAAGGAACCATGAAATTCTTATAAGTGGCCCCTGAAGGGCCCCGGGCCACTCTAGAGTATTCGCTATATTTTTCGCACCGTCCTCTGTACAGGGCCTACGGGTGTACAAAATTTCAAGCCTCTAGGTCTCTTTGTTTTGTTCAAAAGATAAAAAAGGAACCATGAAATCATACAAGTGATCCCTGAAGGGCCCTGGGGTATCCTAGAGGATTCGCTATATTTTTCGCACCATCCTCTGTATAGGGCCTATGTGTGTACATACATACATTTGTACCGTCGTTAATAGGGTTTTAGATGATGCTAAAACCCTAAAAACAGACGTATCGATATAGACATACATTACATGATAAAGGAGTTGGGACACCCCTGTGAACACCTGGGGTGTTGTTTCTCCGGGACTGGACTGGGCCCGCTCATCAAGGTGGACGGAAATCTCAATGCTGATGGCTACAGGACCATTCTGGATAACGGGGCACTTCCAGCGCTGTGGGAACACTTCGGTGACGGGCCGTTCCTCTTTCAGCACGACAATGCGCCTTGCCACAAAGCAAGATCCATGTCCGACTGGTTTGACGAGATGCGGGTTGAAGAACTGGATTGGCCCGCCCATAGTCCTGATCTCAACCCCATCGAACATCCTTGGGACGAATTGGAACGACGTGTGAGGTCCAGGATGGTTCGCCCTACATCTATCCAGGAACTGACCACGACACTCCTCGAGGAATGGAGGTTAATACCTGTGGACACATACCGTAAACTTGTGGACAGTATGCCATGTAGGGTGGAGGCAGTGATAGCAGCTCGGGGTGGTCCTACACACTACTGATTTAAGCTTTTTGCGGCTTTACGGTAGAGCAACAGGTGTCCCAACTCCTTTGATCATGTAGTGTATTAAGAATGAACGCTATTAAAATCCAGGTAATTGAGAATATATCTAATTTACACTATTAAAATATTTATAATATTAAGCAAGTTTAAATTTTGTCACATTAATATAATGGGTGTTATCATAAATGTTCTTACAGTTTTGTCATAACAATTGTTCATAATTGTTAATTGTTGTTAACAGCCATCTCTTAATGATTAATTTTCAACATTCTTATTTTGTAATAAATCCTTCTATTGGAGATCCAAAGAATGGTTTGAAGTATCTTAAGAAATAGTCAGAACATTATCAAATGGAAGGATAATTAATCTTAGACGACATGTATATGACGACATTGCAATATTCAAATGTCTAAAAATTATTTGAGCTGAATTTGACTTGATTGCTTTTCATCGTAATGCTACATTAAGGAACTCTGTCCTAAATTAATCTTGAACTATCTATTAGAGAAAGCAGGATCCGAAATTTTTAACAGTTTGAACGTTATCCCGATCACGGAAGGACGGCGTGCGTTCTTAATTAGTGGCCAAATGTGCATTTCTTAACACCGTAAGTATTCAGCTCTCTTTAGTCGAAGTTTTGTTGAATTGGCTGGACAAGTAAGCAGAGATCCGAGAATAATACGGCCTAAAGTATTAATAGGAATGGTATTTACATTATATTTAATCAAAATGTCAAATATTGACAAATCCTAAGGGTGTAAATTAAATGTTGGGAACTATTTGGACAATCGTTTCCTAAGGACAAAACAAGACGAAAATGCTCTTGAATATTTTTTAATAGACGGTTTTAGTTTCGAGAAAAATGACTTTGAAATTTGATGACTTGGGGTCGCTTAAAATTAATAGTTTATTTCATACCAATTAACGATTCTGATGCTCTATGCCAACGTACCGAAATGGGCTGTCAGGAAATCAGAACAACGCCTGGTGTTATTGAGCGCCTATATAGGTCGATGATAAACCGCGTAGCAAACTGCGTCGAAGTTCCTGGTGGACATTCTGAATTGTAAATACCTACAGTACAGTATTTATTACCGTTCAACGGACCGAGGTTGCTTCTCTTTGTTAAAAGATGCCTGTGGAAGCTTAAGATTAGATATGTTTGATATGAAATATTTGCCTTGCTGTGAGATTTCACAATCGCACTGCCGAGTATGAACAAAGTACCGCCTATGAAAGAATGAACGTACATGCGCATAAATGGAAACAATTATCGGGCTATGTGCTCCTCGTAAGCTGGCAAAGAAGTCGAATTATTAGCCCATTTGTTGCGACCAAACCTGATCTTATCACATTTCAAAGTAATTTTTCTCAAAATGTATGCCGTCTATTGAAACTTCCAAGAACATTTTTTTTCTTGAGGAAACGATCTTCCAAATAGCATTCAACACTTGGCACCTTGTATTTATATCAAATTGATATACATACATCTATAATATTCGGTAACTTACATGGTTTATATTTTTACTAACAAGGAGAACCCGAGTACTCTGACTCACCGATTTTGATTAAAAAAAAATGGCAGTGGCTACGTACAGTGCAACCTTGTACGCCTTCCGTTCAATACAAAGGAAGTGGCTAGCTATATCGCCATCTACCAACAGTTTCAGACTCCAAACTTTCTCTAATTTCGAAACAAGCAATATGGCAGATTCCCATCGCTCAGTGGAAAAATGCAACGTTTCAAACAATTTTATCTTAGCTTCAAGCAGCTAATATGGGACAGAATGAATATTGTTAATTGGGAAAAACTTTACCATCTTCCCTATCTGGTTAAATTGAACTATCTGACCACGACGCAATACTAGCCGCCACTTCTACAATACCAGTACGTGGACGCTAACGCTTCGCTCACGGCGACCCCGAATTATAAACACACCCCCAACATATTTGGATACAGTGGGCAGTTGGTTTCCCCTCGGCCGGTTACAGGGGCAGTTGGTTTCCCCTTCTACAATACTAGTACGCGGACGCCATCGCTCACGGCGACGTCGATTTATATACGTACCCAACCTATTTGTATACAGGGGGCAGTTGGTTTCCCCTCGGCCGGTTACAGGAGGCTAATGATCCGTATATTTTAGTTGTCACAGAAATGGCTGCCAGAAAGTTATGGGACCTCATTTTATGGTTAAACCTAAGTTAACCTCAGTTAACCTAACCCAACACTAGAACGCTCAAAAAATGCTGGCTTACCTTTAAGGCATGGTTCCTTTCGACAATGGCTAATCATCCAGAAAGCAGAAAAAAAGAAAATCTGAAATCCACACGACCGTGACATGCCAATTGTGTGGTTGCTATAACAACAGCTAGCCAAAACACGCCCTCTAATGTCGGAATCCATACAATACTGTTTTGATTCTGTCGGCAGATGGCGGTACAGCTTGCCACTTCCTTTGCATTGAACGGAAGGCGTACAAGGTTGCACTGTACGTAGCCACTGCGAAAAAAAATAGCACATGTAGCTTTCACCAAATTAAACATATATGCAAAGCCATTCGACGCACTTCTCAAAATTTTCCGAGAGAAAATTCATAAAGCTTGTTATAATTGACTACACTTTATAAAATAAATGATCATAGCAAATTGGAAAATCGGAAAAATATTTAGTAAAGGAATTACACACTCCCATACATGTTTAAAAAAATTTACGAAGAGAAAAAAAAAATTATCGAAGGCGGGATTTGAACCCGTACCTGCAAAACAGAAAGCGTGCACTTTACCACTAGACTACCTGAACACGATAAAAATCTATGCTACAATTAGGATATTTATAAAGTGTAGTCAATTATAACAAACTTTATGGATATTTTCTCGGAAAATTTTGAGAAGTGCGTCGAATGGCTTTGCATGTATGTTTAATTTGGTGAAAGTTACACGTGCAATTTTTTTTTTTTTTATCAAAATCGGTGAGTCAGAGTACTCGGGTTCTCCTTGTAAGCGATTAAGCTAATAAAAATAAGAATAATATTACAAAGAAGTGGATTATTAATACTTCTTTTATTGAATTGCATTCTTCATCCTATATTTATTTAGTATGAAATCATACGATTCTGGTATTATTACTTGTTTTGGAATGTCCTATGCCGAATCAAGCTTTTTTTAATTGAAATATTATGCTAACAATGTGGGCTCCAATATCTCGTTTTCCTGTCTATTTTTTGTAATTTTCCTCTGCCGTTCATTTAATATGATAAATCCAATTTCACATCATGTTATCCTAACTAAGGAGGAGAAAGCCGCTGCTGCCGAGAGTAATAATCAGCAATGCGCTCTGGATTCCAGGCTAGCAAACAAGGGTAATGAGGTCATCTGCTCTGATTGATTACATTCTCAAGGCAAGGGATAAAGGAGGAGGGGGATGGGGAGGAAGGAAGATGGGTAAAGGACAAATAAAAAGAGAGAATCGTAATGGAGGAAAAATCAACCCTGGGGAAAAAAGGTAATAACAGCGAGATCAAAGGAAAATGAAAACGAAAGAGAAAGGGAGGAGGAGAAGGCCAACAGACAGACAGACAGACACGAGAGAAGAATAGGAAAAGAGGGGGTGGGAAATGTTATTCTTTTACAGAAAATGAAAGAAAACGGATCGTTGAAAGAGATATTGGGATTTAAGAAACCTTGAATTTTATTTAACTTGACGGAATTTATTGCTAGCTGTCCACAAATTCACGCTTGTTATTGAATCTACCCATCAATATCAACAATGAACAGGCAAATGTTTGTTAATATTTTATTGTATTTGATATTAGGAGCCTACATAACTATAGATCATACTGTAAAAGCGTCAATTAAAAATTTAAAAACGTATAAAATTATTTCCTTAAACTTTTATTCAAGAATAACAATTAGAAATGAAGTTTTTTCTTTTTAAGCAATGGCAATATCTTACTTCATTCAATTTTTCATAATTACAACATTATCTCATCTTTTCTAGAGCTACTGCGCAAGAGAGAAACTTCCGTATGAAGCAATAATGTTGAAAAAATTCAAGTAATTTCTGTAAGTTATTTCAGCATTAAGGATCGTTATTGGTCTGTTTGAGTTCCTCTAGTAGTAACTCGAGAGTGGGCTAAGAAGGAAAAGTGGATAAGCAAATTCCGAATTCAATTTTCAATATCAGTCTAATTATTATAATTTAATCTAAATTTGATTGAAATAATTTTAAAAAATCGTGATAATTAATTTAATTTAATTGCGCTCAACTGAAAGAAATCGATTACTTTTACGTTCCTGCAATTTCTAGTCTAATTTTAGACTGAAAAGCAAGTTAAACATTCATAATTTTAAAATCTAGAAAGACCTTTGGTACGCTAATTAATTCTATTAATTAAAAGCTCCATGCTATCATTAAAACTTAAATTTAATAAAATTAAAAAAGAAATTGAAGCTTGGCTCTTCATCTTAGATTTTGATTAAGAAATCCAACCTATCTAACCTAAACGAGATTATATGTAAAAACGGACTCAATGGCCAATCAATATAAATCTTAGATACAATGAGGGATTTTAATGAGAAGAATATTTTAACATTCTTCTATTAGAATATGCTAGCTTTCATAATCATTTGATATATTATTTACTAAATTAAATAGCTAAAAAATGTCAATAATTACACTGGTCTACAAAATTTGACTGTAAAAAAGTATTCATCTGGTAAAGTATCTTTTTTTTATTCATTTTCACATGCTGAATACAAAAATAATAATTATATTTTAAAATTAGTTTCCGTATTTTAGAAAAACAAATTACAAGTCTTTTGCAAAAATTAACAGAAATCATGCGGTTCTTCTGTTCATTAGTAGAATTGCGACGTGTTTTTTTTTCGCTACCCTCTTGTATTCTGCTTCTGTATACAAATAGTCCAACAATAATCCGCCAACACTGAAACGTTCCACTTGCCCTGATATCGTTTTTCCATGTATACGATGTCTTCATGGAAGTGCTCCCCATGTTCATCGCTAAAAGCCCCACAATTGTCCGAAAAGAAGTCCAAATGAGAATGTAAAAAGTGGATTTTCAAGGACATGTCATAACCCAGTTTTTGGTTTGATGATAACATATTTTCAATAAGCTCAGCATAGTTGTCACTCCTCTTATTTCCCAAGAAGTTAATTGCGACAAGGCGCAAATCATCCCAGGCTTTTTTTTCTTTACCTTCCAAAGCAGAGTCAAAGTTATCATCTTGAAATAAATTTTTTATTTGAGGACCGACGAATATACCTTCCTTAATCTTAGCTTCACTTAAGCTTTTTATAATGCTCTTTTCTATCACGACTATCCCATTCGTTCTGTTTATATGTAATGTTAAGGCTCCCATCAAACCACTGACATTTTTAAGTTATTCTAATGCATTGTTAACACTAAAACACAATATTTTTAACATTTGTTGCCAACTAAGTAAATAAATATCAGCATTATCAAGTTCAATGAGGGTAGAATCGTTAAATTTGGAAAATATCAGGTATCGTGAAAACTTAAAATAATAAATGACTTTTACTTATCAACTCTTATTCAGCATGGGTAGACAAGCAGAAATTAGTTCAAATTATTTCGAATACTTTTCAATGTAGAACAGTGTTATTATTTCAGTATTTTTAGAGTCTCACTGCATTTTAAATTCACAAAAAGTTGTCTTTTCAATAGAATATTTCAAATGAATGGCTATGAAAACAAAGCATTTCTAGGCCTTAGAAAAGTCGCCTATGTTCTTTGCATCTCTTCTATGTCTTCCTACGTTCTATACCTGCACTCTCCTTTAAATGTTCGTGAATGAAAATTTTTGAAAATCGGCTCGATGGCCGAAAGATCTGGTACGTAAGCTTTCCAGCTTTCCATTTCGACGGAATTCGAACACGACATCTAACTGGGGCATGAATTTTTCTGTTTGTCCCAGATCTTGATTAACATATTAATAATGAGAAAGGGTGCAAATGATATAAACGACGACCACTCAAAAACCTAGTCAACTAAGCTAACTATTATCGGTCGAGCAATGTTAAGGAATTCATGTCTTCTATTCGATATTTTATCATTCTCTATTAAACATTGAATATTGAAATTTCCCATTTCCGGTAATACATCAACAACTGATACTTAATCTTCTCATCCCTTACCTTTATCGAGCGCTCTCTTCTCTCTGAAAGAAACCAAGGATGTAAGAAATAACATGCGATAATTTCTAGAAGATGAGGCTTGCCTAAAGAATTTTGAAACCGCATATTATCTGCAATGATGTACTTGAAATAAAGTGGCTGACGTGAAATTTCCTCAGATTGCGCTTGTCCAGTAATTAAATAAATTGACTGACAAGATTATAATTTCAGTTAGTCCTTAAATGAAATCTTTACTGCCTGCATTGTTTGGCAATCTGCGAACAAAAGTCTAACCTTTACCAAAACTAAAAATTAGAAATTAATTCCAAAATACTGTTAAATGTCAAACGTTCACAAAAGGTCAGACTGAAACTATTCCTGTAGACATTGAGCTATAACCATAGATTTAGAAAACACTCTAGAATTTATTGAGCGCATAAGAAAATAGTTATAGTAATTTTGAATAATGAAAAAAAATGCTTCCGACATTACTTTTCTCCCTAAACAAAATTTTTTTATCCATTTTCAGTTATATTTTCTTTTGTATTAATTAAATTTTGTGAACATTATCTAGAGCACCTCTAATTACGCCATTTTGATATAATAAAAGCAAACATTTTAAGTGTTTAAGAATAAAGTGCGAACTATTAAATCAAGTCTCTTACTGTTTCGTTTCCACCACCTTGATGACAGATGGTGACGCTAATCCTTTTTGACATGAGCTATGGAATGTCTTCGCGATAAAAATTAAGAAAATATAGCAAGATGTGAAGTTTAAGTGGATGCTATCTATGAACACCACAGTATTTTAATTTATTGTCAATGTAGTTTAGTGAAGCTAAATTGAATATGCTGCACACGATATCATCAATGCTATCATCGCTCTATTTAAGCTGAATCAGTCACCAAAGATATGTTGCACTAAGAATATGTTAACATCAAAGTAGAATCAAACAAAGTTACTATAATGAAAAAAGAATCGTGTTTCTATTTTCTTATATATACGTTTATTTTTGTAGCCAATTTCCTAACGTGACGAACCTAATTTTTTTTTTGCCTTTCCCCATTACGGCTCTAAAAAATAAAAAGAAGTGACACGGAGAGTTTCTTTTTTAAAAAAAACCAAAAAAGATCTCTGTTCCGTGTATAAACAATGACAAATGTGGGTTCCTTCTTGTGACCCGTGGTGGCACGAAAGACGCTGCCTCATTCCCGGGGCCGCCTTCGAGTCAAGCCGCTCCACAAACCCGGTCAAGCTAATTGCATTTGTCGTGACAGTGACAAACGAACGGAGCCCTTCTCGGTCAGAATAAAATTTCCATTCGAGTGTATAGCCTTCAATACCCCCCTCCCACCTTTACCTTCCTCTTCTTTTTTAATCTTATCTGCTCTTCCCTTTTATTTTTTTCATATTTATGCGGAATTAACGTAATGCCATGGCGAAGGAAAAGAAAAAAAAAAAAGACAAGGAAAAAAAAATTGCGAAAGACGAACAAAGATCAATGTCTGTGCAAAAGTAAACGCAACGGGTTTTCTGTTTAAACAGCAATTTTAGAGGGCGTATCAGCGTAGAGCGTGGTTCTATAGACGAAGGAAGGAAAACGCGAATGTCTAGAGCGAAATGAAGCTGAGAGAATTGATCTACCGTGAGTTGGTCAAGATAAATTAGTGGCTTCGAAATATTCCCTTGCATCGCCTCCGGGAGGTGAGGTTATTAGTTTCCTTCTTCCTTCATCGCAAAGATACAAAATAAAAGTCACTTGGTTGATTTTTTTCCCTTTACTCTTTATTTTTTCTGCCATCATCTGAGTAAGGGAAACTTTTAATTGTAGATCTCTTCTTCAGCTAGAGGCAATGTGTTTATTAGATGGAATAGAAAATTTTAATTACTTCCAGTCTCAAGTCAACTTAATTGAAGAAAATGAAACAAATATTTTCTCCAATAGGAATAAGGATTTTTTTGCTGTCATCGTATTAAAAAACACTTTCCATTAAAATATAAGAAATTGACTTTATTTAATTTTATTAAAGATAATAAAATTGCATAATACAGTAATTAAAACTTAAATTCTACTTCAAATGATTTTGTATTATAATAATTACAATACAGAATTGGGTTTTTAATAATAAATTAGTTTAATAAAGAATAAAATAAAGAAGAAGAATATAAGAATAAATGAGCGGCCGAACGTTTCAACCTTACATCATTATCGAGGGTCTTGAATATAAATTTTTGATAACGTCTTTTCAAATTTAAAAAGACGTTTTACTGTATAAAAAATTTGCAGATCACACATTCAGACTGACCATACATTTAGTAACATTGATGAAACAATGGAAATCCTAATAAATACAAAAGATCTCAGAAAACTCAATATTTTGAAAACCACTGAAATTTGTAAAGCCGAAAATTACAATAATTCATTTATTTTTAATACTCAATTTAACCTAAAATCAGATAATCTTCTTAAACAAATTAAACGCATCCTTTCTCACGTGATAAATCTTTCCGATCGAGAGTAGTGACGATGGAGATCAACGTCATCGGAACTCTGTCAATCCGAGGAAATCACGTGAGAGACAGAATGGGCTGAAACACGCAGCCCGACGGACGTGTGGAAAAAGTCGGCGAACTGAGAAAAAGGAATTTCGCCACAATAAGGCCAGGGGTTCAGCTAAATGGAAAAAGCTGAATGGAGCGAGTGGCATTAAGTCAAACAAGCGTGAGACACAGGAATTTGAGTCTTCGCATGAAATTCCCTAAACGAGAAGGACGCGCCGACTGTGGAGAAGGAAGGAGCCGGGACGTTAAATTATCGGCGTCGACGAATGCAACGTCGAAGCGGAGGTGAGCTCTCAATAAATAGGGGCACCATCCATGAATATGCAGCTGATAGTACTCGTAGAGCAACTCCATGAAATACTTCGTTAGCGAGAGTGGAGACAAGCGGAAGCCCGGACGATATTTGCTACCTCGGCGTGGTAACGAGCCTTCCCTGGCAGGGGATGAGGCAAGTCTAAGCTCCGAGGTACGACGATTTCGGTAAATGAAACTCTACGACGATTTCGGTATGAAACTCAGTTCTCTCAATTTTTTTGAGGTGCTCCTGGGCTGCTGAATGATGGAAGCAATTGCTTCCGAAAAGTACTTCCAGTATCAGGTTGTATATTTTCAATCTAATATCGTTGTGGTGAAAGAGTTTTTTATTTCTTAGTTTACCATTACAATTATCCACACTTGTCTCTTTTTTATTATTTATGAAACTCTAGTAGGTTTCCCGCTTTACGCCAAGGTAGACTGTTCTTTTTTTTATTCAAGTGACTGTGCTGCTTTCAAAAATCAAGTGCTCCGAGAAGGTTATGATGTGCTACGTTAATGGTTACAATGTGTGGCGAATATGCATCAGAATTGACGAAATTCTCCGGCAGGTGTTCTGTTGTGAAACCTTCATCGGAGATGTTGGGCTGAAAAGTACAGTATCAGCAATAGTTAATAGCGCACAGACATTAGCAATAGTTAATAACTTTGGTTTTTGTTTGCTTGCTTAAGCACTTGCTGCCAATGTATGTTTCAGCAAATTACCATGTGACATCCTTCAATAATTCCCTATCAATACCGTCCTCAAGAATATAGCTAGAAAAATTGTAATTTCTTAATAATAAGCATCTATTATATATCTTTTTGTTATACAATATATGGCAATTAAATACTTGGATAGAGGTCGTTGCCTAAAATGTAAACAAAAATTCAACATGTCAAGACATGGTTTGTACGAATCGCCTATCGCACTGTAGCTGCAAAGATATTGCTTTTTAGTAGCGTAACGGATTCGTGTTCAGACACTCATTAAAGGGACGCACGTGAACAAGTATCGTCGAGAAAAAAATAGGAAACAACGGGCTTGCATAAAATTCTGCCTAAAGTTGGGTAAATCGGCTACGGAAACACACGAGATGTTGAAAACTGCTTAAGGGAACTATTCCGAACGAGTACATTCGAGTGTTTGGTCGCTTTCGTGATGGCCGTGAATACGTTTCAGATGATCCGCGCCCTGGAAGACCAGTTTCCGTCCGTTAGCCAGAAACCGTCGAGAAAGTCAGGAAACTCATCACTTCTGATCGCGGAATCGCAATTCATATATTTGCGGCTGAATTGGGCTGCAACAAGTTGGCTTCTTCATTACGATAATGCCCGGCTGCATATCGCCATAAATGTGAAGCGATTTCTGGCCAAACAGAGCATCACAGAGTTCAACAACATGCCCTATTCCCCGGATTTGTCCCCTCCAGACTTTTTCCTGTTCCCACAGATGAAAAACGCTATGAAAGGTACTCGATTTCAAGACGTTTCCGATATTGAGAAAAACGTGATGTCTGAAATCAAGAAGATTTCGTCCGACGACTTGAAAAGCTGTTTTACAAACTTGTGCAAACGTACTCAAAAGTGTATTGTATCCGCTGGAGATTACTCTGAATCATAGTAAACAGAATTTTCATTTGGAGTCCCCGTTTTGTGAGCGTTTGTATTAGTCCAGGTATTTAATTGACACATCTGGTATAGTAAACATCTGTTGAAATTTTAAAAAGGCATTATAAAAGGGTGTTTATAATCAAAATTTTTATTCACGTCCCTCGATAATCATTTTATGCTGCGTATCTCGTTGTTGAAAGAAGCAATTTCGATTCTAGTCTCGAACGACTCCACTCATCGCAAGATTTCACTACCTCTTGTCCCTACAGAACGCATTCAAATTGTTCTGTATATTTGGGTACATCGATACACAAACTGTTAGGGGTAGTTTTCTCCTAACCGGGCGCCATCTCATTTCCATTATCCCGGCGCCATCACATTTTTATTTTACTGGGTGCTGTTACACTTCCCCGGTTAACAGAAAAGTACCAACTATTCCCCCTGACCTGGAAGGAGAGTCCCACAGACCCCTCCCCCTGTTTTATTGGAAATTTCCTCTTAACTGTGGAAGTGAAACCAGTACCATGCAAGCGTAAGAAATAAAAGATGATGGCACCAGGATAAAAAAAAAAGATAATGGCGCCCATTAGGAGAAAAGTACCACTGGTAGAAACTTCGGCACTGCGGCTCATGATTTCGAAGCTCCTTCGTACCTGGTAACCTAAAATATGGCGCCCCTCTCGAACACAGTGAAAAATAAAACTTTTCCGTATATCGAGTTGGAATTGAAAAAAATTTATAAACGCTAACTGACTGTTGATATCTTCACCTTCTATTTCATACAAAATTGTATGCGACTTTAGAATTCACTTTTAGACAACAAGGAAGGGTGTAAAATACGGGAAGCTTGCAGCTTGAACCACGCAATGGGCAAAAAGGCAGATTTGGCGAGAAACGACCGCAGAGGACATTTTAGAAGCATAAAGCCAACTAAAGGGCCTTATTGAAGCAAATAGTTTTTTTGTTGCAAAGAAAATCACTGAGCCAACACCGATCAGTGTTGGATATTCGAGTGAGGAGAGGGGCAGAACTATCAACTGATAACCACCTTGTTGTCTGCATTTTGCGGTTCTCTGAATGATGCCAACTGAACGAAATACTAGGTCCAGACAGACTTAACGCATCAAACGGGAGGCATTGGAGGATAGAGCTGTGAGGAAGACCTTTGCAGATAACATATCTTCAAGTTTCAAAGAACTACCCAGTGATCGTGGTACTGTTGAAGAGGAGTGGCAGTTGTTTAAAACTGCTGTGATTACTTCGGCTGCTTTGTGCTGTGGTCGTAAGTGGCTGCGTGTGGCGCAGGGTAGTGAGAAAAGGACTGCATGTGGAACGGTGAAATCCAAGAAGCTGGCAAGGCAAAGAAGGAAGCTTATTTGCTATGGCTTGCAAATAAGTCACCTTCGAGTCGAGTACGGTACACTGAGGCACGAAAAGTAGCAGCAAAGACAGTATCAACAATTAAAACCACGGTCTGGGAGAAGTTCGGGGAGAAAATGGAGGCAGACTATGATTCGGCAAAAACGTATTCTGTGTGCCGCCTCCGTGGAAAAAACTCTCTTTCATCACAAACTATTAAGAGCTCAGATGGGAGGCTTCTGAAAACGGAGAGCGTATTGCATAGGTGGAAGGAATACTTTGCATCTCTTCTTAATTCGGTAACAGCAACAACTGAGGCACATGAGGTGCACCTTGGAGCGGAGAATAGTCGTGGTAGTATCACCGAAGCAGAAGTCAGATCGGCAGTTAAGTCTCTGAAGACTGGCAGAGCTGCAGGTGATGATGAAATCCGGTCTGAGATGTTAAATCCGGCAAGGCCTTAAATCAGGGTGGTGTCCTGTGGCGAACCCGGGTGTGTCAGGTTGCTTGGATATCTGGCCAGTCCCCTAAGCAATGGCAGACAGGAATTGTGACCCCTATCTTCAAAAAAGAGGCATCTCTTTGCTCAGCATTCCTGGGAAAGTACGCTAAGTGCCTGGAGAAGAGAAGTCGGGAAATAGTCGACTCCAAATTGTCAGGGGAGCAGTGTGGTTTCCGACCTGGCCGAAGCACGAAGGATCACATCTTTGCTCTAAGGCAAATCTTTGAGAAATCCTGGGAGTATGCAAAAGATGTTTGCGCTTGCTTTGTGGACCTCGAAAAAGCATATGACAGGGTTCCTCGGGAGAAGCTCTGGCAAGTGTTGCAAGAGTATGGAGTGTATGGGCAATTACTGGTTGCTATCATGTCTCTGTGCGAAAGCTCTGAGATATGTGTCCGGATAAATGGCATTAAGTCAAGACCGTTCATCGTGTGTGTTGGACTCCGCCAAGGGTGCTTACTGTCGCCCCTCTTATGCATTATCTTTATAGACTGGATAGACAGGGGCAGCCGAGGCGATGAGCGTTTTTGTGTGGGCGACTGCTTGGTGGAGAGGTTGCTCTTTGCTGACGACCTTGTCCTCCATGGGTCTTCTCGTACTAACCTTCAGCATACACAAGACCGGTTTGCAGCCAAATGTGAAGAGGCTGGGATAAAGATCAGCGTTGCTAAAACTGAGGTTCTGGTCCTATCAAGACAGCCTGCTCATAGGGCTCTCCATGTTAGGGGAACCTCATTGAAACAGGTGGAGAAGTTCAAGTATCTCGGGATTGCATTCACGAGTGATGGGCGGTAGGAGAGAGAATTGAATGCTCAGATCGGTTCAGCAAGCTGTGTCAGACGTGAACTGTGGCGATCCCTGGTAACGAAACGCGAGCTGGGAAACGAAGCCAAGATCTCTGTCTTCAAATCTATCTTTGTCCCCAATCTCACCTATGGTCATGAGTTTTGGGTAATGGCCGAAAGAATGCGATCGCGGGTACAAGCGGCCGAAATGAGATTTCTGAGAGGTGTGGCAGGTGTTACCCTACTGAATAGAGTGCACAGCAGCACAATAAGGGAGTCTTTAAGTGTTGAGACGCTACTTCTCCGCATTGAGAGGTCCCAGTTGAGCTGGTATGACCACATGATATGGATGCCGCAAACTGGTATTCCTAGAAGTTGTTATTTTCCAAGACGGTGGGTAAGAGACTGAGGGGTCGGCCTAGAACCAGGTGGCTAGACTACATGGAGAATCTTGGTTCGAGTCGCTTGGGTATTACCAGAGAAGATATGCGCCTGATGGCGGAAGATCGCGATTGCTGGAGATCCCCATAGGGCTGCTGCCCCCGCGACCCTAACGAATAAGGGGGTTTGAAAAGTAAGTAAGTAATTGAGAACATCACGTGAGAACAACTGCGATATGCGTGTGTGAGACATGTTGTAAATCGTAATGAAGTATTGGCCCTGGATGACCGTGACCACATCTGAGTGTCCTTGCAATGTCTTGTATGGTCCACCTCCTCCATCACCGATAACTGGCAGGAGTAAATGGACCTTCTTTAATGTATAGTAACAGTAGTCAAAATTTTACAACTTTTTTTTTTTTTTTTACACTGAAACTTTCTTTTCTATCACGTATATATTTCTTTTTTTCAATGAAACATTCTTAAATTATTTAGAGTTTAGGGCCTGATAAATTTCTTGCGGCCCCGAAATATGTATACTTTAACAATGCAGAAGCATAACTTGGAAACGTGACATGATAGAAAAAAATTCTAAAAGCAGATACGAATTTTACATACACATTACTCCTAAGAGCACTATTGTCTATTGTAATTTGCCCAACACTTTGGCCGATTAGTGCTAAGCTATTGTTGTTGGGTGCGCCACATTCCGCCTTGGTGGTCGGTTGGGGAACGACATATTATCAACTTCCCCATGCCTTGAATGGCACACCCTCCAACTATGAAGGTATTTGGCTAACCGACCACCACACGACAGGGCTTTCAATACAGTGTGTCCACAAAAACACTCCCTGATTTGAACTGATTGTAAAATGAAAACTTTTTACAAACTTGGATATGTTACGGAACTGGTTGCTGCCTCAACTTACTGATACGCGGCACCGTATTACGATTCAACAAGATGGAGCACCAACACACTGGCATCGTAATGTCCGTAAATTTCTCAATAAAGTCCTGCCAAACAGATGGATTGGTCGTGCTGGACTCAATGACCAGGTGTTTCTTCACTGGCCTCTTAGGTCACCGGACCTTACTGTTTGTGATTTTTTTCTTGTGGGGATATGTCAAAGACATAGTGTACGTACCTCCATTACTTGCATCCATGGGAATTCTGCAGGACAGAATCACAGAAGCTGTAAACACAATCACGCCGGATATGCTTTCTAGAGTACGGAATGAGCTCGATTCTTTCCTAGATGTTTGCCGTGTGACAGATGGGGCACACATTGAGTGCTTGTAATGAACATATATCACATGAAACTTTATGACTTGTCACACGTTTACCCCAAAAATGAACACAATATTCCCCAAGGTTTTCATTTTATAACCAAATAAAATCGAGAAATGTTTTGTGGACACATTGTAGAGATAAGTAAATTTGAATCACCCTGTATTTTGTAAATGCGCTCAGTAAATATTGAAATTTTTCTTTTAGGTAAAATATTAATGAAATTTTTGTATATGCATAAAGAATAATTTGGAAAATATTTCTCTATTATTCCAGGCATTGCTCTGTTTTTATTGTAAGTCAGTAGAGGCGTTGTTTTTTAAATTCCAGCGATAGTCAAAGCCTTTATCTTGTTATTTAATTCTATTCTTTGATTATTTTGAAGGACCTCGCTGTCAATTCTAGTGAAGATTTAATTACGAGATATACAATATATTCCTTGTAAGCTTGCATTTATATAATTAAAATATTATTACCTACATAATTATAGAAATTGTGCAAATTATCAATTTCGCTCATGACCCAAAGTAGACCCATGGTAACATCCATTCTTATATTGATTTATTAAGATTAAAATAATTATGGGATGTTAGTTTTGTTGTTCTAATTAAATTTCTCCAAACTTAAAGAATTGTACAGAGTCATATGAGATCCTAACCATCCTACCCATTTCGTACACAATGAATTAATGAGTCCTCAACGCATCGTGTCACACAAAAAATGGAACCGTCGTCTAGTAAAAAAAATATATTTATATAACTTATATCAGTTCGTGATAATTGGTACTTTGACCTATATCTCTTATAGATAATTATTCTCTTTTATTTTCATCTCTTTATCCTGAAAGCAAAATTACTCTTATCATCGAAAGCGTTTCCTTCTAGCAAAGGTTTCTACGAGAAAATCCACAAGAGTCTAGACATTTGCCATTATCGTGAATATTTTTACAGGCTGTTCGGAAATGGCGACGCTTGGTCTAAATATGGCGGCCACTTCTTGAAATCGCTTTCATTTTAAGGCACTTTTGTGCTTTGGGAATGGGACAAAAGGTCACATGGGGGCCAACTTTTGTGAATATAGCAGCTATTGGTCGAATTTAATCTTGTGTTTTCACCTTCGGTTTGGGAGATCACGACGTTCAATCTTTTTGTAATCCCTCTAGTCCTCGAATGTGAAAACTAAGTTGTATTCCTAAATGCCCAAAAGGAGCAATTTATTTTTTAATGTTTAAGCTATATAAAATAAAATTAATGCTGTCGATTATGAATTCTGATGTTTACGGCTTCTTTTTGAGGTGTAGTAAACAATAATCGTAAAGATATTCTACTAGAAAAGATTGGGCCGTATAATCCTGTCTTCTATTATGCTAAAAGAAAAATTCTATATTCTGAGACATTTCTATTGGAAATCCTTCATTTACAGGTGTTCTCAATATAGAATCTATAAATTCAACTTCACATAATGTACAATAAACATTTGTTAATGCATCCAGAGAAATTAGGAAGCCATTGTGATGTTAAATATCAATTTGAAGCATTTTTGACATATCAATATAATTCATGCATTTCCCTCATTTAGTAATCTCAGATGCAGAACAAACAGAAATTGGCTTTATCGATCGCGATTAATGTTGTAGCCATTAACCACAGTATTTAACCAAACACATAATGAACGCAAAGGTTATAGATTCTTCATAGACTGAAATAATTTATGCAGCTTAAAATATTTCCAAACGGCGCTAAATACGCCACGAATTACTTGAAAGATAGCCCGTGAATTTGAACAAAATGCTGGTTATAAGTTAATTAATTACTTTCCTTCATATTTGATAAAAAACAATAATAATTTCTTGACGAGAGACATTTTTATGCTATTTATTGCGGAATATAATTTCGTCGACTTTGAAGGTGAAAAGGCGGAAAAAAAATGAAGCCGAAGAGAGGAGAAAAAAAAGCAGAGGAGAGCAGAGCAAAAGAGGCTCAGACTCCTCGCGGTTTGTTATAGTCATTGTTCTTAATGAAGATAAAATGAAATACGATCCAAGATCGTCGACTCCTTCTCCGCCTTAACAAATTAATTTCATAGAATAATTGTCTCATCTCGTCGCGGCTCCTTAAGACGTGATATCATCAAACCACAGCCATCATGCCGTTCGTTACTCTAGAAAGGAGAAATGAGCGGAGGAGCGGTAAAAAGGTGACACAACGCCTCCACTCACAAAATGCCGAAAGAATAGGGGGAAAAAGAGAGACGGATTGTAATTGAGAAGCGCTAACCTTTAATGGTACCGATTCGACACAGGAAATTTAGCAATTCTTCTTTAAAAAAGACAAGAACAAACTTTACATATTGAATTAAAAATTGCTTTTCGAGACGCTTGACATTTCTCAGAAAGAGAAAATATAAAATTCAACGTCAAAAAATTTCATAATTTAAATGTATAATACCGAACTCCTATTCACAAAGAGTCGAGTTTATCCCAACAACAATTTCCTTTTTTTTTCAACAATAATATTTTTTGGTTTTTAATGCCTGCATGCATTTGTTTTTTATTTAAAAATTGATTCGCGTTTAACGAAAATAAAAATTAAAAAGAAATCTTGCATTTCGAAAACGAGAATCATATAAAAAGTTCTAAAATATCTATTTCAGAGTATATGAGTTGAATTTTATTTATTTTTTTTACTAAAATATTTTATTGCAGTCTATTTATAATTCATCACGTCGCCTAAAATCAACTGCAACCTGTATCAACGATCTGCCACGTTCGAACTCTGATACTTTTCTTCGCCTCGCCATGAACACAAGGACAGGAATACAAGCAGATAAAGAGTACAAGGTGAATCATATGCTGTTTAGGATTAGTCCATGTCTTCACACAGGTCTTCAATTTGCTTAGTTATGTCCCATGATCTTTTAACTTTGAGTATACAACTTCCCCAATTCAGAATGTTGTGAAGTGGCCTCAACTTCGCCTAGAAATCTGTTAGTTCAAAAAAACTAAAAACATTAAAAATTGTAGAATGTTTTTATCTACTTAGAGAAGAATAGACTTGTATAGACAAGGGGTTCGAAAAGTCCCACACCATTGGCGAAATTCTAATATTTCTGTTTCAAATTTTGTCTGGTTGCAAGTATTGATGCTACCGCAGGAGGAACATGTGGGAAGTATCCTGCTGTGTGGCCGTGAAGTTTATTCAGATATGAATCCTGGGGACTTTTCATTCTGGGAATATCTGAAGTTATGGGTGTACAGTGTGAAGATTCGCGATGTGGCCTATCTACATACCAGAATTGAGAACGAATGTCATGCTATAGAGAATCATTATGACTGCAAGGTGTTAAACAATCTGAAATTCCGCCAACAGATCTGTCTGTAATTCGACGGAGGACATAATAAACAAATACTGTGGTTTTGCCTATAGTGCGGGACTTTTCGAGCAGCTTTAATAATGATAAAATAATAAAAGAGACCAGCAAGACAACCGGAGTATCGTATTCAAACTGTCGATTAATAGAGTGCCAGATTTGTTTTGGCTTCTTTTCAGCTGCGATTTCACTAAGGAAATGCCAGAAATAAGAAATGCTTTGCTTCCTGTCTGTTCCTGATTGGTTGAACGAGGTTTACTCATTTACATATGCGCCAGTTTCCTTTTTTATTTCATGCTGGGCACTATAAATAAAGAAAAATTGGCATTAAAGGTCGCCGATAGGTGACACTGCTCCACGACAAATCGTTCCATCCTCAAAATGTTTAGTGTCCTCTTTATGTTTCCCAAAATGCTTTCCATGAATAAATCTGTTTTCTACAGCTGAACGCAGTTAGTCCGCATCAATCTCTAGAACATGCCGACGAATGCTCTCTTTCACCTGTGACAAGGTTGCAGATTTTTCGCGGTAAACCCGATCCTTTAAGGAGCTCGTAACCAGAAGTCACATGGGGTGAGAACAGTTAAGCGAGGAGGTCAAGCTGTTCTTCTGACGTCCAATTCCCTTACAGCGCAGCTATGTTCTCACGTTTCGGTAGAACAGTTTTACAAGTTAGCTTTGTCTTTCAATGTAATCATTATGCAACAGAGCAACGCAAAGCTTTTGCAAAGCATATCTCTCTCCTTTTATCTGACTCTTTATTTGCATATGTTAACGCAATCTCTGTTAATGCACATGAGATTGCAGTCTTGTTATAACGCCACCTATCGGCGACCTTTTATGCCAAATTTTGTTTATTAAATAAATGACGAATGTAGCATCTGTATTGTCTGTTCTTCGAGTTTCGTGTCATTTGGGCCAATAGAACGCCCTCCACAGTCCTCTGAAAAAGGGAAGTTCAATTTCGATAACCCTAATCTACTTACACGAGTATCCAAATATTTAAACTGACGTAAATATTTGCGAACGAACGAATACTCATAATTATATATTGGCCTCCTAACGACAATGGTGATCAAATATGAATAGTGTCTAGTGATTTTTACCAATTAGAAGTCAGCAAAGAAGAGGCCATTTTTAATGAAATAAACAGGTTTTTTTCTTTCTCGTAGCCAATAACGTTGAATCCTTCAACATTTCGACGCCACACAATCACAACGTTGTCTTGTCCAGAATCTTCCGTTTAAATCGCCACACAATCATTAAACGTTTGAAGATTTGCCATTTAAGTCCCCTGAACCTCAAATACGCTTCTTTTGTAATATAATTGGATATTTTTGAATATATTATATTCTTTGCCCTTACGAAATTGTAGATTAGAATTTAATAAGGATTTCGAAGATATCTGCAAAATTATATCAAAGACTTGTTTGAAGCTCTTTATAATCCATCCGAGATTTTATCTTGGATTTTTTTCAATATATGCATAGCTTGTCATATTCTATAGACGGAAAAATTCGTTACTCATCGCGTCCAACTCAATTTGAAGATCAAAAGAATACTTAGCATCGGTGATCAAGATGAGAGATTACACTATCCGATCGAGTCTGGCACCATCTGATAATGACATTTTCGAAAGCGAGGTTTAAAAGTCCTTGTTCAAAAGGATATTTAACCAATACCTATAAGCCTCAATTTATATAATATCAAACAGAATATCGCGATCAAATTTAACTGGAAGTCATTAGGAAAAAATATATAATACGGTAAGATAAAAATTCCATAAAGTTGCACAATTCTAACAGTTTTTTTTCCAATATTTTAACAGTGTGGCATATTTCTAATGTTCATAGCATTATAAAAGTTATATTTTCATTTATCTACGAAAATTAATTAAATACTGACTGCTATCATTTTTAATGAAACCCTTAAATTTTACATTTTTAAGACAGAATTATTAACAAGGTTAGAAAATGATAAAATAGCAATGCCAAGTTACTATGATGTGGCAATATTAATGAACAACGGAATTTTGCAACTGAATTAAAGGACTCGACCTCTAAGAAAGTTGGGTAGACCATAGGGATTTGAAGGAATATTCTGTGGTCATGAAACTCGAGAATTGGTTAATAAGACAGACAGTTAAAACGTTGCGGTGTATGGTACTTTGTATCATTTATTAATGCACAATTCTTATCATTCATGGAGATGTTCGCAGCAGAAAGTACAGAATTTAAATGGCCTGAAGACATGTGGCCGGTTAAGGAAGGATAAGGAAGAGCGATTAAAAATTTATGAGACAAATGAAATAAAAGTGATATTAATCCAGCAGCCCATAGCGCTTTTCTAAATGAGCTAAAGATACGAAATTTGGGCCTTTAAAACCATACAACAGTTTAAATTTTAATGATACTTTTGTATTAACTTCTAAATTTGATCATCATTTCTCGTATACTAATTTGAATATCATTCACTAATTTCACTATTCTATGTTGCTATCATGTTTAAAATTTGATATTATGCGCTGTAAAATAAATATAAATGATATTTCGACAAATTAATAATTTGATTATAGCGATGAACAACTCTTCAGTCATCAAAATTCTTTCTCTCATACGTCAAATGAAAATTCAGTTTTGAAATTTCCTTTGGGCATGTAAAATCTTAAAATTTTATAAAATTTAAAGCGACTAGCTCTGAAAGAATTTTTTGTATATAACATTTGATGTACGAGGTGCGTTCAAGTTCTAAGGCCTCCTAATTTATTTTTGAAAAACTATTGACCCTAGAAAGCTGAAACTCCCGTAATTTGTCCACATAGTCAACCTTTACTCGAGGACATTTTTCATAATTCTGACGCCATAATTGGTAGGCCGCCGCAAATGCTTCTTTAGGAACCAGTTTTGTCTACTGGAAAATCGCTTATGCAAGAACGGAACAAAGCTTCTGCTCATCGAGCGGCTTTTCAGTAGGCAAAACAGACTACTAAAGAAGTGTTTGCAGCGGCAATGCAATCGTGGCCTCAGCGTTATGAAAAATGTGTACGGCTAGAGGTTGACGATTTGGACAAATGACGGGAGTTTCAGCTTTCTAGGGTCAATAGTTTTTCAAAAATAAATTAGGAGGCCTTAGAACTTGAACGCACCTCGTACTATACACGATGTTCACAAAAGATTATCGCAATTTGAACAATTTGTAATTTCCCGTAGCGGGCATGAGGAGAAGTGTTACATTAGACAAAAGGAGAATTATCAAGTTTATGCGTCTTACATTATAATGCTCATCGTATAATTTTTAGGGACTGCACTGTAAAGACTATCTAACACTTTTTACCTTCTCTTGCGACATACGTGGACATCCTGCACCTTTGCTGAAAATGTGGAGATATTTTACCCTTTTATCTCCTACTTTTTATCCCGTTTTTAAATTCCAATTTTAAAGTAGACAGTTTTCTTAAACTGAGATTTCCGTTACTTTCCTACTTGGGGAATTTTTTTTTCATGCAATAATTAATTCAATTAATGTGAATTGATGAGTATGCTAAATTCCAAAATATTCTGAACGATATACGGAGGTTGAGTCAAAAGTAGTGGCCGATCACTGCGCAAACTTTTAAACGGGCACCAGACAGGAACCACTCACTGCTAATATTCAAAGTAGAGTCCATCATGTTCGATGGTCTTTATCCAACGATCAGCCAGTTGGCGGATGCCCTCGCGAAACCATTCCTCCGGTTTCTGAGCGAAAAAGTCACGCACGGCGTCTTCAACCTCACTGACATTGGCGAAGCGCCGTCCACGCAGGAAGTGCGCCATGGACTGAAAGATGGTAGTCGGAAGGTGCCAGGTCGGGGCTGTATGCTGGATGTGGTCATCCCGGGGGTTTTCCAGCAGTTGACAACACACCTTCACCCGTTGTTGTGCTTGCGCGGGCGTCAGCTCGTGGGGCACAACTCGGCAGCTCCTGTTGACCTTTCCCATGGCATGTGGATGTCCGGTGCTAGTCCACGGGTGGTGCTGCCTGGGTTGGCTTCCACTTGTTGCCGTAGGGCTGCGTCATCCACTTCTTTGGGTCTTCCGCTCCTTGGCGCATCTTCCAGGCCCATGTCTCCAGACGAAAAGCGGGAGAACCACCCATGCTGTCCGTTCATTTGTCACCTTCCACCCTGCAAATTTCGGCGGCTGCTGCTCGCGAACTTTTTCCAATAGTGACGAAGGAGCCCGCATATCACCAATTTTTCTGCCATATTTTTACACTGGCTGACGCAGGTGGCACAATGTCTATGGCATTCAAATTCGTACTGACGTTTCTTCCCACTCTTTTCTCTTAATAAACTGCGATATACCCTTGTGGTAAATGGTCTTAGCCCAGAATTCGTCAAACTTTAACCCCCCCCCCCTCCTGAATCGGTCACTACTTTTGTCTCAACCTCTGTAAACGGTGTCCCAAAAGTCCGGTCGCATACGGAATAATGAGATGTTGCACATGTAGAATACAGATAATTGAATAAGCTTATTATAGCTTCCGTTTCGGGTAGGAACGCTGGAGTAACTGAAGAAATGGACTAATTTTGTGTGTTATGTAGCTTTCCATGCTCGAATCAATACCTACAAAGCTCAAGAGGGGCATCAGTTTGTACATTTGTAGCCGTAATGCTTTTCCTACCCGAAACAAAGGCCATAATATCGAAATATAATACTTATTCATCTGTATATATTCTCAATCTGCAACGTTTCTATATTCCCTATGAGACCGGACTTTTGAAACACCCTGCATATTAAAGTTTCTAAATTTCATGAACAGAAATTATGTTGCTCGTGTTCATCATAAAAAAATGTTTCTGTGATAGTTACGCCAAGACTATAAATCTAGCTTTAAAGTATAAATAAAAAATCACTTTTCAATTTGTGGTAATTTTTCTGTTTTCTCATGTTCTAATTCTAATTTGAAGATCAAAGGGGGGTGGCATTAAATATAGTACTTCCCTGAATAAGCGTTACGCCAGAATATGCAGCCTCAGAGTAAAAGATTTTGTGAAGAAGAACCACTTCGATCGAGATAAGTTAAATATTCATTATTTATTTATTTAATCTAAAGGGTGATACAAGTCGTCCATCAAGGCAGTATGGCGGGGAACAAAGATACAATATTTGATGATTTATAAACAAGTTTTAAAGAAGGGAAGGGAATGGTGAGGGGCAGGAGGTAGTTAGGTGGGCGTGTAGAGAGGAAGTTCTTTAGACGGGATTATTTTTAGACGAATATATTATTAATATTGGGAAATATTTTAAACATGCTATATCATCATGAAGATAACTTCAGTCAAAAATTAACACTTAACGTCAAAAATGGATATTAAGTTTTATTATGAAAGTGTTCTCTGTTGTGGATAAAAATGCATGGAAAATTAGATGCAAAAACGGAGTACAATGGAAAATGAAACATTTCCACGAGTTAGTGATAATACTATAAAATGCAATATTAAAAAAAATTTTTAACCTGCAAAGAGAGTTTAATTGGTTTGCGTTAAAAATTAAACAAAATTTAAACAATTATAAAGTTTACAATATAAAGTTTGAGCATATTTTTAGTGGAACTTCGTCAGTCTCTCTTTAAAAAATTTCCGAACCATATTTCTTCTTTAATACACCCACCACTTCATTTTCTTTCTTTTTTCATTTTTCTGCAGCGTTCGGCTCCTATCTTTTGTCAATTTCTTAATAAATTCATGTTCTCATTTACAACATTTATCAAGGCGCTGAATAACAGATGCTCGCTGATATCAGTGGGGAAACGACCTGGGATGTAAAAGTGCTGACATTCAGACGCGAAGGCGGCGGCTTCGGAGGGAGTGAGGGAAGGAAGGAAGGAAGGAGAATGGAGGGAAAAGGCCGTTTGGCGTCGACTCGAAAATAGGGTGGTGCTTATTTAATAAGAAGTGCGAACGAACGGGGCTTCTTTTGAGGAGGTCTTCGAAATGAGAAGTGTGCCTCCATTAACACGGACCCCACTAAAAGTTAATGGTCCGCACCGCACGCCACCACTCCGGCGTCAAGTGCTTCGGATGGAACCGCCGAGAGGCGATCCCGAGACCCCCAGCGCTTCTGTTCGTCGTCGCCCACTCCTGTTTCTGAGGTTGTAAACAGGTGACCTCGGCTCGTGGGGAATCACGTGACATTGTTTGGGGGCGGAGGAAGGTTGCACAAGGCTCTTTCCCTCAGTTGGAGCTTAAAACTTTTCTTAGCCCGTTATCTCCAAAACGCTTTCGAAGACGGTGGCAGGAAACAAAGACGGCCGGAGATGCAGCTAAAAGAAAGTGTGAGAGAAGGAAGAGGGCCAAACGGCTCACAATCCAAGACAGCCAAAAGGGCTCTCGCTCTCTCTCTTTCTATTTCTCCATGGACAAAAAGCTCTTGCATTAAGAAAACGCCTTCTCTAATGCATTCGACAACCAAGTTCCATCCGGTGTAATGTTTCGCTCTTGGATATAACTCCGAAAAGATAAAACGTCAATATCTCTTCATATCATGTTTATCATAGTTTCTATATTTTTGTTTTTAATCCTTTACCATGTCTCTCGGCCAACTTGAAATTCAAAAGTTGCCACAATGAAAAAAAACTATACTTCAACTTTTCCCTTCATATCGATTGTCTCCTAAAGAAAGAAAGTTCGCAGATTCCTTGTAACGCATATTCTTAATTCATTTGTTATATTGGTTCCTAAGATATTAATAGAATAAAATTTTCTATTGACTGATTTAAATATTACATTAATTAAATATCTATTTAAATAACGTATCAAAGTATGTATTTATTATCATTAATCATTTAAATCCGTAAAAGCTTGATCTACTCAATAGAAATCTAATTTAATTATATGCGGGAAAATCGTATGTAAATTCTATGCTACGTAATATTGATAAATGGAGTAATGAATGGTCCGAAAATAATTCTTGTGCATCGGAAATTAAACATATTGATTAAAACTTAAAATCTAATGAGATTTAATTTTGATCATGTTATCGATAATATTCTGATTAATTTCCGTGAATAACAGAAATAATTAAGAGATGCGATTTCAACATTATTAGCATGAAAATTTAATATCATAGCTAGTAGTAACGGTTAAGCTTAAATGAAGTTAAAATCATAATCAAGATCTAATGATTAGAAACAAAATTTAAATAATCTGTCCTTGCTACATAACTTTTTGGCTTTTTTAACATGTTTGGGAAAAGTACAGACGATTAGGATTAGTAGAAAAAAAGAAAGACGAGACACATGAACCCCGGAATAAAATAATAATATAAATTGAATACAGGCTGGTAAGACCCCGGTTCAGTTTTTATTATGTATTATGCAAGTTATTACACATGCAGCAGAAATTGTCGCGGTTATTTACATATGCAGGGCCATTTTTCTACTTCAGAAATGTCAGATGAAATTTAACACCTCAGTTCTTATGGAAGCACTTCCTTACACATCACCAATACAACCACTGCCGTTCGTCACTTCATAAGAACTGAAATACCACCAACTGATCACGTGATGAACACGCAGAGACAATAGCGGATCACGTATGAGGAATGCTGCCAACAGATTAAACGGGGGACCCAAGATTTAGTGGGAAACTCCGTAATTTGAGATTAGGTAATGGGTGTAGTGCGAAAACTAGAGCTAAACTAGAAATTTCAATGTCATTTTCGAATTCAGCGACCCCTAATTAGCTACTCTCATTTCCATAACAGTTTGCGTGTTGAACAGTGTAATCAATATAGTTTCACACTGAAGTGCTTAAAGAAAGACTGAAAATCTACATATCATAAAGCTTAGTACACTTTACAAAAATTATATCAAAAGGTATCCACGGCTAAAGTTTTAGTTAACACAAAGACGAAATGTTAAACTTGTTAAAATTAAAATAGTTTGCATTGCATGATTGTTGCTCTCTTTCATTGATAACTCCATTTTCTTTACATCACCCTAAAGAGTTTCGCGTGACGACTGCGCACACTTTTAAGCTATTTTTTTGTTTTTTTATCATGAATATATTCTTCTTTCTCAAAGATTTATCTAAAATATATTGTTATAGAGCTGGTGCAATGTAAGAGAAAACTTAAACAACTTTAATAATTAAATTCTAACCTTAGGCTACTGCCGACATGCTTATTTTAAATTCTAAGCAATTGAACAGAAATGCTAAAAATGATGACACATTTCAGCTACTGAAGATTGTATAATATAGATATTTCAGAAATTTGACTTAATGATTCAAATAAATTTAGCTTTAGAAGGTACATGCAAAGTAAAAAAAAAAATCCTCTACTTTTCAATTTGCTTAAGTAGCGCTAAAAATTATGAAAAATGTTTATGCAAATAGCTAATTTTTCACGTAGACGAATTACTTCTATTTCTTGCAAATAAAAAGGGTAAGAAGACCCATCGATATGCTCTCTTTCATGGCTTTTCTGAAAAAAAAAATTAGCCTTGTTAATTCACGTGAAACCTCTTTCCATCTTTCTCTTCCCAGAATTAGGCTTTCATTTTTGAATGGAATTGATTCTAAACTGTTGCCGCTATCTATCGCTGTGCAATTTTGATTCCATTGTAGGGCGCGGGGATGGCTGGTTTCTTCCCGGGGCTCTCGCCGTAAATAAGGCAATGATCTGGGGCCAATCTCTCTCTTCATCGCCCATCTTAGTGATGCGTCCTTATCTTTTGGCTGCTTGCTCTGCCTGTTAAGGGCTCCGTTAAACGTTGAAAGAGGGTAAGGAAGGGATAGGAAGGAGGTGGAGAAGGAAACTGGGGTTCGGCTGGTGAAAGTGGTGGTGGGGGTTTGTGTTACGCTGTGCGCTTGCAAATTCCACCATTCCCTTTGAAAGACGAACAACCCGCACAAGCCCCTTCGTCATTTTGATGGGTTGTTTTCCGCCAGCCGCCTCAACTGATGAGAATGTTTCGAGCCGTCCTTCTCGACATGATTCTGTTTAGAGTGATTTAACACTGGTTATCCACTTAGGCATAACGTACGCGAGCTAATGGATAGGTCTCCGTCCCCTGAAACAACACAATTGTAGGGGGACATATTCGGTACATCTGTGGACTTAATAACTCAAGTGAAAGTACTAATTTATATGTCGTAATTAAGCAATATGCAATATGTTAGCCTATTATGCGAAGCAATTTATTTCAAATAATGGACAACGTTGAAGTTTGCCATGATATGAAGCCAACGTTTCCGCTTGCTCGACGACGAAAATTAAAGGACCTTTAACATATTTTGTATCAAATCCGACATTCATTTCCATTGTTATTAAAAAGGCAACACGTATTTATTGTTCTGCTCTGCGCTTCTGACACATGCACAGCAGAAACGCGCCATTCTGTAGCCAGCTCCTCTTCACTTCTTAAAGCCCTGCAAGCATTAAATATGCAAGCACAACTGTTTCACATCCCGACTCGATTTTCAAGATGGTAGACCATTTCAAAACAACATTCTTTACTATTAAGGCTAATTTCGTGAAAAACTTTAAAAATTAATAAGTGCAAGCAGTGCTTTAAGCCAAGCAATGGCCTAATGGAAATCGAAACGGTAACCCAATTAAAGTAAAGGGGAAGAGTGAAGACAGAAGATTAAGAATTAGCTAGCTGTTTTAAAAATCTTAGTAATTTGATTTTAATTTTTATTTTAAAGCACGCTTAAGACTTCTATGTTTTTCAAGATGATGATCTATAGAGAACAAAAGACCAAATACTTTTGAAACCAAAAGATTTTTAAGATGCTTATCTTCATGTTACAAAAACCTTCATAAAACTGCTAATAAAACGTCAATAAAATATCAAAATAACTCTTTGAATACTTTAAAAACAACGCTAAGAAACTGTGGACACTGATATAAAGAAAATAAAGACAACACAAACTACCATCCACAACAAATATTTAATAAAGACTCAGATGTACATTTCTTGAACCAAATTCACTTCATCATTGAGTGACTTACTGATGAAGTGAACTTGTTTCACAAAATGTATCTGAGTCTTTATTAAATATTTGTTGTGGATTAGTGGCTTGTGTTGTCTTTATTTTCTTTATGATTCTTTAATTCTTTGATTTTGAGGATGAAATTTATTTGGTGAATTTGCATGCACCTAAAGGCAAAGTTTAGGGGAAAGGAAGCTAAAATCCGATAATGTCATTGTTAAAACGAGCCTATGTTAAACTTAGAGACTACTAATTTTTCCAACCAAGTAAAAATAATTAGAGTTACAGTTACAAGTAAACCGTTCATTTTCACTTATTGCAGGAGACTAATATGCTGCAAACACGAAACGTAACATGACGTATTAAGAAATAAAAACTGAAAACAATTTTATCAAAAAATAAAGATTTAAATGTAATTTAATGCTTTATTGTCATTTTCAAAATGCATGTAATCTTTAATGAAGTTGATGGAGGCTTTGCAGTTTATACCGGAATAAAAACACAAAGAATTCCGACCGGGTTCGCCTTTTATTCCTGACTTTGTCAAGAATATACATATGAAAAGGCAGGCAACACATATTATTTACAAACTATGATAGAATATTCATAATCAGTAATTGATGATACAAAATATTGAGATTATTTACAAATGCCTAATTTACAGAACATGGCAGAGTCACTGATTGGTAAGATGTGATGGACCAATCGAAAAAACAATGAAATCAATGAATAAGGATAGAACATATAAATGTAAATTGTAAGATAACCCCCCCCCACCAAAAAAAAAAACCCCACAAAATGAGAAATATAACAAAATACGCATTAGTTTTTGGCATTTTTTCTTAACATAGAAAGTTCAGTGAGGAAATTAACATTCTGCAATTTATTAATTCCATCCTAGAATTTATTACTCTAGCTTAAAGGAGAAAATAACGTTATAATTCTTAAACCAAGTTATTTTCATTAAAATTCTTGTATTCTTAAGAAAATATTTATAGCCTTATTATTCAACCAATATCAAATATTTAATAAACTCGTTGAATAAATTTACCTTACAATCAAAATACGAGAGTTTTTCTATAAAGACCAAGAATATTTTCCCGTTTCCTTTTAATATTAAAATAATATCTTCCAACTTTTGTATACAGGGTGTAAATTTTAAGTTGACAAAGCAGAATAACTCGAAAAATAAGCTTCACACGAAAAAATGCGTATAATCCAAAGTTGATTATTTTCGAGGGGGCATCTGCTGGTGCTAAAATTAGCCCACCCCCCCCGGCCCCTGGGGGTGGGGCGGGGGGCAACTTTAAAATTTCAAATGGGAACCCCTATTTTTTATTGCAGATTCAGGTCCTACATAAAAAACTACGTACATTTTGTCTGAAACATTTTTTTTTATTTTTGGTAGATGGCGCTGTAATTCAAGAAAATCCATTTTCTCATTTTTGCGTGGAAATGGTTACGGAGAAATAAAAAATACTTATTTACTTCGTAAATTTTGCCGCAAAGTTATTATTTTATTATTTTTTGCCGCGGATTAGGATAATTTTGTTTTGTTTCGTGGTCATGAGGCCACACAACTTTATAATTATCAAACAAATCAACTGATTAGCTAACTAACTAACCGAACATCCTACGTACTAACGAGTGAACTCATTAACTAACAGAGTAAAAAAGTAAAAGACTGTGTAAAGATGAAGTTATTCCCGTTTAAGATTTGGTGGTCCTTAAAAGGACCGATTGTTTTCGTTTTATTTTTTCTTATTTGCAAATACTTGCAAGTAAATGAATTTCGGGGTGCTTGTATTTCCAGTGAGTCCCCTCGCCTCTCACTTTCGGCCTGCTTGTTGTCCTTAAATCCCTTGCATCTCGCCGTTTTATGAAATTAAATGTTCAAATTGATGACCTCCAACTTCGATGCATTTATTGACTCGTTTTGTAAATTCCTGAACACATCTTGATAACATGTCTGGTGTAATTGCAGCGCAAGCATCTCTTATTCTTTGAATCATGTTTTCGCGAGTGGTTGGCGTTTCCTTATAAACGATATCTTTGAGGTAACCCCATAAGAAAAAATCTGGCGATGTAAGGTCAGGCGATCTGGCTGGCCAATTCACAGGACCTTCCCTGCCGATCCAGCGACCATGGTAAAGTCGATGTAGTACTTCGCGCGCTACTAATGAATAATGCGCTGGACAACCATCATGTTGAAACCACATGTGTTGTCGAAGTTCAATACTCAGGTCTTCAAGTAGATCTGGTAGTTCATTTTCAAGTAGGTTACGATATTTGTTGCCATTCAAATTACCGTCTATAAAATATGGACCGATAAGTTTATCGCCAATTATCCCACACCAAACATTAATTGACCAAGGTCGCTGATGGTTGACTTCTCGAATCCAGTGTGGGTTCTGTTCACTCCAGTAATGCATGTTATGTCGATTAACTTCCCCGTGGTTTGTGAATGTTGACTCATCGGAGAAAAGAACTCGTGCAAAAAAATGTTGGTTTGTTTGCATCTGCTGAAGTGCCCAGTGACAAAACGTTAGACGGTTTTGGTGGTCATTGCCATGTAGTTCCTGATGCATAGATACATGATATGGATGAAATTTGTGGAGCTTCAGCATTTTCCAAACACTCATATGTGAAATTCCTGATTGCCTTGATATTTCTCTTGTGCTCGCATGTGGATTATGAGCCACAGCAGCTAGGACTGACACTTGATTGTTTTCTCCACAAACAGTAGCTGCACGGGTTCTTTTTTTCTGGTTCACACTACCTTCCGCAGTAAATTGTTTAATAACTCGAACAAAAGAAGACCGTGATCGCGTTTGGCCAGGAAAACGCTGAGCATAAAGCGCGACTGCATTATCAAAATTTCTCCCACTTTCTCCATAAATGTACACCATCTCAATTTTTTCTTCCACAGAAAGATAATTCATAATGTAAATTCAAAAGCAATACGGCGTTGTACACTCACAAAAACAGTTGAAAAATTACAATCTTTTCTTCTAAAGATCAGAATTTAAAATGTAAACATTCTGAAAAAAATGCCAATGTTTACGTTATTTGTTTGTTGACGAAATGTCTTCAAATTACATTGTAGTTAAAACAATGTAGGAATCGAAATGAATAATAAATTAGTTATTTCCACGCAAAAATGAGAAAATGGATTTTCTTGAATTACAGCGCCATCTACCAAAAATAAAAAAAATGTTTCAGACAAAATGTACGTAGTTTTTTATGTAGGACCTGAATCTGCAATAAAAAATAGGGGTTCCCATTTGAAATTTTAAAGTTGCCCCCCGCCCCACCCCCAGGGGCCGGGGGGGGGTGGGCTAATTTTAGCACCAGCAGATGCCCCCTCGAAAATAATCAACTTTGGATTCTACGCATTTTTTCGTGTGAAGCTTATTTTTCGAGTTATTCTGCTTTGTCAACTTAAAATTTACACCCTGTATATCCTGATCAAGGCGGAAAATAAATCCGATTAAATTAAAACTATACCATGTATTGACGAATACCGTACAAAGTCTAAGGTTAAATGTGAAGTTGACAAATATTCGGACGGAGTGCTGATGCACATGTAAAATGTGTAAGCTCTGCCAGTGGATAACTGTAAAGCTTTGGCAAGTTGACTTACACAAATGCGACGGACCTCACGCATCAATCACCGTCATGTTATTGATGCCAGAGATCGCAAACCCTCTGCGACTTATCAATTTCTTTTTTAAAAATCGACAATTTCTAATATAGTATTAGGATCTTTGTTCTACTAACTTCTGAATGTTTCAAGTCAGTTTTAAATAAAAAAAATTACTTTAATATTTTAAACACATACAAAGAAACATCAACAAAATTCCGCAAAGAAAATTGAATACGACCCACATCACACTTACTGTATATTTTATAACCTACTGGCTCCTTGCTGCTTTTGAGTTTGCGGTCATTAACTTTTAAATTTTGTCCACCTTTAGAGTCTGGGCACTCTTGTTGTGGTTTTCATTAGCTACAGGATATATTATGCATTACTTTTATGTAGGCAGAAAATTACTGGCTTCCAATTTATAAATGCAGTAACCAGTTGAATGCATGCTCGGTGTTGCTACCTCGTGGCCTTACCAGAAGAAAGGCGCTTTTTAGGATTTTAGAATCTTATGTAATATGACGAAATACTATTAACGACGGTACAGATATGATGTATGCGTGTATATCTCACGCCATAACTTTTGAAAGGATTGACCTAGAGGCTTGAAATTTTGTACACACGTAGGCTCGGTGCGAAAAATATAGCGAATCTTCTAGGGTGGTTCGGGGCCCCTTAGGGGCCACTTGTATGAATTTCATGGTTCCTTTTTATCTTTTGAACAAAGGGGCCTAAAACCCTGAAATTTCGTAAATTTTTAGTGCGGTTCTAAAAAAATAATACCAATATACAAGAAAAGTGATTTAAGCCTCTAGAGCCCCACCGGGGGCACGAAAATCCAAATACAAATCAAGCTATAACTTTTGAACAAAAAGGCCTAAGAATCTGAAATTTTGTATTTTTACAGTGCGTTACTAACAAAATAGAGACAACATACAAGGAAACTGATATAGGCCTCTGAAGCCCCGGCAGGGGCCCCTGGGCTATGATTTTTGAACGAAAAGGCCTAGGATTTTAGCAGCCATTGTATTTGAAAAATTTGTGCCCCTCCACTTATTATTATAGTCACGAGCCGCTACTGCTCGTAACATTTTGATGTTAAATCCCTTATGTCGTTGAAAAAGATGCCTTAACTAATTTTTTTTTCTAATTTTATGTCGCATGTTTACGTCTTCAAAAGCCATGAACAAATACCAGTCTCCATCTTTATTGGCCATTCTACATCCAGAAAACAAAATTGTTTCCAGAACTTGTAATCTAACCGCAATCTTCGAAGTATTATTGATGCTGTATTTTTCTAAGTCTGGGATTCCTTTTGATTTAAAAGTTATTTGGGCTTTCATGCTTCCTCTTGATGCGATTACGGCAATCAGTTGAAGAAAACAAAACAATTGGCAAACTAATAGTAATTGATGTTTCAAATTGTTTTAAAATATTCTGTTATTTACCAAACAAATCTCGAAAATTCTCCAAAAATACAACTTCATTATATCTTTGCTACTGATTTTCAAATCTATATATTTAGTACCATTGTATAAAATCAAAAGTTGATAACAATATTTTTTTTCAAAATTTAATGAGCATCAAAACCAATTTTCGCAATCCACTGTACAGTTATTATCATATATACAAAACTTGTTTGCAATAAAAATGAAATTTAAAAAATAGCAAACTTATAGAAATATACTTATGAAAACGAATATTGAATTCTAACAATTTTGTATGATATTTTCATTCTGAAATAGAATGGACTCTTTCTAAAAACATGGGATGTAACCCGCTTAGTCGTAATGAACCTTCGTTTCTTTGGAAAAATAGATTGTTAAAATAATACCAAGGGAAGAAGTCCTCACTATAAGCTATATAAAAAAATCTTATAACTTAATATCATCTTAGAAACCAAAAAGAAACCGAATTGATTTCCCTGCCTTTTCAAAATAAAACAGGGAAAAAACCTTACCTCCCTCCCACTTCTTACGATAAAACAAGTCCATGAAATCAATTTCATTTGTTCATTTCGATTTTTCAGCAGCCAGAAATAATCTCGTTCCTCTTGAGAAACGAAGCAGCAGCATCTTTTGAATTGATTTGAAATAAAGTCGGATTTTTTTTCTTCCTGACTAAACAAAAAGTAGAAAAATAGGAAAAGGAAATCGCATCATCTTCGTTTACTGTCTCATCATCTGTGGCATTATTCATGACGATTTTTTAACGCTGTGAGAATCACATATGATCCGATGTTCGCTCCTCATTTCTGTACCATTTCATGTAGATACAAAAAGCTATCGACCTACGAGCCTCTCTTATTTATTTGCATTCCTTATGTGGATTTGATCTTTAAGTACAACTTTCACCTCTTTAAAAATTGTAAAATTTAAATACGTAATTGTGACCTTTCACCTCTGATTGTTCCATGTTATGGGCGCCAATGTAATTGAACACCCTCATAATTTTATTTCATCACGAAACTATCTACCTTACACGTTGGAAGCCAATGTGACCTTCACCCTTATAGTCTTGTCACCTCCCCTCCTTCCTTATACATCTCGAGCAGCAAGATTTCACAAAATTACAATCGACAATCGAACAGTGAGTTGTACATTTCTTCGGATGGGACGAAAGCAGTGATTTCACGAAGCTCACCCTACCAGAACAAATTCCACATGAAATACACTGAAATAGGCAAGAAGCCTGACTAACCCAAAGAGGTCTTCCACATTATGAAAAAAAAATAAGGTCAGAAGATTGGGAGAGGGGGCGGGGGTGGGAGGTATCACATCTTCCAATAAAAGAATAGTTAAATCAGGTCGGCAATGGGCAACAGCATGGAATGGAAATCGAATATTGTTTGAAAATGATGAGTTTATCAGGTGAATCACGCTTGGCTTTGTATGTTTCGATTGCTTCCAAAACGGCAGTCTTGAAGGGGTCATTAGAACGATGAACAACGGACATAACGTCGTTCCGGTTGGAGGGCTTATGTCCATTGTTCAGAAGGTGGATGGCATATTGTGACTTCCTATCTTTCTTTAGGTAAGAAGCGATGTGTTCCTTGTATCTGATGGCGAAATTGCGAGAGCTTAAACCCATGTAGTAGCTATCGCACTGGCTACAGTCAATTCGGTAGACGCCAGATTGGGTACGAGGTAAAGGTGGGTTGAGAGAATGTTTGCAAGAAATGGATGTGCGGAAAGAAACACGTAGGTTGAAAGAGGCGAGGAACTTGGAAAGACGGTAGCAATGAGGGCTGAGGAACGGAATTGATACCCATTTGTTACGTTTGGTAGCAGAGAAGGGGGGGACGGCGTAAGGGACGTTTTCTGGAGCGTAAAAGGTTGAAAATAGTGGAGTGGGAGTAGCCGTTGGTGGAGGCAAGGATGTGAATGTTGGGAACTCTTTGGATCTGTCAGATAATAAATAGATCTCATGCTAAATGAGAAAAAAAAAGTGTAATAATATTTTCCTAATTTATCTCTACAAAAATAGTCCTAATTTACAGGATGTCCCACAAAAGACTCCCTGATTTTAAGAATAAATATCACGGAAACTGAGATCGATAGAAGTTAGGTGTAAACGGTATGTTCACTTCAAATGCCGTAAAAATCTGATATGGAAGTTTCAAAATTAGTTACCAATTTTGTTACAAATGTTGCCAAAAAGAGGCGCTGTACACAGCGTGCTGAAGGAAGTGGTGCTTTACATAGCTGCAGTTACTTCTGAAAATATCACGACGGTTTCTGCAATTATTCAGCGTAATCCGAGGAAATCCATCCGAAAACTTGCAACGAAATTCAGAGTAAAGCCTATCCAGCGCCACCTGTCGCCAACATTTGTAACTAATTTATAACTAATTTTGAAATTTCTGCATTAGATTCTTACGGCTTTCGAAATATACATACCACTTGTTTCATTCTTCTATCGATCTCCGTTTCCGAGATATTTACTCTTAAAATCAGGAGTCCTTTATGACAGTGCTTTTCAAACATTTTTAAACGTGTACCACTCCGTGAGGGTTAGTACGCCTCAAGTACAACTGTCAATGATCCTCTTCAAAGAAAAAGTAACTATAATCACTAAAATGGACCCCACGAGACCACTTGGCATGGCTTGAAGTACCACCAGTGGTAAGCGTACCACCGTTTGAGAAACTGTGCTTTATGGGACACCCTTACTTGTATTTCTAGCTGTAGAAATTGCCAAAACCCTACTGTTCAGTGAGAGGATCATATAGGATATTAGCAAATGTCCTTTATCGTAGAATGCAAGTTTTGGACTATTTTCACTGGGCCAATTCTATGATAATTTTCTAAACCAATAAACAAATCAAATGAAATCAATTCAACAGGAAAAAGTCAAAAAGTCAGGAACGAATAGAAATAGATTATGGGGATTGAGAGGATGATGACCATGACTTATATGGGAAATCACAGGCACGTACAAGGACTATAAAATGTGCGTATAAGATTGCAAGAAAGTGTTCTGTCGGTATGTGTCAGATAAATGGGATGTTTACAATAAAAGGATTGATATGCTAATGAGCGAGGAAAAAGAAGAGTTTTGTTAGAAATCAAATTAGAAAATTTTCTAGTTAGATTTTAGGATCCGGGGATGGTATAAACAAAATGAAAAAGTTGCGTGTCAAACCAAATGATGCTTTGAAGAATTGCCGTGGCAATGCGCGAGTTTATTTTTGACGAATGAATGAGTTGGCAGAGAGTAAGCGACGATGTAAATGGATTAGTTGGATGATTTGAGATTCGCGTGAATGGAAATAGTGGGCGACTTTAAAAGATTACATTCAGATAAACTTGTCTTCTTCATATATCTGATAATAAGAATAACCATTTGTGTACGAAAGAATGTGACGAGAAAGGCCATGGAAGATTGTGCTGAAAGGTTGCTTAGTAAGATTGTGGAGAATAGAGTGGTGAGAGATGAAAAATGAATTAGATCGTTATCTGTAGAAACTTACCTATGACTGGATGGAGAAATATTAGAAAAGATAAAAGGCTTAATATGTAAATGAGAATGGAGATTATAGAGATAAGAGACGTTTCAACAGTTTTAGAGATGAAGAATACTGCTGGGACATCTCCTCAACGTCGCTGTCTTTATCGCAATCATCATCTTCAAACCGTTTTCCTAATTTCGGGTTTTCTAATTCTTTTTTTGATTGCACCTAAAACAAACCTTGTATTTGCATTAATGTTTTTTCGGAATGATAAAAAAACAAATTTAATTACATGAAAATTGCCATGAAAACTGGATTTCGAGAAATATTTTCATTTCGATAATCAATTTTTAACATAATATAGGAATTAGCTGAAACATATGACCGTAAAGGACAAATGTTAATGTTTTTAATTGCCTGTTCTCCGAATCTGCGACCTTTAGGTGGACGTCCAAACTACGAAATACAAATTTGATTGTTATCTAAGAACAAATATGAATGAATGATTACATCTTAACGCTCGCGATATTCTTTGGGCAATTTAAATAACCAAAGTAAGTTTGAAGTTATAAATTTTAGCCTTTTTAGGTGCAATCGATAGAGGCTATAAAAGACGACGCTGAGCAATTTAGCTTGTCGTCAAAATCCGAATTTTTAATACGGATAAAATATGAAGTTTATTTTACGTGTGTCTCCACTAATGCGAATGAAACTTCATAATAGAAAGGCACAGGCACTCTTTCAATGTCCGTGATCTCTCTTCCGACGTTACCGCCTTAAACTGCCAATTGGTGATGCTGCTAACAGCTTTAAAAGCCAATCATTAAGACGTAACATTTGCATCTCATTTACATAAGAGGAAATGACATTAGTAATAGAAAGTCCATTAAAAGTATATTAAAAATTTGATAAAATGCTGCCCACGTTTTAGATTCTAGAATAATGAAGGACAACGTCAAATTTTGATTCTAGAATTTAAAATTATTATTTTCTTAACTAGTGTAATTATGAAACTTGGAAATAAAGTATTTCATCGCCTTCCTGTTAAATTTGCAACATCCATCCTTTTTAAACATCCATCTTTTTTTTCCCATGACAAATTTTTAAACACTTCCCATAGAATCAAAGTTATTTAGAATTTTGCGGCGAAGCTGAAACATTCATATTTAAGGTGCAGCTTTGATTATCCATGGCGATTAAGATAGGTTAGAAAATTTGTATGGGTACATAATGTCTTAGTCGTAGGGCTCAAATTAAATAATCATAATTGTATCTTGATAAATAGCTAAAGCCACATTAAGCAGGGTGTTTCTAAAGTCGCGCAACTCACATTTCGGTTGACATTTCCCAAAACAAAAAAAGAGAAAAATATGATATTCTCACTGTGAATAGTTTAATGTCTGCATCACCTCGTGCATTATAGCAAATGCTGAAAATGACAGCCATTTTCTGACAAGTATTACAGCATGTAGGTGATAGCGGATGCAGTTGTCGTATTTGCAGCATATAGGTGGTAGCGGATGCAGTGATTTTGCGGATGTTGTCCTTCAAGATGTCGATTCTTTGGATTGTTTTCGTATATACGTTCTTTAAGATAAGACCATAAAATTAAATCAGGGGGGTGTTAAATCTGGGGATCGAAGTGGCCATAATCCACGTGAAATCACCCTATCATCAAACACTAATTCAACGACTGCAAAGGATTTTCTTGAGGTTGAGGTGTGTGGGGTGACGCCGTTGTCTTGTTGAAAATATCCGAAATGGCATTCTTCGTCCGTTAACTGCTCAAAAAATACATATTTATGAGCGACATCAGATGAAATGTGAATAGTGCGACTTTAGAAACAATCTGTATAATCGGAAGCAGAATTAAAAGTTTGATCAACTGAGAAACAATGGGAAAACGTGAAAAACTGACTTCTTAAATTCTGACAATCATACTGAAGAAGAGAGCCATAGACAGGAGTATTGGTAATAAGGTTATTCCTTCTCTATATAGTGTATTCACCATAAAGCTTGACATATTTTTCCTAAATATTAAATGAACTCTTGGAGACCTGTTTTGGTTGTTCATGACTTCATCGTTATCTTGGAAGGGCCTTCTATAAGCTGGTTTCTCTTTGTGCCAGGTCGGGGGAATACGGTGGATGAGGCATAACTTCGTAACTCAGCTCGCCTATATAGTTAATAGTCTCCTGTGGTGAAAGAGCAAGCGTATTCTCCTGGAAAAGCCACATCCTCTCCCTGCGCAATCCATGGCTTCTAGTAACTTTTTCAGAAGATCTCGTTGATAGCTATCAATTTTTATGTTGCCTTTGCTAGACTAATCAGTTAGGTACCCAGTTGAAATTCCAAAAATCACCCAGTATGACATTCCCCGACAAGGATTCGAGCTTATTTGAAGGTCAGGTGCTGATGACGCAGATTCTCATTAACAGGCATGTTGTTTACTCTTGCTGCACTTAGCACTCATCCACTGTGACCAGCCTGTCCAAAAAGGTTACATAGGTTAGTCTGCAAAGTGCAACATGGGAGAAGAAGTGTGTCGAATTATTTGATGCGTATGTAAAGAAGACTAACTCTACCATCAACTTTTGTCTCCGTGGTTTTCTACCTTCGATACCATTGGCAAAACTTTGTGATCGCCTTTCGAAGTCTACTTGCTGATTCACGTAAATTTTACGCAATTTAAAATGCAATAAAATAGTATCTGACGAAGGAGTAAGGAAACTAACATAAGACATTCAACTGCTGAAACGTAAAAAATAGCCCTTTAACTAATTTTATTATTTCTCTTGATACAATTTACTTATTACGGGCATTATTTTCAACATTTGAAAGACGTGTATTTAAAAATATTTCTTTTAAAGCGTGGATGCTTTGGCCAATTTATTCATAATTTTATTATATTTTTCTTATCGTGTTCAACAGTATAAGTAAATAAAAATTTTAGGATACTATTTTTAATTCCCTTGCTCTTGAACTGTATAAAATGTTCCTAAAATTTTCTCCAGGAATAATCAGTTTAAAAAATCTTCAAAATCTAATAAGTTGAAGTTGACAACTTTTTTTTTATCCAAAATACTTTCTATCTACTTAATGAGTCTAACACTCCACCACCTAGATAAGCTGGTGTCTATTCGAAGCGCTTAACTTCAAATTTACATGCAATTTTGGTCGATAAGAAAGATTAGGAGTGCGGCGCATAATGAACGCGGTACCCATCCTTTAAGTAAATACTTAATGCAGTTAACAGTCTGTATCCCTGGGTCATTTGATTCTTGTCAGATTAAATAACAAACGCGGACCAATCTCTTCAAAATAATCTCGACAGTAATGATAATTTAATGCCCAGAAAGGACTCAACTTCCTGCCACTGGAGCTTGTCCAGCTGGAAAGAGATCAGCAACTCTGGGTGATACTTGATATGAAGCGGACCTCGGGGAACGTAGAGGAGAGGATGCCACTGTCGCTCCACAACCCCCAGACTGGGTTCAAATAACCCCGCTTCATCATCTTCTTTTCCCCTTCAATATATTCCTACCTGTTTTTATTAACGTTATTCTGTTAGTCTTCGAATGCAATCCCTATTTTTTCATTTGTGTTTTTTTTTCATTCTTGGTTCTACAAAAAATAAACATAATTCAAGTAGCGAAGATTTTTTATCACAAAGGATACCTCTTTTTCATTTATCACTATTTTCCCTTTCCCTTTTCCCTTTTTGTGATCATTTTCCATTTTTTATCCTTTTTTTTTCCTCTGCCTTCATTTTTTTTTGTCTTCTTCCTCACCTCTCCCTTTCCTATTCCCCGTTTCCATTTTTCATTGTTCTCTTTATCTTGTTGTCTACGTTCATTTCTCACTCTGTTCTTCTATCTATGTCATATGCGTTTGTCTCGTTCTGTTCCGTTCCACCGGTATTGAACCGGGGTTAGAGACAGAGGGGAATGGTGAAGGACCCCTTCGGGGTGTCAGCATCGGTTTGCCTTAGCCCCCAGTAACTGTTGGGCGCCATCGCACGGCAGCCCAAGCCTTGAGTGTGCGCTCTCGCTCTGCTATCTATCACGGGGTCTCATGACACCAGCAGGCAGACGGGACGCAGATAACAGATAGGGATGATCACGAGAGAGGTGTTGAACTAGCTCATCGCTCACGACAGGCTGCCTCTGCCACCGCCCCTCAGATGGACCTCCTGGTGCCCTGACACTGACAGCTCTTCCTCATCTGTATCCCACCTTTTCTCACTTTAACCCTGTCATCGAACGATCCATCGTGAAGACTTCCTATAAGGCAGCCACAAGCCCACCTACCAAAAGAGGCTTATAACTATTGTTGAGGCATCGATCCGCCTAGATGCATATTAGCCTCGTGCAAAAGAGATTTTACATGAAATATTCAACGTTTTCTATGTCAATCGCAGAGCGATTTCATTGAAATAGTATCAACAGATTAAACAGATTAATGTATTTTGACTATGATTTCAATATCAAATTGTTTATTTCGATGTTCATCCTAAAGTAGAGTTAAATCAACGTATTTCATTATTTTTAACATCTAGATACCGCAGATGTCAACAAATTAAAGCATTCGGTTCATTATGAATGTATGTTTTCTCCCTCTGAGTTTTGAACTTGTCTGTCCATTTTATTTTTAATTTTTATTCCTAATTTACCTGACAACGAACCCGGAAGTTCGGGTCGACGGGCCTAATACTTCCGTACTCTATTAGTCCTTTAGGAATGTTTTTAATGATCAGGTTTACCGCAAAATGGCAAATGCATATACCTAGGCGACACTAACGAAAATGCGATCGGAAAAAAATTAACAAGTGAAGGAACGTAAATAAATGGAATTTCTTTAAACCGCTGAATTCTTGTACAGTCAAAAACAATACGTTTTCATATATATTTTGAATATAAGCAGTAAAATACAATGTCTAAACTTTTAATACGATTATTCTGTAAAAATAAACGTCCGAAACTTTAACAGGCTCATTTTCTTTTTACGATAATCATTTAATCAGCGAGATTTCAAATTTTATAATCTTTCGACAAATCCGAAATAATTCCATTTGACAAGATAAATTTAGGGCACAATCGTAAATTACTATTTGATTGGTTAAAACACAGCCGCAAGCGGTGAAACTATTAAGTGTAAATGGCTGTGTATTATTAGCCTGGTTAGCCTATTTAGTGATCAATGACGACAAAGGCTATTATTCCACGTTATAAATCAAGAGATTCATCCAGGCAGATCGAAATGGTGACCGAAGCTCTCGAAAAGTCAAAAATCATCAACAGAAACATCAGCCACAGACAGTTTTAGACGAGGGATTCGATAAATTTTATGTTTCTTGAACTCTTAACTTTTTAATGAAAATTCAATACACCGATAGAATGAGTTATTTATGATCCATCTGGTGAATATCACCAACTCATGTTAAAGTGATGCATAAATCTCTATTTTAGAAAGCTTAGTCTGCACTTCAGCCTGTTATCAGGAGAAAAAAAACGGAAAGCAATTAACAATGCATTTTAAGAGAAACTGGAGAATTCCATTAATTCATCGAGTTCGTTTTAGTATAAAGAAAGAGTAGTTTATATGCTATAAAATTTCTATTGTAGTTTAATCTTCAATAAAAATCGATACGGTAAAAGAGTATATTATCTTAAAATAAAAAAGAAAAACTTCAACAAATGACTAACAAACAAGATTGCGACAATAAAACAATATTATCACTTTTGTTTTGCAACAATATCTAACAATTGAAATCGGAAGTTTAACTGGACTCACCCAGTTTATCTTTCGTTGGGCAGAGTCAACACCTCTTAGACAGACTACAGTCTTGAATACGTTTTTAGTTTCATTAATTTCTAAACAGATTATAGAATATATTAAAAATTTCCTTCTATGTATTATATATTCTAAAATTACAATATAAACTGGGGGAAAATTTTCTAAATGCGAAAAAGTTGCTTCTCCCAAATTTAAATTTTATCAATTTAATCCCCACATGGAAAAATAAATTAAAAAAGAAAAAGAGTAAAAAATACATAACCATGAAATAATTTAATGAGTCTAACAACTCCAAAATTATTGAAACAATTCAGTAGAATCCAAAATTATTTACAAATTCATTTACGTTCAGGGCCTAAAAAAGATTTTTTTTACAATTTCATTTAAATTCATTAGGCCTAAAATATTTACAATTAAGGCCTAAAACTTTTTTAACATTATTTAAAATTTTCAGAAAAATTCCTTTCTCCATTAAAAACAAGAAATTAATCCTCCCTTGGAAGGTATAGGAAAGTAGCGGAAGCGCTGAGATCACCTATTTTGGTTTACCAAACTTTGGCCCCGTGAAGTTGGCCCCTTCCACTTTCGCCCCTTCCACTTTGGCCCCGTCCACTATCGCCCCTTCCACTTTCACCCCTTCCACACTCGCCCCCTGCAAAAATACTTTTAAGACCCACTTTCATAAAAAAAGACCCTGCAGAGAGGTTAACAAGTCAAATAGAAAACTAAGAATTCAGTTATTTAGAATACTTACCTAACCTAACCCACGAAATTCTCCTTTTAATTAAGAACGATTTAAATTAAAGCTTTCCTAAAATCTAAATTGTTTTAAAAGAAATAATAGGGTTTAGAAAATAAAAAAAAAACGCAAACAATCTTTCAAAAACAAGAAAAAGATGATTTATTAACACATTTTCCCTAAACGTCTGTTATGTGTAACAAATGACTCGCTGCATCAATATATTCAATGAGGCTTTTTGTCCCATTGATGAATTGATTCCTAAGATTTTGATGTCTTGTTTCAATGGTTCTATACTTTTTCTTTTGCACTGGCGGATTTTGCCCAGCATTGGCCAACAACAAAAAACCTTAAATAAAATATTAATAAAAGGTTAAAAAAGGCATACGGTTTAGTTTTCTTATTGATGTTTGTTGCTGTGCTATTAATCCTTAATGTAATATTAATAATAATAATAATTTAAATAATAACCTTCGTGTTTGAGCTGTTAATGATTGACCCAGCACGAAGACTGTATTTACAATAAAAAACGAAATAATTTTTTTTTAATTTTTTTTTTTTTGATTTTTAAATGTGTTAACTATATTTCGTTCTTCTCCATAGGATCACAAACCAGATTGTTACAATACAATACATCATTACACTAAAACAATTACATCGATGGTTCTATTATTTTTTTTATCTTATTATTATTTCCCTGATTTTTCTCGGTTATAAAAAAATTCCCTAACTTTTCCCGGTATTTTAGTAATAATTTAATATAGTTGTTATTTTTAGTATAATTCGCATCATAATTATTACACAAAACATAAGTACATTAACACATAATATTTATTAAATCATTTATGTTTCATTCATTTAAAATTCCATGGTTTGCACAATAGTCGTTAGCCTGATTATTATAGGCCCACGGTTTTCAAAATTTTTTGAACAAGTACCACCCCACAAGGACAGCAAACTGAAGTTTAATACCAAATAATCAATCAATCTAACTTTTTTTATCTGCTTCACAATACATCGTTATAATATTTCTGATTTGTTTGTTATTAAAAAAAAATTCATGAATGGCTTCTTCTATGTGTTTATTTTGCCACTCTTAACCATGGAAATAAATTACAATAAACAGATTTAATTTTAATATTTTTTAAAATAGATTCAATTTTTCACAATAATCGATTCC
>JAHWFO010015425.1:5428480-5430410 GCA_023313115.1 Rhysida immarginata | reverse complement strand
TTTAATATTTTTTAAAATAGATTCAATTTTTCACAATAATCGATTCCAGGAATCGATTAATCGTTAATATCAAAAATAAATTGCATAAAAATTAATTGATTATTAAACGATTCAATTTTTCAGGGAATCGCCTACCACTAAAAAGCACTTAAAACAATTGGGTGATTATTCGTGAAAAACATTGCTTGAAGTACCATCACAGTTTGAAACCCTGGCTATGTTGTATTCAAGTTACTTGCGTATAGCCTTAGCCTCTCCTCAGGGCCTCGATAAAATATATTGGCGATAAAATTACCATATAATGGCGCAAGGGGCGAAAGTGGAACGGGCAAAAATTTAAGGGGCGAAAGTGGAGGGGGCGAGAGTGGAGGGGGCGAAAGTGGGGGACACCCCAATTTTTACCCTTTTATCTGCAATTTTTTGCCCCCCCCCCCATTTTTTAATCGAAAAATTGATTTTTTCGAATGTAGTATTTAGAAAATGAAAAACAGCTCTATCTTCTTTCGTTTCTCATCATTTCCGATCGAATGATATATCACTTGCTATATGTTGCCATAGTTCTAAAGATTGCCACCCCCACAACTCCGACCATATTGGGACAATTTGGCCCAAACTTTACAGTAATGTTGATCTTGCTTAGGGGAATCCGCGTACCGAATTTCACTCCTTTATATGCATAAATATGCGTAAACCTTTTGGTCCCCTCCAATTTCCGCCCCCGAAATTCCGACCCCAGTGAGCCAATCAAAACCAAACTAAATAGTGAAGGTGCACATGCCCATAGTAAACTACATTCCGAATTTCAACCTTCTACCTCAAAAAATGCGGACATTATGAAGGGGACGGCGGACGGACAGACAGACGGACATTGTGAAAACAATAAGTAGCTCCATTCTTCCGCTACTTAATAATGACATTTAACTACAAAACATATTGGAACAGTTCAATTAAAACGTAAAGGGTCCACTTGTTTTCCTAACAATCTTAACATAGATATCTTTCCACTCATGAAAAAAATAGAGATTTCTACCTCAGGGATTAATGCTCACAAATCCAGGCCGCAAATAGGTCATCCAACTTGAAAACAACGATGACACAAACAGTTTAGTTCCGATATGAAAAAAAAAAAAAAAAACCCCAACACACCCCAACCGGGGGGGGGGGGCAAGGGTATTTTTTATTTTTTTATTTTTTAATTTATTTTTCTATGTGGGGTTTAAATTGATGAATTTTAAATTTGGGAGAAGCAACTTTCTCGTATGTATTATATATCTTTATTTTAAATATTCTTAATTTATTAAAAACCAGTTGAGAATGCATAGCACTACATTTACCATAACGATGTTAATTAAAATCATCAGGTGTTACTGTATTCGCGAAGTCAGCGGTCCCGTCGCCATTTTTTTTCGAATTTTTATGAATTTGACTTCTGATTCCAATAGAACATCAAAATATGAGTAAAAGTTTAATTGACACACAGGTACTATCTTTTCGGTATAATGTGCCAAAATAAGGATAACTCGGCTCGTTTCTGAAAATTAACAAGAATTCTCATCGATATAGCATCAATTTCGTATCCATTCTCCGAAGTTAAAAAATTGGGATATTATACCTTATGTTTTTTCATATGACAATCTTCAACACTGCAATATTCTATAATTCACAGTGAACAACGGTTTAGACCACAGTATAACTGATAAACATGAAATTATAAAGAAACACTACGTCGGGTGCATAAAGGTTTAGACTTAAATCATATTTGAGCAGATGACCTAATACCTTATTTTCCTTCAAAAGGGACAGGTCCAGTCTAATCTGCCTTGACTCAGTAAAAGTGCCTGATTTTGCAACCGATCTACGGAGCAGGTAAAAAACTCTTTGCACCCGACTTTACGTCATTGTGCCATCGGTTTAACAATGTTATTCCTAA
>JAHWFO010015425.1:5138480-5423480 GCA_023313115.1 Rhysida immarginata | reverse complement strand
AAATAAATTAGTAGAAAAATGGGATTGGCCATTTCTGAGAAACATAATGAAAATTTGTCTTTTTGAGTACAGCCTCTTCCAAGAAAAGTCCCCAGAGGAGAAAGAATATAAACATACACAACATACCCAAGTAATATCAAATTAGAGCGTTGAAACTAAATCGATGAACTCTTACTATTAATCGCTAAGATAGATTAAGCAGTGTATATATACATGTATGTCGTGAAGAGAAATTCTGAATCATAAATAATGAGAAAACATACTCAAATAATAATGTGCTGGAGTGAAAATGACAAAAAAAGGCAAAAAAAGAATGAGATGCATCGAACTAAGCAGTAATTAAATTTTTTCCTGCTATTTTCATTAAATAAATAACATGCAGGGGATGTCAATTGTGATTAGGGATTTGAAAACCCTTTACACTATAGTCAATTACAGTAAACTGACATCTCCGAGTTACCTTGACGAATTTTATTAAAATTGTCTCCTCTTAATTAATAGTTCATCATATTTTGTTTTTTTATTTGTATAAATGATTTCAGAATTTTTTTTTACTTTTCAAAGGTAATGAACTGCCGTTGAACAGAAGTGTCGAAGTATTATATGGAGAGCACAACCTATTATGTCGGCAATCTTTTTTGCCAAACATGCAATGTTTCGTGTGTGATTCCATTCTGTTGACGGCTATCTATTCTAAGATAAATACGAAACGGAATGAAGCAATCGGTTACTAATCCCCTTCCCTCTTCTCTCAATCTCTTTCTCTTCGTGATCATGTATCCAACATTCATTCTTTTGACGAGTTGTTTTTCCCTCGGATAAGATTTCAATTATCCCGACTACGATTGGTTTTTCCTCCACTCCCTTATTTTTAATTTTATTACTTTCTATAAATACGTTTCCAAAGAAATCTGTATTGATTCTTGTCGAGTTGATCTCTCTCTCTCTCTCTCTCTCTCTAATGTTCATCACACTCATCACCAAGATTAAAAGTAACAACGAGAAAAAAGAAACTTTTATGATCTTTTAATGGAAAAGAAAAACAATATTTTTCTTTGTAAAACCAATATATATGGATTTCTTGGCACTGACAATTTTTTCCCCTTTTTCATTTATAACGATATTTTAGTAAGAATTTGTCATTACACCTGGAAGGCCAGTTTCAAGATAACGCGGCATGTGCCACTGGACATATTATTGCTGGTGACTCTCGAGAGGTTCAATTTCTGGTGGACGGAAACTGAAATTTTTTCTCTCAGAATCAATATCGTTGTGAGGGCAGCCGTTATTATAAAGCCAACTGCCACTCCTCTACTGTCGAGGGACTTCAAAGAACGAATTCGAAAGTCAACTTTTGATTCCAAAGGGAATTACAACGGTTAAAAGAATCGTTCAAGACACTACTAGAATTGCCAAGCTTTACTTCTATTTTCAAACAATTATGTCGTCTTAATTTCATAATAGATAAAACGGTAAATAAAATTAAGATCATCGTGAGCCTCGTACATTATATACTTTTTTCCTGCAATTACATAAAATTTATTCAATTACATTACATTTTTAATGCTTCGAATGAATTGATCTCCGAATTCCCTTGAGCCGACGTGGCATGTGAAAAATCTCAAAAGAGATTTAATATCTATGGAATACTGCGGATAATTTTTTTTTTGTTTTTTTTTTACTTTACATTTTGACATTTATTAACATTATTCTCATCCCTGAAAACTCAGAAATACCAATACTGCGTGAATACGTTCATTCTTTAAAAAATGGTCGCTGGGAAAAGGTTAAGTAAAAAGGTAATTAAATATCCGCAGGGCCCTCTTCAGGTATTGCTTTTATCAGCTATTCAGAAAGAGCACTCATCTCAATATGCAGTCGAACCTAATATTTGTTGAGCTTATGAAACTCGTCTCCCATTGAGTGGGACTAACGCGCACATGTAAAGTGTATATAAATATCAATTAAAAATAGTACTATAACAAATATAATTATTTGCTGGTAAATATGTATTTTTAAAGAAATTAAAATTTTTAAGCATTTGACTAGTTAGATCGTCGTCAAAAATAAGAAGGTTAAGCATTTGAATCATGATATGTTTTTAGTTGCAACAAATAAATAAATATTTTATACAGTACATAAAACTTTTTATTTATTTATCAATGAACGAGTCTACAGAATGATATACATCGGTAATATTTCGTAATGGCTTATGATAACTGAAGTATGAGATATAAGCATAAGTATAGCTATAAGTATAGAGTCTCTGAAGTAAACACAGCGTCTATATTTAAGGTGCGTCTCTTTAGATCTGACAATTTCTAGAAGGCCGTGGTCAGGGTCTTGTATTTCTCGTTGGCCTCGGGGTTTTAAACAATGATGGATACAACAAATGTCTCTCCATCATCAGTATCAACGTTTATCTCCAACAACTAATTTATAATTTAAATCTACCACAAACACTAAAATGAACCAACAGAGAAAGACAATCCAAATTTGCTCCTGCTGACCTTTCAGGACAAACACTGACAAGCAAAGTGAAAAAATATAAAAATATAATAAAAAACTCCTTACCAGATTTCAATAAAAAATGAAAAAATAAGTAAAACCATACCCAAAATAATTATATGTTATATGGTTTCCTTGACAACAGAACCAGTGACGTCATAATTATTCAATCCGAACTTAATCTCATGGCTTGAAACGTCATTGTATCCTTATGCCAGTTCAAAAAGGCTCTAACGAATAAGTTCAACAAATATTCGGTTAGATTTTAAATAGTGCAATTTAATCTTAATTTAAAATACTTGCTTACTGTAGATTAATAATCTCCGTTTGTTACCCTAAATCTACAAGGTAATTCAAAAGCAGGTATATTCCCTAGTTTCAAAAAATTGTCATTTTTATTGCAAATTAGTATGGAAATACAATATCAATGCCATATTTCTGCCCAAATACGCCGCAACATGTCCGAGTCAAAGTCGAATTCAAAGTGGCTGGAAATGGAGGCAGGTAGACCTGATTTTTAACGCAGCCTCCCAAGAAGGAATCACAGGGTGTGGAATCGGAAGGTATGGGAGCCATGTCTAGTAAACTATAGCGTCTTCACTTTTTCCTTTTACTGGATGCCGGTTTCATTTCACTGGTTAAGAGAATTGCAGGAGAATGCCTCATTTCACTTATTCGGGAGCCATCACCTTTTCCTTTCACTGGGTGCAGGTTACATTTTCCCGGTTATGAGAAAAGTACCAACTGGGGGAGTCCCCGGAACTCTTCTCTAGCCAACTGATACATTCGGGAAACGGTGATGGCCCCGGGATAAAGAAACTGATGTGGCGCGCGGTTAAAAGAAAGGTACCACATGGTGTTACTTGACCTTACTACTGAGTCAAAAATAATTTGCTTTCTTTCCATGCTATGAAAGTCGTCTAGGCAAAAATATGATGTAGTGCCCAGGCAAGCCAAGAGAAAATTGCGAAACAAGAAAAAAGAAAAAAATAGAAGCCCTCCTTTGCTTGTATTTCCAAGCTGAGTTAAAGTGGTAACTATGCCGAGTGGAAGCTGAGATTTCAATGGAAAGAACATTTACGATAGGTCTATTTTGGGTTTATGCCTTGTCCATAATGCCTAAAGACGGGTTTGGGGATGGTCAGCCACTACGATGAAAATATAACTTTCATATTTTCATTGTTCGAAGTTTACAGCCTTTATAAAATAGAAGAAAACATTTCAAGGAGTGGACACAGCATTTATTTTCAACATAGTCCCATGCTACATTTATGCACTTATCCCAACGTTTAACTAATGCCTGGAAAGCGTCCGCATAGAAAGATTTGTCAGTACGTCACCTAATTTGCCCATTAAAATTAATGACTTTATATAAAGGTAGACTTTCACTTAATACAGGGTGATTACAAAAGAACTTCACACTTTTAAAAATTTATTACATCAAAGCTATTCAGAAAATAGACACACCACATACGGATTCTTAAAGAAAAACTCTTGAAGTTTATTGTGACACAGTTAAAGATGTTCAATATGCCCCCCTGTAGTCGAATTCGTCCCAAACCCGCATTAACATGTCTCCATCAATCCCACGTATCGCTACCGTAATGCGTTCTTTCAGCTCGTCTAGGTCACGGGGAAGGGGTAGGGTGAAAACCTTGTCCTTTACACACCCCCATAAAAAGAAATCACAAGGTGTGAGGTCGGGGCTCCGCGGTGGCCACTCTGCAAGTTCCAGGTTATTGTTTGATCGACCAATCCACCGCTGTGGGAGAGTGGCATCAAGAAATTCCCGCACCTCTGTCTTACAATGCTACGTGTAACAATAAACTTCCAGAGTTTTTATATAACAATCCGTGTGTGGTGTGTCTATATTCTGAATAGCTTTGATGTAATAAATTTTTAAAAGTGTGAAGTTTTTTTATAATCACTCTGTACAATATTCTACAATGGATAAACCAACATAGTTCACCACTGAGGAGAAGAAAAATATTATTTTGCTTATAGAATTAGGAAAGACAATTTCCGAATTTGCAAAACAACTGCTACGTTCAAAATCAGATGTTTCAAGGTGCCTGAAACGTGTACTCGAAGAGAGTGGGACCAATCAACATGCAAATAATCGAACTAAGAGGCCGCGAAAACCAACAGACGTGACTTGAAAAAGTTGAGAGCTGTTATGAGAAACTACAGATTTGCCTCAGCATCAGTCTTCAGTGTGCTTTGGTCCAGAAAACTTCGAAAAAAGATATCAAAAATCACTTCTTGGCGAAGATTAACTGAATCAGGGTAAAGAGCGCGTAAAAAAAACTCTCATCTAAATCGAAAACAACGTAATGAACAAGTTAAGTGTGCGGAACTAAAACTGGTTCCCTGATGGACTGACGAAAGCACTTCATCTCGATATTGGTAGCCAGTATGACTTGTTTATCGCTCCAAGGGAGAAGACTATAACCCAGACTGCTTGAAATCAAGAGTGAAATTTCCACAGAAGGCCATGATGTTAAGATGGGGAAATGTGCATCATCAGTGGAACTGTTAATGCAGATATCTGTAAACAAGTTTTGGAAAACTTTCTGATCCTGACTCTGGAAAATCTTGAAGAAGAAGATAGCGAAGTGAAATTTGTGTTCCAGCAAGACAATTCCAGCTGCCTTAAAGATTGTCAAGTAAAAGTTTTAACAGAACTGGCCAGCGAAATCCCCGACTTAAAACCTGTCGAGAATTTATGGATAGGCTACACACTTAAAGAAGAAGCTTCAGGGAGAAAAGCCAATTAACCTCGAGAAGCTCAAATCATCTATGAGACATTGCGGGTAGAAATCTTTACTTCCTTTTGTGAATCATAAGTGATGAGCATGCCAGCAAGATACAGTACAATCATTAGATTTAAAGGATATCCTACAAAATGCTGATAATTTTTTTTCACAATTCAATTAATTAACATTTGTTTAATGTTATTTGTTTATAAATTTTATTTTTGGTTTGTTGTTTTACGGTTGATCTGCTAGTGTTTCTAAACTTCTGTAACGCCAAGTGGAAGTTTCTAACTTTTGAAATGTGAGAGGGGGGAGGGTCATTCAATGGGACGATATTTAAAATCATTTGTACCAAACATTAATCTTTATATGTTAAATTAAAGAGAAAACGTTGCATGATAGGAAAGTATTTTTCATTTCTGCATAACTTTGTTCAATTTTGTGAAAAAATGATCACATATAGTGTACCGTTTTCTTGTGAGAAGGTTTTTAACCTTTGAAACAGGATTGTATAAAGATCTCGTAAAATGTATGCCTCGCGGGAGTAAAGGCTGCTTTAAGTCAACAGGAATAGTTGATCATAATGTTTTGGCTAGTCGGTGCATTTATTTTACAATAAATAGATTATTCCGTTATATTTCAATTTATCCTTCAAAAACATTTTCTTGTACATACGAGGGCGGTTCGATAATAAAGGTACAGGGAATGGGCATACGAGACCTGCATACATAATGAGGACATGTCAGTAGTAGTTACCACTGAAACGGTTCGTTCGTTTAGTCAATATCTGGCGTACAGCAAGTTGACAAAATGACCGGTGTTATCGACAAATATGTCAAAGTCTTGCTTTGTGATTTTCTCCCCCCCAAAAAAACCATTAATAGCGACAGATACTGCGAAACACTGGAAAAATAGCGAGAAGTCATTCGTTGAAAGAGACCAGGACGATTACGCGCTGGAGTGAGATTTTTGCATGATGGCGCACGACCTCACAATTCGAACAAGACGAAAGCCTGGCTGAAAGCGAGACAGTGGGAAATCCTAGAGCACCCCCCCCCCCTAAAGTCCGGACCTCACCCCGTCCGATTTCCACCTTTTCGGTCCTCTAAAGAATATTTTATCGGGCAAACGATTCCCTAACCAAGAAGCATTGCAAGCTGAAGTTCGACAATATCTCATTAATTTGGGACAAGAAATTTACTGTGAAGGAATGTTTAAACTGGTGAAGCGCTGGGATAAATCCTTAAATGTTTACGGCGACAATGTTGAAAAATAAACAAACCTTTGTGGTATACATGGCATTTGTTTCTTTGAATATGTCCTGGATAATTTGACCTGTACCTTTATTATCGGACCGCCCTCTTATTATTTTTGAGAACTTACATTTAAATTTAATTCACTAACTCATGAACGTTTCTAAACGTGAATTAGTGTAAAAGTTTCGCTGCATACCTTGTATGTCTGTTAAGACAGAATGCAGAATCTTGTTCTGCAAAATGTATCCTTTTATTAAAATTATTGATCAACCTAGGACGTTATTTTTTACTAATATTAAAAAAGAGGATTATTTCAAATTTAGCATTTCCCTTAAATGAACAAAACGATCGTTAAAGAAATTAATTCAGTTTTCAATAATTAATTTTGAAAACTGCATTTTCTCCTCTTGTAAAAATGCTTTTCCTACGCGATTAATATCATTAATTTTCAAGTGAACCTATTATTTAAGCTACTAATTAGCTTATTTTTTCTAGGAAAAATTTGCGATGTGGAAGATGCACTCAGTTCATTCATTAGAACATAACTATTTCAAAAAACAATCTCATTTAAGAAGGGAAAAAATAGTTTATGCTTCTTGTATCCTAATGAATGCGAGCACAAGCGTAGTCAGACAAAGTAATGAAGTTTGGTTTGTACAGTGGCCTTCATTAAATTTCTATTTAAAGTCGAAATCCCAAGTTCATCTCGGTTTGTTTATTTATTTAGCTTATCGTTGGGGTAAGAGCAGGAAATTTGTCATATTTCATTCATTATAAGTATTGACCCAAGCCTAAAAACAGATCACAGTATTAGCACCTACGTCACATTTATGATGGCCATTAGGTCGAATTGCTGTGATTTGTTTTTCCCTCGTCTAATTGGACCGAATTAAACGGGACCATTTCGCTCAGCTCGTTATGGGTTTCAAAACACAGTTCCGCTATCATTTCAACTCATGATATCTGTATTCAAAGAGCAAATCAATGTCTGCAACCGAGGATAGAAGAATAAAAATAATAATAATAATAATAACAGTAATAATTACGGACTAATCCCAGTGGAAGGCTCAATGGTAAATGAACGTCAGAGAAGGGGGGAAAAACTCGGCGTATTTGTTTTTTCTATGAACATTGTTGATTATCGGAAGTTGGACGAAGATAATATCATTTGCTCGAGCGTTGATATGATGAATGTGTCGTACCCTGATTTCTAAATAATCAGAGATCACAAAAACATCAACACAATACAATACACACACATTCATGCTGACAAACATATAACGCAAGAGCAAATTTATGCTCAACCTTTTAGTAATTATAACTTTAAAATTAGCTACTAAAGTATTCATCGTTATAAAAATATTAAAAAAAGTAACTGTATGTGTAGTAATGATAAAGATCTTATCAAATAAAAACTATAATTTTAATACGATTTCTTTAAAACATTCATTTAAAAACACCCCTCGGGTGCAATTTTCTATTTTTCAGACATGGGATGTTTTTTGTTTCCAATGTATTCGCAATTGCAGTAACGAGAATAGAATCACCATTATATGATCATTAATATCAAAATTGCAATTGTAAATAAATAAATAAATAAATAAAATAAAATGTTTTCAGTGTAACTATATATTATTAGATAATTTTTAAAGTACAACAATTAAAGTTTTAGTTGTCGATTTGCTAGCTATTTTTGAGTGTGTCAACATCTATGTCTTTTTGAGCCTTATTCTCTTAGCTAATATCCTTATGTATTCCTGAAAAAGACAAAGACATCTCTGCCACAACAGGTTTCAAACCAATGACCCGGCAGAGCTATACTGTTTGCCAGTTTAACCATAGAATAATATGGTTTAACTATGCAGCGTTGAATTTGTTAGAGTGTATTTGAACCGAGTGTTTTTGTGATCAATGAGTTATACTTCAGGTGATTAGCTCGTTCCTGATTGGCATTTTTATTATTAGACACCAAGTGGCCAATGAACGCAGATTTTGATTCATTTGACAATTACACTCGGGATGTGCAAGGTGGATTTCAACTAATGCGTTCTTCGTCCGAAAATGCACGATTTTTTTTTTACAAACTAAATTCCCGACATTGAAGACAGCAAAAAGCGCTGAAAGAAAACGGCAGTTTTTCCGAATTTTTTCCATACCAATGCTAATATTTTTAAAATAAAAGATGGAAAAATCAATAAACAATACACAATATAAATAATATAAATTACTTATTTAAATATAAAAATATAAAATATACTTAAAAATATAAAGTATTTTAAGGTTATATAAATAAATTTTTAAAACCTTTTAGATACATTTTATGACATATTGAAAAAAGAAATGCATTAAAAATTTTCTCACTATTTGGTGTTCGCGATCTTGTCGTTTCTCCAATCATGGACACTTTAAACACAGCAACACACGAACAGTTCACAAGCTGCGCAGTTTCGGAAATGTTACAACATTCGGGCTGAACATCAATGATCATTCCCTTTTGCAGATCTGATAAATTCCTCGTTTTACCTAGCGGTTGATGTGAGTCTATCGGGTAATATTCCTTTTAGTTTCTTTAATCGGTTGCTTACTGGCAGCGGGCTCTCAGGAGCAGCTACTGAACGCATGAATACACTCTATGAATTAAGTTGTTTTGATGCAACATATTTAACGCTGCATGCTTAAAATGGAAAGTGGTATAGAAAATTTACGCCCCAGCGCTCTTGGCGACAGAGCCAGCAAAAGGTTTTGTGATGCTGTACTTGTAACTACTCAGAAACTTATGTTACAGAAGAATATGGTAAATAGAAGGTTAAAACAAGCATTTTTTATTCAGGAATGTGTGTCCTATCTCGCACCGGTATTACGCTATACTTGCTTCAGTTGCCGCAATCAATCGTGCAAGGGCCAGTGGCTTGGCTCTTCGATGATTGAGCTTTCCCTGAAAATCAGAATACAAGAAGGGTTGACAACGTCTGCATTACAGACGTCCTTTGAACTGACGCCCCTTTATACAGGGTTTATCAGGTTCGATGGTCATAAAGTACCTAGCGTGATCCTTTGCATGATTACAAAGTTAAAGTTCCTTATGCAAAATGTTCAAAACTCAAATGTTAAGGGTCTAAACATCACGCGAAGTTTGCTGAAATCCTGTCGAAAACGTCAATAATTCTCAATTCCCGCCGATTTAATTGTAATCACCCTTTGAATTTAATGAACTGCTGGTGCGGAAAGCCCATAAATGACGTAACGACGCAATTTAAATTTTGAGTTTTCGAAATTTCGATAAGGAACTTTAAGTTTGTAATCATGCAAAGGATCACGCTAGGTACTTTATGACCATCGAACCTGATACACCCTATATATGCCAAGTGCATACAGTACGTAATGGTGTTACAGATCTCAGCAATCCGGGAAGAAGAACAACATCGATATGGTCTAGAGGTGCGACATGTCGTTCCCACAAAGGTCTTCAGATGTTCCCACAAAAAGAAATGCAGCATGCTTGCTGGCCAATGGAACGAGGCTTTAATAGATACGACACACATACACACGCAAACATACACACATTGCTTAATAAAAAAAATGTTGGTTTTATTAATTCTTCTGTAATATAAGTTCTGAATCACCCTGTATAATAGCAGTTTAAAGTCGAAGAGTACTCCTTTCATCATAATTTCAAAAATTTTTATTAACTTTTAATTTTGAAATTCGAATGCCATATCTTATTCCTCTCTTTTGTTTTCTCATTATTAAAAATTTAACTTTCGTTTGCCTTATATAGATATTGTATTAAATACATAAGTATCCTGGATTTTAATCAATAAATAGTGGTACATCGCGATTTTTTATAGGAAATTACAGAAGTGTAGAAATTATTCGAGTCAAGACAAGGTCTATTACATTTTCATATCTTGCTGACTATAAAGCAAGACATAAAAACTGGCTTTATTCATTAAGGCTCTAATAGAGACATTTTGCATTGTCTGTTAATATCTAATTCATTGGATTATCTGTGTTTAACAAATTCTTATAACTTTTTTTTTTTTAGTCTTTAACAAATATTATCCGTTTTATTTAGACCATTTGTTCAGATTTTTAAAAACTGAGATTTTGAGAAAATCAGCAGATCCATAAGGAAGAAAAATAAGCCCTTGTTGAGAATATATAGGAAAAAGTTGGAAAAAAATATTGGTTGCTAAGAAATTTTGAAAAGTATTACGGATAAAATAAAAATAACAACTTCCACGAGTGTTATATTTATAACAGTTCTTTTCCTTCCCTTTCACAGTCAAAGAACGAGAAACAATTTTAATTATGAGTCCGATAAAACTCACGTTTATTTCGTTATGAAAATTTGAAAAGAGTGAGAGTAAATCCTCTTAAAACTACATTATCTCTAATTAGAACCGCGCTGAATTTTCTATGACAGTACCATGGTTTAGGCGATGAAAACGATAGAGACAACACAAAAGAGGAATAATGCAACAACTGCTTTCACTTGCAAATTTGGATAATTATTTCTCAAGTGTTACTGTTTCAGTCATTGTAGGAATATTGCAGCCGTGGGAATCTGTCCAATAAACACGCCCAATGGTATTTTGGCGAACCGACAATGCCTAAACAGGAAATCTACTTTTTAAGAATATTTAAGCAATACTGCTAACTTATTTTTTTCAATCGAAGATTCAGATTTTATATCTGCAAACAGATATTTGTATGGCTCTACAATTTCAAGTTTGGATATTCTTTAGAAATTTTTTTTTCATCTTTGTAGGTGCCACTATCTCTTAAATTTGAAGCCTTAAACTATAGATGCCTAACAGAGCATGCATTGATGTCTAATATAGTGCGTTTATTTAGAAATCTATTCGATGATGGCTTAAAGGAAATGTAATATTTTAATATTTCAGTAGCTTTAATTTATATAAACTTTGCTTTCTCATCAGTAGAAAGCAAGCTTACAGCATTTGTCATTGCTTATACGAGGTGCATTCAAGTTCTAAGGCCTCCGATTTTTTTTCTCCGGATTGGAAAGAGATAGAAACATGCGCATTGTTTTAAAATGAGGCCGCGTTCATTGTCAATACATCCCAGAGATGGCAGCACCGTATGGCAGATGGAATTTTACCGCCAGCGGCGAGAATGAGAACTGTTTTAGATACTTAAAATGGCGACGTTTTCCTTACTTGAACAGCGTGCAATCATTCGTTTTCTGAATTTGCGTGGTGTGAAACCAATTGAAATTCATCGACAGTTGAAGGAGACATGTGGTGATGGAGTTATGGATGTGTCGAAAGTGCGTTCTTGGGTGCGACAGTTTAATGAAGGCAGAACATCGTGTGACAACAAACCGAAACAACCTCGGGCTCGCACAAGCCGGTCTGACGACATGATCGAGAAAGTGGAGAGAATTGTTTTGGGGGATCGCCGAATGACTGTTGAACAGATCGCCTCCACAGTTGGCATTTGTGTGGGTTCTGTGCACACAATCCTGCATGACGACCTGAAAATGCGAAAAGTGTCATCCAGGTGGGTGCCACGAATGCTGACGGACGACCACAAGGCTGCCCGTGTGGCATGTTGCCAAGCAATGTTGATGAGCAACGACAGCATGAATGGGACTTTCTTTTCGTCGGTTGTGACAATGGATGAGACGTGGATACCATTTTTCAATCCAGAAACAAAGCGCCAGTCAGCTCAATGGAAGCACACAGATTCACCGCCACCAAAAAAATTTCGGGTAACTGCCAGTGCTGAAAAAATGATGGTGTCCATGTTCTGGGACAGCGAGGGCGTAATCCTTACCCATTGCGTTCCAAAGGGCACCACGGTAACAGGTGCATCCTACGAAAATGTTTTGAAGAACAAATTCCTTCCTGCACTGCAACAAAAACGTCCGGGAAGGGCTACGCGTGTGCTGTTTCACCAAGACAACGCACCCGCACATCGAGCTAATGTTACGCAACAGTTTCTTCGTGATAACAACTTTCAAGTGATTCCTCATGCTCCCTACTCACCTGATCTGGCTCCTAGTGACTTTTGGCTTTTTCCAACAATGAAAGACACTCTCCGTGGCCGCACATTCACCAGCCGTGCTGCTATTGCCTCAGCGATTTTCCAGTGGTCAAAACAGACTCCTAAAGAAGCCTTCGCCGCTGCCATGGAATCATGGCGTCAGCGTTGTGAAAAATGTGTACGTCTGCAGGGCGATTACGTCGAGAAGTAACGCCAGTTTCATCGATTTCGGGTGAGTAGTTAATTAGAAAAAAAATCGGAGGCCTTAGAACTTGAATGCACCTCGTACTGTAGGTTTGAGGCGTGTTACAATAACGGTTTGTATATACCGTTACTTCAATTACACAGGCAACGATGAAAATACTTTTTGAATGAATTAGCCTTATTCTTGTGTTTTAGTGGTTTTTATCCGAATCTACTTTTAGATTTTTTTCTATTAAGTCATGTTTCCAGGTTATGGACATAGAGACTGCAATGTTAGAGTAATGGGTGTGAAGAGAAGCAGCTGCAATGGTAAAGTTTCCATACTTTTGGGTCGCAAGGAAATTTATCAGGCTCCAAAGCCTGAATAATTTAAAATGTTTCATTGAAAAACAAGAAATCTGTAGACGATAGAAAAAACTGATTTCAGCTGCGGATTCAGCACAAAAAAGCAAAAAAAATCAGGTTTTAAGGTTAAAAAAGTTTTTAAAAATTTTTCGAATGAAAAATGGAAGGAAAAATCCTGCGACCCGGATTCGAACCAGGAACCTCGACTATCATGGCCGACGCCTCTACCAATTGAGCTTTCAACCGTGACAACTTGGTTGTCTTTAAGACAACTTGTGACAGCTTGCTGTCCGAGTGTCTGCGATAGCCCAATTGGTAGAGGCGTCGGCCATGATAGTCGAGGTTCCTGGTTAGAATCCGGATCGCAGAATTTTTCCTTCCATTTTTCAATCGAAAAATTATTACCTGTGTTTGGAGACAATCTCCAGTTTATAATTATTATTATTAAGTTTTTAAAAAGTTATTTTTTTTTGGTCTGTATTATTTGAAAATTTACTTAAACATTGTCTATATCGAATCTATAGAAAATGGTCCATTTGAACCAAATTACTCTATGTGTATAGCTTGATAGGCCGAATTAACAGGATATTCATCAAAGGCGGACTAAATAAAATTACAGGATAATAATGAAGAATTAGTCAAAAAAGTAAATATGAAGTAAAATAAATGGGTTTTCAAAATAATTTTATATCCTTAAGCCTCGTATTGTAACATTTGGAGCAATGTCAAGGTGATATCAGGAATGCCATAGAATAGAATTTGTTCGTAGAAGGGAATTATTAACCAGAGGGAGGCTGTTCTCGAATCATTAAGCTATAGCCAGTGAAATATCTTCTACAGGTGGATCAGGTGGATTGTAATTAGTAGAAATTAATTTTGTCTTGTTCAGTGGTGCGTGGGCATGTTCATGCAATGACTTTGCTTCTTGATAGCATTGGTAGCGCTTATTATCGCCTATGTCGCAGACACGGTTGCTTGTTACGTGATTAAAGCATATTTGAAACTGCTTCACTTCTAAATAGCAGAGAAGTTAAATTACGAAATTTAAGAAGAAATGAAAAGAAAGTGAAATTGCCCTATCTATTTTAAAAGATTTTTTTAAGGAAGATCATTACAAAAAATCTTATAAAGTTCTTAATTGCATCTAATCAATTAGCATTAAAAACATCTTAGGGGAAAGAAAGATCAAAAAGCAAGTTTGTCTAATGAGAATATATTTTTTGCTCTAATAGTTTAGCTCGTCCGAGTAGGAAGGGAAGTGGAACAGAAGCGTCCTCCCATTTGGATGAATCTGGTCAGTAACGAGTGGTAAAGTGTTCGGCGTTGCATGCTCACAACGGGCTGCTTTTACTTCCTATTATCTTAATTGTATTGCTCGGCATCGAGACACTACGGAGAATTGTTTCGTGATTCCCGACAGTCGCAGATGCGCCTGCGCACCAGTTTAATAAGGTTCCACCTCCGTAGCGATGGTCGAGGGGCCGAGGAGAAGAAGGAGCTTTACCTTCGTCGGCATTTAGCATTGTTTCTGCCCATAAACAGGGAGGCGCCGAACAACCGACCCCCACCGTCTCTGTTCCACCCCCGCCTTTCCTTTTCTATTCCTCGACTCAGTCGTTTACTTCCCTTTTCTTCTTCTTCAACCTCATTCCAAATGGACCCAATGTTGAGCAAAAGGCAATTCCTCGCCACCGCAGCCAAGCAAAACTTTAATTCCATCGTTTCTTTTTATTTTTTTTTATTTTTTATTTTTTTAATTTTTGCCACTGCTCCTTAGTTTTCATCAGTGCGAAGAGAGTGGCGCTGCTTTTTCGGTGGCAATTGTCTTAATTAAATGAAGTTTCTGTTTTGACGAAGCATAATCAAAAAAACGCACCCCTTTCCAAAGGAAAATTAAAGACACGCGAGAAAAAAATATAATGGAATGACAGTGAAAAAGAGGAACGAAGATACAGGGAGAAAAGCAAAAAGAAAATAATGGAAACGGTAATTGTGGCGGTTAAATCCAAACTTAAAACTAGTTTCCAGAGTAAATGAAAGTTTTAAAATTTTCAAAGAAGGAAAAAAAAAAAAAATTAAAAAAATTAATATGATTAAAATTGTTTAATACATCTATGCAGTCTTCCGAATTCATAGTGACGATCCTTACGATCTCATTAGAATTACTGGAGGAAAATGAAGTTGAGATCAAAGCACGGGAAAGAAGAAAAGGAAAACAAATTTCCATTTATCATAATGAAATGAACCAAAATATCGTTTTCTTAAAAAACAGGGAAATTATTTAAATTAATGATACAAAACATCATTATTCATAAGGATTGATTAAAACTAATGAACGAAAAATTTAATAATATTTGATTGTTATAAAGTTACTTTAAAGAATTATTTATTTACAAACTACGATTAAAAAACCATTCTGAACTAACAAAAATAAGGTTTAATTTTGAGACGACGATACAGAATACACTGCTGCTCCGAAGTTAAGCAACAACACAAATCATATCCTCAAACGATGCAAACGCATTTTAGTGAATGTTATAGATTAAGTACATCATATTGAGAGATAACAAGAAATTAATCCTTCCAAGGAAGGTATAGGAAAGTAGCGGAATCTCTGAGTTCATCTATTTTTACACTTTCATCTGCGCTTTTTAATCCCTACTTCGAATTTTTTTAATCAAGAATTGATTTTCTCGAACGTAGTATTTAGAAAATGCAAAAGCGCTCTATTTTATTTAGTTTCTCATCATTTCCGATCAAATGATATATCACATGTCATGTGTTTCCATTCTTCTAAAGTAACTGCCACCCCCACAACTCCAACCCCATTGGGACAATTTGGCTCAAAGTTCATATTAATGTAGATATCTTGCCTAGAGGTATCTGCATACCGAATTTCACTCCTTTACATACCTAAATACACGTAGACCTTTTGGTCCTCCCTAACTCTTACCCCCGAAACTCCGACCCAGTGGGCCAATCAAAACCAAATTAAATAGTGAACATAGTAAGCTACATTCCGAATTTCAAAGTTATAGCTCAAAAAATGCAGAAAAAGATGCAGAATTTTAACTTATTTCCGCTACTTAATAATATATTAATAAGATGAAAGATTTCATACAAATTTGAAAGATATTCAGTTTTAACAAACTTTGCATTTTCTGATCACTAATGTTCGATTGTGTGACACTTTCGGTATAGAATATGATTGCTACTACACAGTCTCTTCATGCTACCAATAAAGTTGTCAATGAGTGTTTGGGGGAGTAACTGCCTTTGTTGCTGAAGAACGTATCTGAGTGCCTAGAGGTTACGGGGTGGGTTTTGATTGTCCTAGAGCATCCCAAACCTGCTCAATGTTATAAATATCATTGGTGTTCTGGCTGGCCACTCTATACGAAAGATAGTTTCACGTTCGAGGTACTGGTCCACTGTTCGCGCTCTATTTGGACGAGCATTATCATCCATTAAAATGATCTCAGAACCCATGGCTCCTAGGAAAAGACGAAAAGCATCTCTTCGCAATAGCGAGCCCCTGTGAGTGTTCCTCTGTCGAAGATGTGGAGATCTGTACGTCTACCTACCTATGATGTTGCTGCCCCATACCATCATGGCACAACTTCCGAAACTGTCTCTTTCAGCCAAATTTGTAGTGATATCATGTTCTTATTTCTCTCCGTATCAACAGACGCCGAGAATCTGTTTAAAGACTGAAGAGAACTCTGGACCACTGTTGATGCGTCCAGTGATGATGTTCTCGACACCAATTCAATCGAGACATTCTGAGTGAGCATGTCTAAAGGACACAAACGGCTGGTGTTCTTTCATAAAGATAGTCCTCATGCAGACATCTAGAAACCGTTTGTGGAGAAACATGATAGTCGTTGCTGTAAGTTCTGCAACAAGTTGTGTGCTGTGTACGTCCTGCGGCATCTTGCTTTTAAAATCAGAAAACGTCTTCTTTGGCTGATGTTGTCCGTGAACGTCCACTTATGCCTTCTACAGATGGTTATGCTGCTTGGAACTGGTTCCAGTGTCGACTAATGACACTGCGATCCACATTAAGCCATCTTGCTATCGCCGCGTGACTTTGGCCTGTCTCGAGCCTGCCGAACGCTCTCCAACTCATTGTCTTTGGGCCATCTTCTGATTGTCTGAGGCAGCTACAGCTTAAGCTCAGCAAAATGCATCTTTTGTACGTGGATGTCTCTACCCTTGTAAGTATGATTTACATACTTTGTCACGATTGCAGTATTCCACCTATGCAGATGTTTCAGTAAAACATAAAAATTTTTAATAGGGATATCAATCAAATAAAGCTCTACAATCTGTCATACCATGCTCATCCATAGGATCTTAATTTATATTTGGGCCATTTAAAAGTTTTAAGTTAAATTTAAGTCTTGTCAGGGCTAATTAAATCAGGATTAAAAAACGAAATGAAAAATCCGCGACTTAGATACTAGTGGTTCCTGCTTCGAATCCATCTCGTCGCCTTTAATTGCATGTGGTTGAAGCATAGCTTCGGTTTTCAGCCGTCACTTTATCGTTACGGGTGGCACACAATTTCCACAGAGAATCATCCTGTTCAGAACCTGATTTTTAAATAGAAAATTATTTTCTTCAATTTTCATATTCAAACATAGTTTTTTTTTCAGAAATTATAGGTTATAGATGAACATGTTGGAAATTTAATGACTAGGCTCAATTTGCCACGGCCCATTATTAAAGTCATCTCTGTAGTTAATCGGACGCTGTTAATCCGGATATTAATTTATCCGTAAAAAAAGCTGATACTATACTTCTTTAAATTTCGTAAAAATAATGTTGCCATACGACCTTAATTGTACGTGAATGTACACGTACCCCCAATTCAATTTAATATTTTAATTTTATTACATTATATTCTTAGAAATCTTATAAGTTGTACTTTATCTCCCTGTTTTCCCCCTCATCAACCTTGTGTTTTATTTGACTTTAAACAGAGGATTTGCAATATTAATATTGATCAAATCTGCGCTGAAACGACTTCCCTTCCGTTAATCCAGACTTTAGCTATCCGTAGGATCAGTCCTTCCTCTCCAAATTATTCCGGATTAATTGCGTTTTATCGACTGTTCAGTAATCTGAGCGTGGATTTCATTTCTGGTAATGTAAATGGCATTCCGCCAGAAGCCAGTCGAGTGGCAAGTTAAACGAATGATGAAGTTGGGTCTACTTTAAGAATCTCTTTAATATGAAACAGAAAAGATGTTGCCCCTAACGTTAATATAAAATAAAATGAAAAAAATAAAATACTTCATCAACCCAATTACCCAGTTTTTGTTTCATTTACCCCTAACTCCAAATCTTTGATCATGTTATTTTTCTTTTACTGTCTATGTATATTCTTGCCCTTTATATTAGTCACTTTATATCATGACTAATGTCATTCATTTCTCAAGACGGAAAAAATAATTGACGTGTTACGCTAAGAATAATTGAAAGGGGACTAGACAGGAAGAGCAATTGAATTTTGAACGGACACTCCATTTATCCAGAACCCTTACTTTTTCCATTCGATTCCTTTATTCTTTTGTAACTTAGACCGAGCGAAGCAAAATTTGACAGAGAAAATACAATACCCTACCCTCTTTCTCCTCTCCTCGGTCCTTCCCTTCTTGCTCTCCTTTCTTTATTTTATTTTATTCTTTTTTTTTCTCTTCTTCTTCCCTTTCTTTGAGAAATAAACGCTAGCGAACTAACTGTTATTGGAACATCTGGTATCGATCGGGCCAAGGACTGGAAAAGTGGAAAAGAGGGAGAGAGAAAAGGAACTTGACAGAAAACACGAAAAGGAATGGTAAACAATTGCTGCTCATGCTGAGGAGGAGGAGGACATCATTCAAGGATCTACACCTGAATTTGATATTATTGAACGGTTTCGAGGTCCTAATGCTGTTGATATTTAAACAGCAAACACATCACTGACTGTTCCCAATGGCAACGATATTAAAAACTCGCGGGACCTGACATTAAAATCATACACCGATTGTAAGAAATCCAATATTTTTCTCTTTTGATAGAAAAAAATGTTCATGCTTCTTTGTAAAGGTTTTGCTCAAAAGATGAGAGATAGTTTTTGAACAATTATTTTTATACTCATACTTTTCGGTGGTATCAACGGGCATATATTTCTTTCATTAACGACTCGATAGTTCTAGGTAATCTTTTCACAGCTCAGAACTGTATGTAGCAAACTTAAAACCTGGCAAAAACAGTACAGTAGTTGCTAAAAGAAATTTAACCTGTAAATAATCTCAAACGTAGTTTTACCTAAACATGTTTGATTAATGTCTACAGGCATATATTTCTTGAATTATTTTTCAAACACTTCCATTAACCACAATCACTTTAAATAACTTACATTTGGACAGGCTTACAATTTCAGTTTGAAATATTACATCTGAATCTATTTGTTAAATAACGTTTCCTTACCAAAGCTAACGGTTTGACAGAATGACAAAATGTTCCACGACAAATGTGACAAATCGTGAAAGTTAATAAATGATGTTTGAGGAAACGATATGAAATTTTTTCATCCTTTTAGAAAAATTAAATTTTGGATTTTACACTCATTAAAAATTTAAGGGAATTTCTGCAATAAGTGATTTCATAAAATATTTTAAAATATGGGAAATTACTTTCTAAAAATTATACAATTTAACCATAAATATTCTTTATTTCCATAATACAATAACTCAATATATTCTCTCCATAAAAAACACATTTTATTCACCATATGATAACAAATAAGCCTCTTAAAAACTGTTTTGCGAACATCTAAATAGAGAGAGGGAGATGCCAAAACCACTGTGGAGAGGCAGAATTTTAGTATTCTGGAGGTTTCGGGGCTATTCGGCGCCGTCAAATTAGGGTTTTTATAGGGGGTCAAATGTGGAAGGCCTTGGTTACAATCGCTCCTTCTCTACGACCTACTAATGCACACGCAACGCACGACGACCGACTCGTCGACACAATTAAAAGTTCAAGAGCCCCAATTCAAAATTACGCCCCACGCTTTCCAACAAGGAGGAGTTCCATACAGTTTTAAGCTCACAGAATAGAGCAAAGAAATCATTCGGTATCTGGAGTGTGTATTTATGTAAAACAGTTATTACAAAATGTGCTGTATATTCAAATACGAGAATTTTTTGATTTTTCTGGAAGCCCTTTAAAAAGCTTTTAAATATTGATCTGAGACCTCATTTACTCTATTTACTACATATCGTCTTCCCGAGCATCTTCAGACATCTTTCTGCTCATAGAATTCTCATGCACTTTAAGCAGCCATAAATTTTTAAAAAACCTTATTGATTCTTGAAACTTTGTTTCAAATTTAGAAATGAATAAAATATATACAATCGGAGCTTTAATTTATATTTCGTCTTAATAATTTTAAAACATGAAACTAGTGCGTAAAACTTTCTTCTTCAACTGTGCTATTTTCCAGCAAACTCCGATCCCAGTGGGCCAATCAAAACCAAACTAAATTGTGAAGTACGACATGCCTATGTTAAGCTAAGTTTCGAGTTTCAACCTTATACGTCAAAAAATGCGGAAAATATGAAGGTGACAGACAGACGGACATTGAAAAACTAATAACTGCTCCATTCTTCCGCTACTTAATATAACAGAAAATAGCATGGAGATCTTAAAAACTTCAGATGAACACAACAAAATCAAGTTAATGGACAATTAGAAATTTTTAAAGCAAAAAAAAACAAAAAAACGAAAATTTATTATTAAGTAGCGGAAGAATAGAGCTACTTATTGGTTTTACATGGTCCGTCTGTCCGTCCGTCCCCTTCATAATTTCTGCATTTTTTGAGATAGAAGGCTGAAGTTCAAAATGTAGCTTATTACGAGCATGTGCACCTTCAATATTTAGTTTAGTTTTGGTTGGCCCACTGGGGTCTACATGTAAAATGTATGTAAATGAGTGAAATTCTGGAAGCAGATTATTCTAAGCAAGATCTACATTACTATGAAGTTTGGGCCAAACGGTTCCAGTGGGGTCGGAGGTGTGGGGTTGGCAGTTACTTGGTCTTTAGAGCTATGGCAACATATGGTACCGTCAACCGAGGTTACTTTGCACACTCGGGGGTAACTTTGCACAAGGGCAACGCAAACATCTGCTGCCCTTTTTTGTGTTGAATGATTTTGGATTACAATATGATTGCATTAAAGTATTAAATACAAAGTCATTCAATACAAAATAAGATCTTTGAATGGTTCCTCCCAGTGAGCAAAGCAAACCCGGTTTACGGTTTGTCATATATCCTTTGATCGGAAAAGATGAGAAACGAAAGAAGATTAAATATTACGCTCGAGAAAATCAATTTTTCGATTAAAAATATTGGGGGGGGGGGGGGGGGCAAGGTTTAAAAGTGCAGATAAAAGGGTAAAATAAAACAACAAGCCATTGGTGTCATGGCGTGGCCAGGATTTATGTTGGGGGGAGAGGAGCAAGTCCAATACATAAAGGTGACTTTATGTAGCGAATCTGCAGTCCGAAGCACTGAATCCTGATAATGTTTTTAGATGCAACAAACAAATAAATTATTTATACAGTATCTAAATCTACATCATTTCATACTGAGTGAGTGCTTATAATAGCTGAAGTATGAAATATAAGCACAGGTAACGAGTCTCTCGATATGTCGAGTAAACACAGCATCTATGCCAAGATGTGTTCCCTTACTACTGAAGTATAGAGAGGAAAGAACCTGTAGAAGTAAATTAAGCACTTCAAACCACAGAAATTCAACAAGCGCATAAAGTATAAATAAGATGAAGACTTCAAAAAGCATCAAATGATTTAAATGTTTCAAAATAATTTCATTAGTATTCATTCAAAACATAGAAAGCAAAAGGTTAGGCCATTACACGAATTAGCTAAGTAAGTTTAGTTGCGCTATCTGTTACCACACATTCAATATATTGTATTTCAAGATATCTCTCTAGTAGAGGTTTAAATAAAAATTGTTGCTCAGACAAGAATTAATGATCAAGTGAGTTTTCAGTTTCGGCGTATGCTTCAAGCCGGGGCCAACAATACTTAAACATGCCACAAAAATGCAAAACTATATCCGTAACACTTTTTGGTGTCGTTTTTTGCATCACGTTTTTTTTAGAATGATGTCCAGCCTTTAACATTATCATGTTAATAGATGAATTCAGGTCCTCTGCTACTTTCCTATACACTTCCCGGAAGGATTAATTTCTTGTTGAATAACCAAACCGGATCCGACGCCGCTTGTTATTCAGGAATTCAAACTTTATATTTTAATTTGTTATATCATTACTAATGCTGTAAAATTATTAAGTGGCGGAAGAATGGAGCTATTTATTGGTTTCACAATGTCCGTCTGTCCGTCCCTTTCATAATTTCTGCATTTTTTGAGGTAGAAGGTTGAAATTCGGAATATAGCTTACTATGGGCATGAGTACCTTCACTATTTAGTTTGGTTTTCACTGGCCTACTGGGGTCGGAAATAAGGGGGATGGGAGTTAGAGGGGACCAAGTGATCTATGTGGTATTTAGGTATGTAAAGGAGTGAAATTCGATATGCATACTCCTCTAGGCAAAATCTATATTTCCTATGAAGTTTGAGCCAAATTGTCTCTGTGGGTTCGGAGTTGTGGGGGTGGCAATCACTTAGTCTTTTGAACTATGGCAACATATGGCGTGTGATAGATATATCATTCGATCGAAAATGATGAGAAAGGAAAGAAGATAGGGTTCTTTTATAGTTTCTAAATACAAAGTTCTAAAAAACAACAAAAAAAAATTGGGGATTTAAAAGTGCAGAAGGGGTAAAAATTGATGAACTCAGAACTTCCACTACTTTCCTATGCCTTCCTCGGGAGGCTTAATTCCTTGTTCAATTGTTGTAAACTCAGTATTGCATCCTATTAAATTTTTATTGTTAAATTTCAAATATTTATAATTTCGTGACTTTATAAATGGTAAAATACGAGGGGAGATCAAAAAATAAGTTGCACTTCCACGGTATGGCCATTTATTACACCACCTATACAAAAGCAACACGGCTATAGCAGCATACAATGTAGGTTCACTTTTCCACATAGTCCCCAAGAGACCCTAAACATTTATCTGAACGATCAACCAACTTTTCGATTCCGGATGCACAGAAATCTCCTCAGCGTTTTGTAACCACACGGTGACAGCCGCTTTCACTCCTCATCGTTTCGAAATCGTTGTCCACCGAGTTCCGTTTTGAGCTTACCGAAAAGATGAAAATCGCATGGCGCTAAGTCGGGACTGTATGGATGATGTTGCCAAACCTCCCACTTGAATCGCTGCAGCAGTTCGCACGTTTGGCGGGCCTTGTGAGATGTTGCGTTATCGTGCAACAAAATCACACCGGCGCTCAATTTTCACATACAGCAATGATTTCGCGATGAATGTCCGTGCCATAGAAATCAGATTGCTGCTTGCACCTCAAGTTTGGAGTGGACATCCAGTTGACGCGCCATTGCTTTTAGCCCGCTAGTCACACAAAACACGACGGGAAACCACAGCAACCGTCCTATCCGAACCTCTGCGCAGTTAATGTCCCTTTCTCCGCTGTGCCCAAGATTGCGACACACAGCGCGCTCCTGCGGCGAGTTAGTGCAACTTACTTTTTGATCTCCCCTCGTAACTTAAACGTTCGTCAGTAATTAATGTATTAAACATTAAGTATTGCAAGAAAGATCCAACCATTTATTTATGAAATGAACTTGCTTCTAATATTTATTCAACATGAAAATGAAATAACTTTCTTAATGATGATCTCTTCATGGGCATTAACATCAAGAATAAAACATAATTGTTGGAGCATTTTAAAAAGATTTCTTTTCAGCTTTACAATCTAAATTTTTATTATTTTACTTCCAAGCCTTTTCAATGTGTTCATTTTTACTGTACATTTAATTCAGAAATTGTAAAATTTTATCAAGCATAGAAAAATCCACATTTTTATAATTTCTTTCCAATCCAATTTTCATAATTGTAGCGGTTAAAGAATAAACAAATATTTTTATAACAAAATTTTTATTATAATACGTACCTTTTAACTTTGTAGGTCTCAAAGATAATAATAACAAATCGTTAATAATAATGAGACATTCTGTTTATGGAATATTTTAAAATAAGCATTGAATACATTTTAAATGAAAGGGACATAAGTGACGTAAATGTTATTACTGTGTGCCAATGTTTCCCTGTGTTTATTTGTTAAACTAGTAGCATCAAGCGGTTCTATTTTATTTGTACTTTGTGGTTATTTTATTTGTTTTAAAACTTTTGGTTTTATTATCTGGTAGCTGAGATTATAGTTAATTGTTAACATGTAAATAACTACTTAAGGAAAGTAGTGTAAACTTTAATCAAGACAAAGCAAAGAAACCTAATATTTACCCTTAATCAAGAGAAGAGACACTATGAATTTCGCCTCTTTCTTTAAAGTGGCCGTTCTGTTAAGTAACAAAACAAGCGTTAAAGCAGTCCAAATGAACCAATTTTTGTATAAAAATATCTGATAAGGGATTATAAATTATTTGTTTAAATGTAGAAAATCTGTCCTCATCCGTTTTTTTAATGCTTCATCGATTTTCTATCTATAGAAGGAAATAAGAAATCGAGAAAGATTGGATGATAATCGATTGATAATCAATGATTACTAATCATTTATTAACTATTTTTTGTCTTCTTGTTTTTGGCTATTTATGTATAACGTATTTGTCGCTGGGTTAAATCATTAAATGCGTAGAGTCTGTTCCACTAAATATTTAGGGTTTGATACACTAAACATTACTACAGTATTCTAATCAATTATTACGATTTATTTTAACAATGATGTCGATAGATGACAAAACCGATTGGGAAACAGCCGTTATCTCTGTCTCCAGGATAAAATTTTAAAGGGACAAAGAATGGCTATTAAAAGCCGACCTAACTGTTGAAATCTATTAAACAGATAAACTCAAGGCAAGTAACAAACTATAAATAAAGTAAATTACAGCGATTTCTAGTGAAAGAAATTTTTTTTCATATATTACAATTGCGTAAGAGTAAATTATTTTTTATTTTATATATAGCTCATGGCGTTCAAGTGCATTAGATCACAAATAACTGAGGAAATTTCACCGTGTTAAGAAATATAATCAGCATTTGCTATATTCTAGCGATGTCACTTGAAAGTTTAACACCAAAATTTATATTTTTGAAATGATAATCATTTGACGCCGAGAAAGTTTAAACCTCTCTTTTTCCGATTATTTTTTTTTCAAAGTGTATTTTTTAATAATATCGATTTGCTCTTTGCGTTACATTTTTGAATTCCATTTCAATGTTTTATCGACGTAGGAAAAAAAAGTGTCACGCAAATGTTCATGCTTTCTTTTGAATATAGTCTTCAATAGCACTTTATTCGATTTATATTCCGCGAAGTTTTTTCTTGCAGATGTTGCTGCATAATTTTCCTATGACTTTCATGTTTAAGCTTGGAAGGGTGAAAAACTGCTGAATGAGTTAAATATTATGCAAAAAAGTTTTCTCCCCCTACCAGGATTGTATGACAGTTTCTTGTCTTAGTGAGAAAAAATTCCATTAGGGACAAAAAGGAAATCTGTCGGCGAATCCAGGCGGATTCCTCCTGTTACCTACATTTGGCGCACACCGCCACCGCAAAACTCTCTTCACAGGAACAATGTACAGGTAGTTTGTCAAAAATTTTATCTCAAAGAAGCAATAAAAGAATTTTTTGCTATCCATGGCTGAATTTTAAATTGTCTTTTTAGTTGATTTAATGTTTTTGTAAGTATTCGCTAAATTCCACTTGCCAACATCTTTCATTCTTGCCAGTAATGGAGAACGAACGCTCTGTGCTATCTCTGTGAAACTCAATTTAATAAACATTCTGCCAATAAATTACTGATAACAAATGTATCGCATTACAGATGAAATCAAGTTCTGCCACGCATAAGGTATTATATTAGCCATAATTCAGATATTGATTCCGATATCAATTCGATATTCTTGAATTTCATTACTCATGTACTTTTACCTAATTAATTCATGGCACTTTGTCGATAATAAAACCTTTTTCAAAATTTTGTTACTTTCTAAAATTAATTACAGTTTGCCGCCAATAACAATTTAACGCTTACGTAAATTTAAAATGCGTTTTTTACCCTGTAAATAAAATTATTAAAAATGATAGTTATAAGGGAAAAAACAGATCTTATAACATTATATAACTATAATACTCACATGTTAACTGCAATATCTACAATAAACATAATTATTTTTTCTTCATGCCTAACTTAAACATTCTTTTGTTTCTCATCATTTCTTATCGAATGTCAATTCAGATGCCATTTGTTGCCATTTGAAACCGTTAATAGTTCTAAATATCATGTGACTGGTACCGCCACAACTCCGACCCCACTGGAACATCTTGGGCCAGACTTAATAGATTCGGAAACTGCATACTGAATTTCACCCCTTTACTTATCTGACTACCGCATGTACCAAATGGCCCCGTTTAAGAACTACCCCCGTAACTGCGACCCCAGTGGGCCAATCAAAACTAAACTAAATAGTGAAATAAGACAATGTTAAGCTACATTCTGAATTTCAACTTAAGAGGAAACACTCGGACGGATAACAACAGACAGACTGACATTGTAAAACTAATAAGTATGCTCCATTTTTCCGCTATTTTTATTTATTTTATTTATTTATTTATTTAATAATTAGTACAGTGAAAAAAATAGTGGATTCCCTGGGACCAGTATGGTCCAAACAGACCGAAAGAAGGTCACAGGGAGCCACAAAATATAAAGAAAAAAATACAATTACAATAACAACAACTAAAAAAAACATCATTATAAACAATAGAACAAATTATAAAAATAATTAAACACAAAAAGAGAAACGAAAAAAAATATCTGATAAACAAAAACAAAAAAATAAAAACGAAAATGAAACCAAAAAAAGATGTCTATAAAATTATAAAAAAAGATATGTAAGTCAGAATGTTTACAACCCAATAGGTAACAACTTAATAGAAACGTAGTAAAAAACAAGTATGATAAACAAAGGATACGAGTAATCAATTACAGTGGAACCTGAAACTTCGGCGGAACACTGAGGGTATAGCGTTTTAAATGATTGTAAAAAACTCGAAAATCAGTTAATAAGCGCAGCTCAGATGGAAGAAAAGACCAACATTTAACACCTATAAAGGTCAAACAACGGAGACGGTAGTCACGATTAGAAAAAGGAGGAATTAATAGTCCTGAAGACGAGTATGGTAACGCTGATCACAGCTATTATTATTAGTTATAATTATAGGAGGTTAGGTACATAGTAAAGAGTTAGAGAGTTTATGCAAACACGCATAAAGTATAATTGATAAACTGTCAGAACACCTAATTTAGAGGTGTTACAGACGAATGTTTGGGGAGGTTGAATAAAGTCCTGAGAAGCCATTTCTGCAATTTAAATATTCTGGAGAGATTACGGGAGGTAGACGATCCCCAAAAAATTATATTAAAACATAAAGCAGATTGAATCCAAGCATAATAGAGTTGGAGAATTATCTTGCCAGGAAGGTAACGTAAACGAGAAATGATGCCTTGTTTTCTATTTAACTTAGACAAAAGGGATTTGATATGTAGCTCCCAGGAAAGATCATGGGAGATTAAAATCCCTAAATAAACAAAGGACGAGACACTTAATAGCTGAATATCATCATAGTAAAGAGAAAGAGAACTGGGGACGTTGCGTTTATTACGTTGAGAAAAAATCATGAACTTAGTGTTTTCCGTATTAACTGATAAGCAATTTTTGAGAGTTATGTTAAACAACGATTCTACCTGTAACGGGTCTTTACATGCAGCTAAAAATGCAACGTCATTGGCGTACAGAATAATTTTCAAAGACGAGTTGGAGCCAACAGATATTGAAAGATCGTTAACATATAAACAAAATAATAGAGGCGAGAGAATAGATCCTTGGGGTACTCCAACGGTACGATTAATTGTAAAGGAAGACTTGCCAAACAAATGTAAATAATAAGATCGATCAGATAAAAAATTCTGCAACCAACGTAACGGGGTACCACGAATACCAAACTGTTTATTTAATTTAGTCAATAAAAGATTAATAGGAACAAAATCAAAGGCCTTAGAAAAGTCGACGAATATGGCCGCGGCATGATTATTAGAAGCCATTTCTGTTGATACCACGGTCTATAGATATTCATGGTCATCGAGCTCCATTGTTAAAATGAAGCTAAAGTTTCTAGCTCCCAATAGGGCGGGAACTCTATTGAAAAGTGGCGCTGCATGTACAATCGGCCCAAAAACGCCTGCAGCGCCGCCCTATCGACAGACAGAAACTTTACTTTCATTTTGAGTTTCAATGAAAAACCTCTATCGCAGGTCACGCTCGGCCCTGATGCGATCTATGCGGCACCTGGCGCGATCTGTTTTCCTTAGCTTCTCGAAACAATGGAAAATGGCCGAAGCTCGAAGACCATGAATATCTATAGACCGTGGTTGATACAAATTCGATAAATTCATAGCATGCCGTTTCAACGTATTTACCAGGGACGAAGCCATGCTGATGATGTGTAATAAGATTATTAGTATGAATATAATTGGAAATGCGAACATAGTATAGCTTCTCAAAGACCTTGGCAAAAAAAGGTAAAACTGAAATTGGACGATAATTTGAGTAAATTGAAGGGTCACCCTTTTTAAAAAGTGGTGTAATACGCGCCTGTTTCAGAACCGTGGGGAAACTTCCAGAGACCAGAGAATGATCAAATAATGATGCTAGGGGAAAAGATAAAATGTAGCGTAACTAAATTCAAACTCCCAATAATATCACTGACCTCTTCGACCGTTGTAGGAAATACAAAAAAACTATAATTATTATTTAATTGGACAGTATCATAATCATGGACTGAATCAGACAAAGGGTCGAATGAGGGAGGCAATAGTGATCGAAGAAATATTGTTAACGAATCTCTGTTAACATTGGTTGGAATACTGAAAGGCGACATAAAACTCCTTGAGTCAGGGACTAAACTTTTTATTACCTTCCATTTGTCCTTATTCGCAAACAATCGTAAGAATAATTTATCAAAGTAATCTCTTTTAGCCTTATTAATTTTCTTACGAAGTACGTTGGAAAAATCTTTAAAACGCTTAATATTACCTTCAGAAGGAACAAGTCGAGACTTCCGATAATACTTATTTTTGAGCTTTATGTCAGTCAAAAGATATGGAGTTATCCAAGGTTTCTTGGGTGGATGCTTTAAGTTTTTTCCGAAAGAAGGACGATAAAACGGTAGATAGCGATCATGAGGATCACTTAATGATGATAATTTTAAATACTTGCCACATATTAAGGAAATTCCTACACCCAAACGTTAAAACTCCCAAAACGTAATTTCTCTCTTCCTTGCATTTGAGCCCCTGGACTTTGCTCTTTCTTCAATCCGCCTCCGGGATTTGGCATCAGAATTTGATTCGAGTTTGATTTTTCCAATAATAATAATAATAATAATATAATGAAAAAATAAAATTTTCATACTTGATCCTTTCACGTTTAATATTTTTCTCTGTTTCAAAGACAAGCGTCGCATATAAACGCGCTCTTTAATTGGTAATCAAAAATCAAATTTGATGGCATGTGATTCAAGCGTGTACTTACCAGGTGTTTCAAAAATAACCGGTATATTTGAAAAATCAATAAAAACTAAACGGGCAGCGATAGAAATACACCGTTTGTAATTTCGAAAGTTTGTCTGCCTGAAAATTTACTGTTGTCCCAAGCATATTGCAACACACGGTATATTTCTATCGCTGCCCGTTTAGTTTTTATTGGTTTTTCAAATATACCGGTTATTTTTGAAACACCCGGTATATGTTACGAAGGAGTTGGGCGAATTTAATCATAGATCTTGATCAACATGGGCGATAGGAACTGAATCGAATAGGTGTACGTCTAGCTGAAATCACCATTGAAATACTGAAGCAACTGACTGAATTTTCGAAAGGTGCGATATGTAGTCAAGCTTTGGAAAAATGATCCGCAGTCTTTGTTTAAAAAGGGTAACTGTGGCTCAAAAACAATCCATCATGAAACGTGATCGTCATCGTTTAAAAGTATGTGTACGGAGAAACCATGTATTTAATATGACAAATGTTTTCAAAAGCTTTTCCGAACTTAATATGGCAGAACCGTGCGCTGAGAATTGAAGCGGATCCAAATCGACAGTCACACAGAACACACAAAAGCCCCTGATTTCTACAAAGAACAGGAAAGCTCATTTAGAGTGCCATCTGGAAAGTCGTGACTGGCTCTTGAAGATTGGAAGACGTTTAGGTCATCTAAGCAATCACGATACAAATTTGTTTTACATCGACGGCCATTTGAGGAATAAGTATTTCTGAAAGTAAGTGTGTCAAGTTCCTGTTCACGTGATATCAGTTTTAATAAATCTAGTGATTCTTCTTGACAAGCAGATTATACGGGGCAAGTCAAAATGATGGACCCGATTTCAGGCATTTATTCTTTGATGTCTAATGCACGTATCGTAATGTGAGACATGTGCTTCGAAAGGTTAACTTTCACAGTTTAGTTTCCATGCAGTGTTTTCACTTTCTACCGCTAAGGGTCAGCAGAAAGCTTAAAGAAAATGGCGTTGACTGGAGAACAGAGATCGTTCTTTGTGCTTGACCCCATGTGATTTCTTCCTGTGAGGGTTTGTAAAGGATCATGTGTACGTACAGCACTGCCAACAACATTGGATGACCTGTGTGCCCGCTTCACTGCAGCCATTGTTGATATTGACCGCGACATGCTACAAAAGGTTTGGCAGGAGTTAGACTATCGGCTTCATGTGTGTCGGATTCGCAATAAGCTCACATAGAACAACTGTTGATGTGGTGTGTTTGAAGTAAACTTTGAACGTTTACCTTTCGTAGCAAATGTCTCACAATACCTATGTTCATTAGATTTCACAGAGTAAATTTCTGAAATCGGGTCCATCATTTTGACTTCCTATATTATTGATTTCGTAGAACAAAAAGTTCATATTTCGGAGTCATGGGTCCAAGATTCATAGGAAGTTTCCGAATTGAATAAACATCCAAATACTCTACGAAGTTTGTCAAGATCACGGGAACTCGGAAAAATACTACTGAATTAAATACGACAGGCAATTAAATGAATATGTTCCAGGCAAAATAAAAACTTGTAAATGCCAAAAACACAATGAATCTTGTAGAGGAATTCATGAGAAACAATGATTATTCTGAAAACCTGTATATTTGTAAAAAAAAATTTTGTTTTAAATGGTGCCCTTGTGATAATTTCGTATTAAATTAATTATCCCGTCAAGTAATTTTTATGGTCCAACATCATTGCCATTTAAAACCTGCATTAAAACTAATTTTTAAACTAAATATAAATTTAATGGATCTGCTTAATCCTTTTGCCATAAATGAGGTTTATAACAGCGTGCAAGGAAAATTTTCCAAAGTTGGTTCACTATCAAATTCAATTTTAATCATATAAAGAGAATACATGTTTATGGCAGAGCAAACTTGGAAACCTTTCCCTTGCATGCTTTGATAAATTGTAATTTAATGTGGAAATAGGATTAATACATCAAACTAAATTTAACCAGCTTTACTAAAATTTTAAATGCCAATAGCGCTGGAGCATGAAATATAACAGATATAGGCTACTGTATATTTTTATATACAAATTACTAACATTGAATTTATTATAAAATATACATGTAGCCATCCATAAAATTCGCATTATTCTTTAAAACTAATGGAGATATTTTAATTTTATCATGGTTGTTGAAGAACGTCAACGTAAATTTAGTAAACTTACAGGTATTGCTTCTTCGTGTAGCACTTTCCATTTACACAAATGTAATTAACATTAAATCCATTAATCGTGTTCTATTAAATACTCCTTTTAGCTAACCAACAGTTTTGGTGAACCACTATGTGTTGAAATTAGAATAAAAATTTATCGTTTAATTAAATGCCACTTAAAAACGAAGTGAAGGGATTCCTTAAAAAAAAAACAAAAAACGAAGATTCTGAGATAAAATATTCATGAAGGTTGAAGCCAAAGTGCTTCTTCGACCATCTTCATTCGAAGCCATTTATCTTTGCAATTTCCAGGGAAAATAAATCGCGCGCTATTTTAATTGGTTCCTTGTAAGAACAACGACGGAAAGGGGAAAAAGTGGCTACGTGACAGAATTAAACTTGAGAATTGCCAATGCCCGTCACCCGAGAAATGTCACCCGTCCATTCGTCATGGGGCGTTTTTCCTCTTTTTCTGTTTGACATCGAGAAATGTCTGACTGATCTAGTATTTCCATGCGAGTCAACATTATTAAGGTCACTTGGTTACTTTCCCAATATTTATTCTTAATGCTTACACAAAAACGCCATCTTCACTTCATTCCTTAATTAAGTCCCACGCATTTAAGTTCGTTACCCCGTTGTGATTTAATCCATTGCTTTCATTCGTTCATATTAAGGGGATTCGCTCTATTGGCAAAAACAAACAATCTTATGATGAAAATGCAATAATGTTAGATTCACGTTACAGTTAATTTCAGAGCTTAATAAATACAGCAAACAGTTTGTATAGAATACCTACTATAAATTATTATTTTTTTGCGAACATGTTTTCTTTAAATGTTTATATTTTACAGCATATTGAAATATGTCAGGATATTATTTCTATTAGGGATTTTTAATATTAAACATATGTCTTTTATGAAATATCGCTGTTATGCATTAAATAAGTTTATTTTACATGACAAAATGCATTATCCTTCTAATTTATCCGAGCAACGTAGTATAATAAACAAATGAAATTTCCAACATTTATAAATTAGGAAACTGAGCTGTGCGCTTCGGTTAATGATGGCTTAGAAATATAGAAATGGCAAGCGTGGTGCAAGTTGACCGATCCTCAGTGAGGTGGTGCATGTGGGGGTGTCACATCGGAGATGCTTCGTTTTGCGGTGTCTCGTAGAAAACAAAGAGAAACCACCGCCGATATTGTCGCAAATTCGAAACAGGAAGGTATTAACAGCGTCCAAAAAATTTAATGGTAAACCACGAAAGCTGACCCTTCCGAGATACCCATGGATATCGTTAAACAGAAATTGAAGGTAGCAACAGATGTAGAGATTCTTGCGGACACGCTACGAACTGCAATCCCTGTAAAATATGGTATCATGATTTCAATCATAAGCTTGGGCTCTCGTCGAATATAAAAATTTATGCTTTATAATATGATAAAAAGCGCGGTTTATTTATCTCGAATCGTGTATGTAATTTTTATGTCTGCTTACACATTTCTCTGTTTTTCACCGAGGTAATGTGACTTCGAAAGGTTCATGATATTAAAACTCTCGTTCTCGCGACAATCTAATTGCGTGCCTTATTGACATCTACAGTAAACGCCAGGATCATATAGAATTTCTAGTTAGGCTCAAAATAATTCTTTAAAGAGCGCCAGGAAAGAATCTGTCACAAATTAATGTTTTCAATATTAATTAAAAAATAAATAAAACTCCATTTAATTAAAATAAAATAAATAAAATAAATAATAGAAACATTGGGTAACTTTTTTTCATTGTTTCTATTTTTTATTTTATTTATTTTCTTTTAATTAAATGGAGTTTTATTTATTTTTTAATTAATATATTTTATCACAACTCCTACTCTTATATAATAATTAATGTTTTCATCTCCTTTTGAAGGAAGGTGGAACTTTCCTCTTAAAGTTATAACAATTTCTCTTAGCAATAATGCATCCTCGTGATCTTGACTTTCAATTGAAGCCAGGCCAAATGTTTAAGGCAATTATAGCTAAGCATGAATATAAAATAAACAAGGCTTACGAAGATTGTTATTCCCCATGCTATTTACATTCTCCGATGGCTTAGTGGTTATTGACATCGGAACGGTAAGTCGAAGGTCCCTGATTCGAGTTCAGGACGTGGAATTTTCTTTGCTATTTTTCTCTATTTAATTATGAAATACTTTAGAGAGTCTGTGAATTGTCCCTATGACGTGGGTAGGAGTAAGAATTACTGATGAAAATAGGTATTGCAGTGCAGTTTTTCCTCGGAAGTTATTAAAATATCATGCAATATCGGCACAAATATTTTAGAATATATTCTCTTTTTTTCTAAGTGAAGCCATACATCGACCAATTTCTTAGAACATGGAATCAGTTGATTGTTCAATTTTAATCTTTCTTGTCGAACATTTGGTCTCTATTCTTTGCAGCTGTATTGAATTCGTTCTCTTCAAACTTCTGCCCAAAAGCTAACATTTAAAGTTACAGCATAATTCATGGAAATAAATATTAGGTTTGGTTTGTTTGGTATTAACGTCCTTTTCAACTGCTATGGTCATTTCAGGACGGCGTTATAGGGGCCGCAAATTTTGCCTCGCAAGGGTTCTTTAACGTGCAGCCGGCAAACGACTACACGGGGCTTTACTTCCCTTCCGAAGGAAGTGCGTGATCTCAGGATTTACCCCTGAAAAATCCTCGTCGTCCTCGGCCGGGATCGAACCCGCGTACTCGGGCATCAGAGGCGATCACGCAACCTGCTGAGCCACCGAGGCCGATTAATAAATATTAAGCATGAAGATTCTGAAATATATAATAATACTCAAACTAGTGTTGATGACCCTTTTTTGATGATCCTTTCGTCCTGCTCACATCATGTTGATGCTCAAAAATCTTACTCGAAGAACGCAATAGTAACATCTCCCTCTATTAATGCCGTCTTCAGCAAGTCAAACGCCTACCAAATAATAATAATAATAATAATAATAATAATAATAATAATAATAATTTGTTATATTTTGTTAAAAACCATGCCAGAGAACAAAGTCCCAAGCAAAAAAACAGAACTAACAAAAAGAATAGCTAATAATCGACAATGTTAAAATTTTCGTGAAGATCGACTTTTTTAAAAAATAAAATTAACTCAAGTAGTTTTAAACTCATTCGTTAACCAAATATAGTAACCCAACGTATTGAGCAGGCTATAAGCAAAACTAGAAAACTATTTAATATAAACGTATTTCAAAAAATATGGGTTTTAACATACATCCCTCGCGCTCACTCTGAATTTAATAGGTATTACTTCTGAAATTGAATCTAACGTCTCCAAAAATAGGAGAGCAATTAAGAGACTACCTGAGATCAATGATCTCACAAGATCAGGAAGTCGTCAGGACAGTGAAAATGAATTTCATAGAATATGCGGAAGAAATGAATTTGTGCGTGCGTTCACTCAAATTCTATCTTTCGCTGATTTTTTTACTCTCATGCACTATCTTATTTTTGACTAATTTTCATTCAAGTCTATCCTTCAAGTCATAACCGAGAACAGAAAAGTGTCCAAATTGCAATTATATCTATAGAAGGTTCTGATCTCTGTTTGATAAATTGTAAAACAGGGTGCATTATCAGCTTTTACCGATCCAAACAATCACAACTGAAATGTATACTATTGTCAGCTGGACGAACGTCAACAGAAATTGATAAACACACATGTTAATCTTTTGGGTCCCATACTCCGACGCTTTCCGATACGAAGTCCTCCCTTGCTCTGAGTATTCACCAAACTTAGCCCATCAGCTTGAGGGACAAATGATTCACTGATTAAAATCCAGTGATTCATACAGAATCAGAGATTTCTTAGAAGAAACTCGACTGAGATGCCATCATATGCCACTTTGATATTTTTATATTTTTTGGTTTGAAATACAAAGAACGTTCATAATTTATTATGATTTTGCTAAATGAATTTTTTTCCATTTCAGTTTAACACGATAATACTCGATTGTAGAATATCTCCCTTTGTTCACTATTTTCCCATAACTTTTCAGTTCATGTTGGGCACTATGCATTACTGTCAAATGTTACTGAATAAGAACAGTTACTGCTGTTTTTTATACTTGTATTCAGAATTGACCAATAATTAGGAAACGACCCAATATCATGTTCATGTTGATATTTTTTTATTTTCAACGATGTTAAAAACACCTTTACTTGATTTGCGAAGTCGGTCGTTCTATTGTCAATTTTTTTCGAATTTTTTGAGTTTGACTTCAGATTCGGATAGAGCATTAAAAGTAAGTAAAAGTTATAATAGACACACATGTCCTATCTTTTCAGGAATATGGTAGCGGAACTTTAACCATCATTTTGGACATGTAAACGAATAAATAGGACATTTGTGCCTATTGTAACTTTAATTTAATTTTGGATGCTCTATCCGAATCTAAAGTCAAATTCAAAAACTTCGAAAAAAATTGGCAACAGAAAGACCGACTTCGCGAATACAATAAAGATGCTTTAATTAACAATAATTAATGGAGTACCACACATTCTCAGCTGGTTCTCTATTTATTTATTGATATAATCTACTTCATCTTAAGCTCTATTTTCAAGTTTGCTATTTATTACTTTTTGATTAGTACGCTTGTTATATTTACATTACTCCAAACTGTGCGTATCGCCAACAGTTTCTCACTATGCATTGACTCATATAGTGAAAGAGAATTTTGTTTCTAGTTTGTGAGCAGATAGAACCAGGTAGAAAATACTGTATACAATAAAATGTATTTAAGAATATTCTCGAATATAAAACAAGTTCAGATACCTAGTAAGACATGTCTTTTATATCACAAGGCGTGACAGTTCCAAGCACAGAGCTTAGTTTATGTAGCATATAAAACGTGTCTCATATTAAACAGATTACAGATAATTGAAAATGTCGTTATTGGATTTTTGCTGAAATGGAAAATTAAATTTAACGGAGGATGGAGAGTTAAATCCAGTCCTTTAAAAGGTTTATGTTAGTTGTAGAATTATCGTTACCATTTAGATACCTGCAGATAGATGTATTTGGTTAGCATCATTACCATTTCAAATAGTTCTATAACAGGCGCATCTCTTCAAAAGTTCCTGCTTAATACCCGATATGATTTTAATCCCAACCAAAGGCCAAGCCGTTCATTAGATCCAGCTTCGCTCTACTCGCTCGCTCCGCCAATCAAGCGGGGAAAAACTAAATGGTTCAAGCGTAATTATTTTAAACACCGTGATCATCTTCCATTCAATAACGAAGTTTCCTTTTTAGGTGAAATCAAATGACATACGATGACAAGCGAGATAAAAATGTCCTTCATTTCCAAAGAGAGAAAGAGATAAAAAAATCACCTTAATGGAAGCATTAAAAACTTATTTAATAGCCTTGAAAAGAGGAGAAAAATGCCATTGTAAATTATAGAATGGTTTAATGATTATACAAAATGCAGATTATATAAACGCAATCGCCCGTGCTCAACCAGTTGTAGCAAGAGGGAAGCTGAAGTTTTCTAATTTGTTGCAGCATCATGAAGCACAAAGAACAGGAAATTAGACGCCGTTATTCCATTAACAAGCTAACTAATAATGGCTCATAAAAATCTCACTAACCTTAGTCTTTTATGACTCTTCGGAAAATGCGTCCGCGCTCACTATCAATATATGATGAGGACAAGCCGTTGTAGGGAATTAACAGACTCCTTAAACAAGAGATTCGCTCCACCCCAACTCCCACATTCCATTTTTTTTTTTCGTTTCAAACTTGCAATCCTTGCGTGAATTCGTTCGAAATTAAATTTTCAAATTCCTTGTTAAAGTTTTTTCCGGTAAAGGAAATTAAACCAAGGATTAGTTTTGCGCAGATTAATTTTTAACCCTAAAATACGCGCTTACGTTTCTTATCGTTGATCACTTTAACGAAATTAAAAGTTCAACAAAATATGATTCATAGCGCTACAAACTGGAAATTTTAATGATTTCTGATGAAGTAAAAAAATAAATGAAAAGCTGCTCGAATTTCTAGAAATATAACTAGAATTAAATATCACATAATTACGTGTCTGAAATGAGTTTGTATATGGACTATTTATTCTTGAAAGCGGTGTAAGCCTATTTTCGATAAAGACATTAAAGCTATTCCATTTTCTATTAATTTAAATATATGTAAATTGATTATAAAAATTATTTTTATAAGAATAAGCTAAGAAAACAATTTCTTTGGGACACATTTTTATGATTATTAATTTTTAAAAACCGTTAACTTTCAATTTATTCAAATTTCAATTGATTTGCTTTATCATTTAGTTCAGTTGTGTTTACAAATGAAAACAGGAAACAGCTATTTGTTTAGTAACACTAATTTCAGCATTTAATAATTTATCGTTAAACAGTATTCGATTGGCAGCCGCATAAAAAATAAGTAAAAAGGAGTCAGAAAACCCCACACAAGATAAAAAAGAGCAGTAATTAGAATATTATAGTATATAGAAATACTGAAAATTATAAATTTTTATAATCGGCCTATTGAAAGTATTGAGAATTCTGCACTGCTGGGCAGTTAAGTCCCGCGTTAAGGGCCTATCTCCGAAAGTAATGGACGTACACGCGCATAAATTGGAACGATTAACAGGCGATATACTCTCCGTAAGCCGTCCAATTTTCGTGGAAGTAACTAGTATAGAAGCCGAGTTATTGACCATGTGTTACGAACAAAACTTGACATCATCACATTTCAAATTCATCTTTCTCGAAACATATGCTGTATGTTAAAAAACTTACAAGAACATTTTCATCTTATTTTGTGTACCCCCCCTGCATGACCCAACCAGCGGGGTATGTATGTCTGTAGGGCACGTGAGCATTCTCGGAATCAGTGATTTACCGCCCACGGTAGATTACCACCCACAGATAATAGAAAAACGAATTAATCTTGCCACGTTTCAGTCCGAGTATTGTTGGCACCTAACGTCCTTAGAAAACGATTCTCCAGGTAGCGGCCAAAATTTAATTTATACCTTATACATGGAAATAGTATTACATATTCATGATAAAAGGACGGTTTGTGAGGTAATAAATGCATTTTATTTTTTATATTTTACAGATCTACAAAGGATTAGGCAGTTGGACTTGATCACTATGCAAATCAGTTTCTGGACGAAACAAACGGGGTTGAGGGGAAGGGGGTTCTAGAAATTTTGGCGTCGACTATGAAGGTCATTTTGCGCCTTTTACACAGAAATTATATCTGTACACAGCCCTGGACAAACACAAACATCCATGCTCACGGCGGGATTCGAACCCACGGCCAGGCGGACTCGAGAACTAGAAAGCCTACGCCCTAGCCCTCTCGGCCACTTGGCCGGCCGGGGTTGAGGGGGTAACGTGGTCTGATATATAAGGAATGGGGTTATAGTTAGCGGATCACTTGTAAAAAACGAAGGCTAGGCGTCAAAATGCCTAAAATAATACCACACGATGTTGATGTAACCATTAGGACACTTTCCAAGGAAGGAATATTGAACAGGGAGATTAAAAAGAAACTTGCAAGTTAGAACATTGCAGTTTCCATTGGTTCGATATCTAATGTACTGAATAAAAGAGACGCCAACCGGAGTGTTAAAGAGGAGGGGCGCACACCTGGACCACTTAAGAGGGTACGAATAACTCTGACACCGGCAGCGGTTGGTGCAATTCGACGTGCCGCGCAAACGCCGAATCCCCCATCGCAAAACGACCTTGCGCGTAAGTTAGATGTATCGCAGCGAACAGTTGGACCGATTATTCATCAAGATTTACACTTGGAAACACGTAAAAAAAAGCAAAGCTGCACAAGCTTACTGAACGTCACATGAAGACCAACGCAAGACCCCTCTATGAAAACCATCTGGCAGGTGAAAAATCCCAGTTTGTTGTAACCTTAGACGAGGCCTGATTGCTCATCTTTAGATTTTTTCGGCTTTGGTTACCTGATGCAGAAACTTTTCAAGAGAAGGGTAATCACCATTAATGGTCTTTGGAACGTTTGTACAGACATATGGAACACAATAACCCCCGATAAGATGCGTGACGTCTTCGATGCGTGGAAACGACAACGTCGAGCAGTGTCTAAGAATGATGGACATCATGTAAATAAACAAAACACATTCATAGGCGGATAGTAACCCGTATGTAAGCGTAAATAAAGTGATCAAATCCAACTGCCTAACCCTCTGTAACTCGCCAATTTTTTATATTACACGGCGACTCTAATTGCATACATAAGAATCGTGGTGTGGGATTGCTTTAAAAGTTCTTTCCTTATAGGATATAGGGACTCTCACATTTTCTACATATTCAGCATTTTTTTTTTACCAAAAAACTCTGATCGAGTAGTTCGAACGTTAAGAAATTTTATTTCTGACCATTATCGAACAGAAAAGTATTTATTCTAAAGATATATTTACTCTAAAGATTTACATTCCTACTCAGAGCAGGCCCTATCAACTTAGGCTGGTCACAACTTTCATCTCCCCTGCACTTAGACGTTCCTTACGCTTTTTTTTTGCAACACGCTTTGGGAAAATCAGAATTGGTAAAGCGAAAGGAGAAATTCCTCGACCTGGGCCAAAGCCAGAGACAATGCTCTCTGCAACAAGCCATTAGCTTTTTAGAAATTTTTAGAAAGCATGATGAAAGTAAATATTTCAATCACGTGATTTTATTTCTTACATGTTTTTGATGTAAACTGAAATGTAAAACTTCAACCGTTACAAGATATTAAGATGAGAATTTGATGACGGTCACACTGGGACTCTATTATTATGGAAACAGTTCCTACGTTCTTAGATTAGAGAAAGGAAAACACCCTTTTAGTGTAAATAATTAATAGTTCCTCCAAATTTCACAGGGACAATATATTTTCCGCTAAAAGAATTTTCTTCAGCATCCTCTCAAAGAATGGGGCATTTGTCAAATTTGCATTTGAGAGAGGATATTATGCACTGCCGTTTGCATAACGCTAACATTTAACAGCTTATTCCATGAGAAATGCCTCCCCGAGGTGGTTGTCATAGTAATGTTTATCACTGCTGAAGTCATTTACACTTGGATCATACTTAATGAAAGGCTCCGCATGTTCGGTAAATAAATTTAAATGTGTCGTAGTTATTCTTGTTTACTCGTTAAATACATAATGTTGGTTGAAAGCGCCCCCATGACAGCGAGTTGGACTTCACTGCGATGCAACACGTCCTGCATAATTGAAAAGTTCTCCCCAAAATGGAAGTCAGGACACTTGCTTCAATTGTTAATGAAACAAAAAATTATAGTTAACAAAAATAGAGAATGTATATAGTTATTAAGTGTAATGATTTTAAAAAGTAATTATTTCAATTTAAAATGTGGAAAATCATTTCATTATATTTTTACATTCCTCCGCTACTTACTGTTTTCACAATGTCCGTCTATCCGTCCTTCGTCCCCTTCATAATTTATGTATTTTTTGAGGTAGAAGGAAGGGCATGATAACCTTCACTATTTAGTTTGGTTTTGATTGGCCCACTGGGGTCGGAACTACGTGGGTGTAAGTTAGAGGGGATCAAGTGATCTATGTGGTATTTAGGTATGTAAAGGAGTGAAATTCGGTATACATATTCCTCTAGCAAAATCTACATTCCTATGAAGTTTGGGCCAAACTTCCTCAGTGGGATCGGAGTTGTGGGGGTGGCAGTCACTTGGTCGTTTTAATTATGACAAAATACGGCGTGTGATATATCATTCGATCGAAAATGATGAAAAAGAAAGAAGATAGTATTTAAAAAATATAAAAGAACACTAAGTTCTAAAAAATAAATTTTCTAGAACTTTTCCTATACCTTCCTCGGGAGGCTTAATTTCTTGTTTTATTAAAGGTCTAAAGGTTAATTAATTCCGAAAAGCAATGGTCAAGAGTGCTGGGGCGTAGGCTTTCCAGTTCTCGAATCGGTCATGTCGAATCTCGCTATGGGTCATATGTGTCTCGGGAATGCGTAAAGATAATAGTCATGTGGAATTGTCTCAGATTTTTCTTAAATTTAGCCATGCGAGAGGCGCCAAATCTCCTAAAAGTTAATGTGCCCAAACCTTATCCAAATAATTTGTTTTGAGTAATGCGCACCTATCACTAAAAGACTGGTAAATATTGGCTTAAAATGGTCAGTCACTTCGAAATTCTAAATTCGGACCAAGACTGCATACCAGAGGCCAAACTAAGATAAGGCAAATCTGTTGCACTCTAATGAAGGGAGGGGAAAGATATGTTTGAACAACTCCTAAAATCTGAGTGTAAGCATTTGTTTACTATAAACGTTGTTCAATTGAAAAAGAGAGCATTATCACGACACTTTTGCAAACCTATGTAGACGCGCTCAAACCAACGCTATGAAAAATCGACACCAGGGAAATTTTGTCTTGTTGCCACATTTCACACGGCTCGTAACATTTGAAATCAATGAAACATCTCGTAGGGAAATCTAGTACTTATTTGTAACTGTGTTATACGCTTTCATCAGCCATCTGATGGTTTAGATAGGAGAAATTCTCGTGAGCTTCTGCCTCCCTATCATTAGGACAGGACACAGAGTCAGCCTTGCTGTATCAGTGCCCACGGTGGTATAGTTTGATTTTTGGTTGGTTCAAAACCAGGTCGTGGGATTTTCCTTTGCGTTTTTCATTCTAACATGATTAATCTTTATAATATAAAAATGGTGCTAAAGGAACTAACTGGTGCCATCCGACTTACGCATCGTTTGACCAACAATGATGGTTCACGCCTCAGATGAAACTCGAACGATCAGTCGTTATAAATTTGAGATAAACTCCCTTTCGCAGTGGCACCGTCCCTTTTAACGCCATGAAAAATGGAACGCACTATCCTATTCTATTAGAAGTTCAGTGTTAAAATATAACTCTCCGGACTGTTCTATTTCCTACTGCCATTCACTCAAGAACAAAACAATTATTTATTACATAGTTAGAACTCCTTCCATGTTGTTAATAATCATCCACTCACTTTCAACCTTACTGATGCAATTGACTATTTATTAGCTTAAACTGTTACGGTGGGTTTTGATATTCGTGCATCAAGACTTTTGTCTCCCTTCAGTATGCTTTGTTCAATTTTTGAGCGTTCTAAATAAATAAATAAATAAATATGATTTGTATTTAAATTGTAGGTGCGTTTAAGTATGGTTAGTACGTAGGGTTTTGGTCGCGTCAATGTCTCCGGTCTATGTCATTTCCGCTCTATTCATGTATGACTACTGCTTAACAAATACAAACATCCATGCCCAAGGTGAGATTCGGAACCACGATCAGACGGACTCGAGAACTGGAAAACCTACGTAAAGTTGTCTCGGTTCTCTCGGCCAACTGGCCGGTGTTTATGTTTCGGCTTATTTTCGGTTTAGTGAGTGCGGCATAGCCCGGTGGCAAAAAGGACAATTCACACTTGTTGTACTCTGCCGGTTCCCCTAACAGATTCTATTCTGTACAAGAATTCAGTATAGTTAGTGCCTATGCTCATTTATAGATATTAGATGCTTTATTTTGAAACTGCACAAAATTCATTCTAGTATTAAAATAATTATTAAGTTAATCCTTAATCTATTAAAACCAAATAACTATTGCAAATTTCAAATTTTAATTAATTTGCCCCCTGACGTCTCGTTACTTTCTAAAATCAAGAAAACATTTTATAATGAGAGTAATCTAAGAATGAAAACATCTTTATCTTTTATCTACAATAACACAAGTGATTTTTCTTAAGATTTTTTATTCTTAAGATTTTTCTTGTGACAAAATGAAAGTGGGTGATTTTTGGTAGTATTTTTTCTGCTGATTACGAATATAATTTTTAAATTTCTCTAGCACGCACAGCTTTCTTGTTTTACAATGAAACATTTTTAAATACTTCAGTGTTGGGGCCTGGTCAATTTCCTTGCGGCCCCAAGATATGGATACTTTAACAATGTAGCCGCTTCTCTTCACTCCCATTACTTTAACATAGAAGTCTCGATGTGCATAACTTGGAAACTTGACGTGATAGAAAAAAACTAAAAGCAGATTCGGATTCTACAGTACCTACAAATTACTACTAAGAACACTTTGTGTGATCTTAGTCACAAAATGTGTGTTGACTAGTGTAATCTTAAAAACCTTATGGAGGCATTTCACTTTCAATGTAAACATATTTTAACAAGTGATACCATTTGCTGAAAGATGATTACAAGGTAAAAAAATGCATATAAAAGTAGTAAAAAATCTTTGAAGAAGAAGCAAAATTGTTTTCACGTCATTAAATTTAATTTCGGCTTTTTATTAGAAGATTAAAGTTACTGCAGCTGAGCTCTTTGTTTTTTCATTCCAAGAACCATAGGAGCATAAAAATTACTAACATTATTCATTGTTATTGATAAAGATTGTTTTTAGCAGGTAATATTTAACATTTTGGTTCTGTTTTTAGTTTAAGGTCATCTGAATTGGAATCCAGTCTGTTGAATGGATTAAAAATAACAAATGAGCTTTAAATAAAACGAGAACAAATTTGAAGAAATTCAAAATTCCAAATATGTTTAATTCAAAATTCCGAGAGGTCATGTTTAATTCTTAAAAAAATACATACTAAATGTAAGGAAAAACTAAATATTTAGGGAAGTTGTAAGTGCACAAACTATAAACGAGTCTACAGCAATGAAATACCATGGATTAATTTTTTACTCCAACTTAAGTTGGAAAAGTCCGTCAATGACATTCGTACTTAATGTATGAAATGTTATTCAAAATGTTTTACATAGCTTGGTATTAACCTATTGAAACTAAAAAATTTTTTTATAATACCTTTTTTGAGGCAAGAATCATATAGAGATTATCAATTTTTAGATTTGCCACAGGCATAAAAAAATTGAAAAATTACGAATTAAAATAATAAAATTAATGTGTAAAAATTCTAATCTTGATGATGTATCAAATTTAAAAAGATAAAATACTTGAAAATTCAAGAATTAGGAAATTGTATGATTTTATTGCAAAATTTTCATAAAAGTAGTTTTTTAAATGAAAATATGAGTTTGAGAAAATATACCAGCATGTAAAATACCTCGAATCATAAATAATTTTGGAATATAAACAAATGAGTTATTATATTCCAAAGTTTTTTAATACGGTACCAAAATGGATACTGGTTTTAAAAACCATTAAATTAATTAAGGCATCATGGTTAGGGTATGTATAATTATGTTTTTGGTTTGTTTTTTCTGGTGGTTATATTTATCTGGTATTTTTCATCCTGTTACTCTTGTCATCCTTTTAATGTGTATGTGGTTTTTTATGCTACTTTGAGAAGTTATAATTTTTTGGTCCCATAAAGCCATTCACGAGGCTTCGGGACTTCTTGTTTTTAGATATTTATTTTAGATTTTTTATTATTGAATGTATTGTATTCTTAATGATAATTACATGTAAATAAGATGAATAAAGATATTCCTGCAATAAATTCGCCCACAAATCGAATTTTGTCAATCCAAACCTCTAAAAATCGAATTAATGTCAGTTTATCAAATTGTCCTGCCAAATTATTTGGATTGGATTGAATAATCATCCCACTAATAGAGAAAATAAAAGTACACTTTTTAATTCGAACCTCTATAATTCGAAGTGAAGCCTCTATAAATCGAAGCATTTTATTCTTCCTTCGAGATTCGATTTATCGAGGTTCTACTGTAGTTTATTGAACAAAGCTTAAGAGCTAACTTAATAATTAAAAAAATTATTAAAAAAACTTTTTAAGTATACACTTTTACTTTAAAAAATGCACATAAAAAGTAAAAGAATAATTTTTGGTGCCTCTCTTTTAAATAAGAATTCATAAAATTAAAAAAGGTAAAAGTCTGGCTGCATGTTTAGTAATAAATTTTAAATTTTAAAATGAAAATACCACATAATAAAATAATGTATTTTTAGTGTGTGCGTAATTTTTTTATATTTTTTTATTTTATTATTTTTAGTCTTTGTTTTTTTAAAAAAGCACGCTTTTACATGATAACTACAAAATCAAGAAAGCCATGGCAAACTGAAAACTGGCCTATACTCTGCTCAGGCCCTTTTATCAGTTTTAACCCTGTTCAAGAATTCTAATATTGAAATATAGATTGTATGGTCTCCTTAAATGAATCGATATGCCAAATTTAGAGTCGTTTGAACAATGAGAAGTTGGATCTATAACTGATTGCAAAATTTGATCCAAACTAACAAATACGAGTATGAAGTTAAGTAAAAGCATATAATAATAGTAATTGATTAACGATATATTAATGATGATAATCACTTATGTGGGAACTTCAGTTATGTAAAGTTTTTTATTTCAAATTTGTGTTTTCATTTAATTTATAAGCATGGAAATATAATTTTTTTCAAAAAACTATGAATATAATGCATACGTAACCCAAATATCTACATCGGATTTCTTGAATATCAATAATTTGAGTCATAGAGGCTTTAGTAGAAAAACAGTCAGCAGAAACAGCAAAAAAAGCTTTTCACCCTTTCACGAAGAGAGGAAAAAAACATTTCAAACAATTTACTTGCGAATAATGCGTTCTTCCCCGGCGTATTGCGTACATTATCCTAACACCGGGTTTATATTTAAAATCCTTTCAATCGTTCCCTTTAGCATAAATACGTCATAAATTTCACTTCTAGATTAGTTTTCCCGTGGATAAAAGTTCGGTGCAAAACAGATAAACATCATTCCGATGGATGACGAGGAAATAAATACTGCCATTCGTTTTAATGGCATTAGGTTCTTTTTTTCAACTTGGAGGTGACTACACGTAATCTTAAAAGGAGTTTGCTTTCTTCAATCCAACTGGATCGCAAAGAGTAGACAGTTCCATTTGATGACGTGCAAGAGTTCTCTTCCCCTTGCCGCCATTCTCCGTTCGCGGAACGAGAGATTGCCAAGCGAGTGATGTTCGTCTGTGGAATATCTATCACGAGGCACGCGAGAAAATTGCCTCACGCCAAAAATCTAAGCCCCCCTCCCCACTTCTCCTCCTTCTTTCCAGCCATCCACCCTTGCCAAGCCAGCTGCCACCCGGTTCAGGTCGAACTCGAGGAAAAAACTTTGGTGTCTCTTCCTAATGCCAAGATACGGAACGGAAGGGGTTGAAAAGGAAGACGGCTGGAGAGGGCAATAAAAGACGGAGCCGATGGGGCAGAAGAGGAGACGAAAATGTGATTGGATAATTTTATAACGGAAAGAAAGAGTCAAACAGTAATAGAAAGGGAGAGCAAGCGAATGACATGTTCTTAAACAAGCACTAAAACTTATATATATATCTACTCCTGGTACCTTGCCTTTCGTCATCTGCTTCAGTCTAAGTTCAATGATTTTTGAGTTCCTATCTGCATCTTATTGCTTTTTCCTTGTTTCCACAAAATTGCTTTTTATATTTAATTATTCTCTAGGTCCATAATTGCAAATGCACATTTAAGACACGCCACTGTATAATTTAAAATTAATAACTTGTCAATTCTAGCCTGTTACAAAAAATCACCACGATACTACAGTAGCAAAGACTGAAGTCAACCTGAACAAATCGTATATTGGTTGTTGAAAAAAATTTTGAACGCGATTGAAGTAAGTATATCAATGTTGTAAACTGGGTTTAAAGAATTTAAGCGTACGTTTTTGGTTTAATTAATCTTTTTAAAATAGTCCTAGGTTCTAATGGAGCCATTTCAAAAGGGACTACATTAAATGAATAGAAATAAACCTCTACGGCTGTGATTACTTTCAGTGTGAAGAGCCAGGAGACACAAATCCACTTGACCACAAAAAATTGACATTTATCATCACCTTGTGATCGAAATATACATCTGTGCCAATAAATGTCAATATTGCGTGCGACCGCAATATAGTATAATTTAAATAAGCCTGAATGTAATAATTTAACTATTGAAAATCAGTAAGTAAAAGTGATATAACTGAAAACTGTTATAGAAAACGGGACAGCTCTGCACTATAAGTGGGGAGGGAGGGCTCAGGACTTCGAATCAAATCGTCCCGGTAAACTTTCTCGAAGTGTCACATCCTGTTGCACGACAACGCTAGACCGCACACAGCCAACGCAACAAAGGAACGTCTGTAGAAGTTCAAGTGGGACGCCCTCAGCGCCCCCCCCCCTTTTATAACCTCTGGGTGAAGTCGAGGAGCGCTTGATGAAGTCAACGAACGCTTGAGCAATTGGTCCAAAGGATTTCTATGTGGATGACATTCTGAGACTAGTGTCACAACAGAATAAATGCCTAAATAATTGAGGACAAAACTTTTGAGTTTCGTTAAATAATTACTGCGAAAAATCCTTTGCCCCCTTATTTATTGACTGTGCCTAATATATCATTATTAATTTTTATTGATTCTAAAACCTCTTAACAAGATTTATATTTTAATGTTTTCATTATAAATCCGTGTTTTATCTATTTTTCTATTATCGTTTAAATGATACATGTAGGCTAAAAATAATAATATAATTAAAATAATAAATCTTAATGGTATAATCCAATGAGCCTTTGTATAACCAAAGTCTTTGAAAGCCATCGCAAGTTTTGGAGAAGTCCGAAATAATCTACAATTTGGACTTTTCCTGTGTCTGCAAAGATGATCCCAGGTGTATAGCATGAAGAACGCATAAATTGAAAGCCACCTTGTCACAACCTTGGTTATTGGCCACTTGGTTTCATGTGATATTACGTCCAATCTAGAACGAGCTAATCGTTTGAAGTAGAACTCATTGACCACTTGACTGATCATAAAAGGAACGGTTCACACATTTAAAACGCTGAAACATACACTGCACAGATATACTAGAAAATGGTTTAGGCAAACTTGGGTTTCACAGTACATTACCACCCGCATATTAGCTCATGCCGTTTTATTAGCAAACATGTACTTTTTCAGTAAGGAATGTTTATTCTTTTGAAATGCATTTTTGACATATATTCAAGCGCGAACATAATAAGCCAATGTTTATTTACATTTATCTTCTCAGCAAACATAATGCTTATGAGTTATATACACAATGTGAGTCAAAAGTCTGTTACCCTCTTCCTATCTTGGATCCAATGTCGTTACGCAAATTCCAATACAGGGAATGACTAGGATCTTGAGGGTGCTCTATCTGATGGAGCACTTTCATCATCTTAAATATGCAAATTACGACATATCCAAATTCTATCTCGAAAACCATAAGAGATACACAAAAAATTCCAATTGCACATTTGTTCAACAGCAAATTCCAAACAAAACAAAAAAAAGTTCACCAAAATCTGATGAGCGGATCACCAGACGATCTTCATTGCAAGCTCTGCAACATTAAAACCTTCATTCCTGGTTTGAGGTAAGGGATGAGAGCAACAAAGGAAACAAGAGGAACAGAGCAACAGAGTCCAAAGATCCTGGGTTCAAGTCTCGGAAGTAACCACCGGGTGTTTTCTTTTTCTTCTGAATACCATTTGCCAAGATTGCAAATTATTTCATGCACCATCCTTATCCTGTTCTGGAAAGTTCCGCAATTTACCATAAAGTCACCAGGTTCCTCTGCAATTGATACAAAAACGCATGTTGAAGCGAGAAAAAAAATCAGACCAAAGCAAGATGTCACAGTACACAACCCACCTCGCAAGAGGATCTACAAACTGGAAATTTTAATGAGGATCTACACTGGCCACGTTTCTTGATGTGATGACTTCGTTGAAATGTCGTGCGGAATTATGCTATGGTGCAAGGGGACATCACATTGAACACTATCTGGATTGATGAAATGACTTACTTTGTATCAGATGATTGTTTGTAAGCAACAAACGGTAGAAGACCCAATTGTCCTGTTGTAGAGATTGCAATGAGGATTGTGGGTGATCCGCTCATCGGATTTTGGGGAACTTTTTTTTGTTTTGTTTGGAATTTGGTGTTGAACAAATGTGCAATTGGAATTTTTTGTGTATCTCTTACGGTTTTCGAGATAGAATTTGGATGCGTCCTAATTTGCATATTTGAAATGATGAAAGGTGCTCCATCAGATAGAGCACCCTCAAGTTCCTATTCATTCCTTGTATTGGAATTTGCTTAACTACATTGGTATCCAAGATAGGAAGAAGGTAACAGACTTTCGACTCATCCTGTATATTCATGAGGAGAAAAACACATTAAATTTTACTAAAATAGGCTTTTACTTTTATTGTTTTGTCTAGAATAATCGAAAATAAAATGGTACGATTGATAAACAATAATTAGCTATACACAGTATATTCGGGTTAGGTATCATTTCAAGAGCTCAAATACACACTTAAAAAAAGGAAAATTTCACAGTCATATTTCATCCAGGAGATTATTAAATTTACATCGATTTGCTAATGCTTTCAAAATAAATTGTTATTCATTCATTCAGCAATACTGGGAATTCTTTAATGGATTCTAAGCGCCTACGATCCACTCACTCAGAGATCTATTTCAGCATAGCTCCGTCAGTGTTTTGATGATTGCAAGTTTAATGTGCTAATTTCTGATGTTTAATGAAGTAATGAATGCTTCGCGTAACGTCGCTCTGATTAATGTCGATCCGCTCTAACGCTTCCAATAAATTATGACCACACTGCGTAATAAAGTCGCCTAACTCAGCTGTAACGTTCCTTTTTCTCTCAGAAAAAAGCTTTCAAAACGAGCTACAAAAATTTTTTTTAAAATGATGAAATATCAACAATATTTTCTTTGAGCTAGTTAATTTGTTAATTTCGATGTCATAATTCTTCAATTTTAATGCGTTAAATTTCATTCCCTTTATGCAGACTTTTAAGGAACAAAGAGGGCCGTTTTAGAATTATGTTTTCAAAATAGAATTTTAGTGAATTCTCTTTTTAAAGTTACAACGTTCGAAATAACCGAAGATTTTTCAATTATTGTAGGGTAGATAGATACGGAAATTATTACAAATTTATTACAAATTTCTTCCTTTCCAACAATATTTAATGACAGACGTCTTTCATCTTGAAATAAATTTATATATACAATAAGAGGAAAAAGGTTTTATCAAACCAAGCTTTTATAATGTTTTATTTAGTGGCAACAATACAGCTTAATTTTGCAACAATAAACAATAGATACATTTACCTATCGCCATAACGAAATGTCCAATTGTTACAACAATCAATTCGTAGTAATGAGTTAGTACCATTAGAACACGAACCAATGAACCGATTTGAAATTTTTTTTCTTTATCATAAATTGTCATCGATTCTGCATAAGTGTGTCAAATTGCAGCTCCCTAGCTTGTCGGAAAGTTGGTTTAATATTGATTACAAGATTTGACCTAAACAAACTAACACAGCAAAGTTATAAAAAGCTTTTAATAAAAATGAAGAATTTTCATAGAAATGACCATTAGATTAATAATAAATTTATGAAAATTCTTCAATTTTAACAATCAACTAAAAATGGTTTAAAATGGCTTCTCCGTCATCTCGGGGGAATTGGACATCAGATTGCAACTTAATCAGCTTCAAAGTTAAAGATGACAGCTACTGTGAGTTATTGTATTGAAATTTTCTTCTTATGCGATTTCTTTTATTAATGAAATAATTTTAATAATGTTGATATTAACTATTAAAATTAGTAATTAAACTTTCTAAACTTCTAAAATATTATAATTGATTAAATAAAATTTGAATAAAAGTTTCATCGACTCAAGTTTAAAATTCAATTACTTGCATCAACTTTGAGGATTAATTTCGTTTAAACTAGCTTTTATTAAAATTTTATTTAATCAATTCTATATTCTAGAGGGTTAGATTATAAACAAAGTAAAAGTAATTCTTTGATTAAAATTATTGTAGGGGCAACAAAAATAATTCAACAGCAATTAAATCAGTAGATAATCATTTAGTTGCCACATATATGAGAAGGCTACAGATGGCATAATCTGACTGACTAATTTAATTGCATCACCTTCTTTCCTGTAAATCGAAGTGCATGGATCATGTGGATAGAAAATGAAGTATAACTTATAGTGAATGGCAATAGAATGACGGTTGTATGCTTTAGTGTGTGCAGTTTTGAATTGAAAAACTTCAGAAAATGAGATCCTGATGATACCACTAAAAGAGGTCGATAGGGTAACTTTAACTTTGAGCGGGAAAGTTTTGAAGGAATGGACTAAGCATTTCGCAGAAGGCCATTCTTTATGATCTTTAACTACAATCGTAACTAAGTTGTACAATGAATAAGAAATTAAACCCCCCGAGGAGAGTATAGGAAAGTAGCAAAATCCCTGATATCATCTATTTTTACCCCTGTATCTGTACTTTTTAATACCCCCAATTTTTTTTCAAAAAAATTGACTTTCTCGAACGTAATATTCAGACAATGTAAAAGAGCTCTATTTTCTTTCGTTTCTCATCATTTCCGATCGAATGATGTATCACATGACATATATTGCCATAGTTCTAAAGACCAAGTGACTGCTACCCCCCCCACAAACTTCGACCCCACTGGAACAATTTGGCTCAAACTTTATAGTAATGTAAATCTTGCTAGAGGAATCCGCATACCGAATTTTGTCCGCATACCACTCATTTTGTCCCTTCTGACTCCCACCCCCGTAACAACGACCCCCAGTGGACCAATAAAAACCAAACAAAATAGTAAAGTAGGACATGCATGCGTAAAGCCATATTCCGAATTTCAAACTTCTACGTCGAAAATGTAGAAAATATGAAGGGGATGGACAGGCGGACATTGTGAAACCAATAAGTGCTCTATTCTTCCGCTACTTAGTAATGAAAAATAGGAAAAGCATGCAGCTTGAAACCACAGTGGGCGAAAAAAAAGGCTGGTTGATTCTCACGGTTTTCTAGAATCCTGACACTAACCAAATCGCCGCCGTGAAGCAAATAACGAAAACCTCTGATGATGATGCAATCGGAACATTTCATAAGAAAAGGCACCGCGGCGCCTAACTCGAGTGGAGTATGACAGCAGACGGCTATGTCGAGTAACACTGCTCGCCGTTAAAAGCATAAAAGCATGCCTTAAACATGTATAGAACGCATGCAAAACACGAGTTAGATTACTGTGGAGGATACGTCAGTATCAAACAAATCTCAAATATAATATTGATCAGATCCATCCAATTCATGATCACCTTCCTGGAGATAGCAATAACTAACAGGAACTATTTTGGATCAGAATAGTTCATGAAAGTTAAAAGTGACTTCAATGTTGCTACAGTGGTCCCCACAATAACTAGATCTCGATCAATATTATTTATATGCTTGGAGAATTAACTCTAATTTCATTAATTAATTTATGCTATATGGAGGTGGTGGAGAATGTTTTCATAATCATCAAATAGTTACGCGCTGCACTTTTCTCAATGAGGAATCGACTTATACGCTTCAATGATTTCGACACCTTGTGAGTCTATACCACGACTGATTCAAGCTGTTCTAGAAGCTAAAGATAACTCTTCATTTTCCTACTGAATTGGTAATTCTGTGTTTTTTTTTACACCGGAAGAGTACATATTAGAGTTTCAATGTAATTAATTTACTATTAAAAATCAATTCATTTTTATATGCTTTATTGATTGTGCAACTAAAGTTTTAAAAAGAGATTTAGTAATTAGTAAACAAAATATTATTATAAAATTTATTCGATGACCCAGTCCTTATGAACTATTTTTTATCTTTCATCGATCTTTGCTTTTCCTTTTTTACCATAATGCAAAATATTTATGAAAAGATAATTACATATTTTGCCGTTAAGCAAAATTACCTCTTGCGAAGTAATTCTATAAAATGTGATGCTTTCAAATTAATGATTGGTGGCGGAGCAAAAATCGTTTGAGTATGAAGGAAAAAATTCCAAGTCAAAGAAGAATTCATCTGAAAGAACCGTCTGATTTACTCATTGATGAATGCTAATTAGACACCGACGATTGAGAAAAATTAAAGGAGAGCAAATGTTTAAGAATAATTTATGACGTTGAAGAAATTTCAATCAATAAAAGAATTCCTTTTTACAGTCTTTCTTTTTTTAACATTAGAAACACTGGCCAATGCTAATTTTACATAACTATGAGCGCCGCACAGTACTTTCACTGTGCTATATAAATGATAATAAATAATAATAAAACAACGAAATACTATTTATAATTAATTACTACCACGATTGTGTGATAAGGGGGCTAAGTATCATGACATTTTTATTCGTTCTGTCTGTAAGGTGAGGCTTAAGCGCAGTCGACGAAAACGACAGGGCTAGGCACTCAAAAGTCACCTGACCATATTAGTCTGAGCATTGTTCAGGTTGCACATATTAGACTGCATGCAATATTGTTAAAATAGATAGAAAAAGGTTTTGCTATCTTCATCTTTTTCTAGCTGCACAAGAAACTTGTCTATCATTCAATTAAAAGCATTAATTTCAGTTTCAGATTGTATGATCTTTAGTGCTTTAAATCTTTCTGCCTGCTTCTGAACTTCTGATAGACGCTCAGTATGAAGTCGTCATGAATACGCACTGCGGATTCATACAATTTCATTATAATTTGTTTTACGGAATCGGGGATATCTCTTTGAATCCGTTTTACAATTCCTACAAGGCTGATTTTTCTTCCTTTCTGTTTCTTGGCCAACATCATACTGTTAAAGAATTATATATGGTAACCTTCTTTCTAGTTTTGAAGTAACGGTTCAGCTTATGCATGAAAACGCTTTCTGGTAAACTTTCATTAGCTGGGCGATTTTCATCCTTTCCTAGGTATGGGAAAGCTTTGCCTATATATTTGGACCAAGCATCTGCTAAAATCCAAAATTTTATTCTAAATTTATCTGGCTTTATCGAAATACAAGGCGATTCAAAATGATGTTCGGCATTTCAAAATCTTACTGTGCATTTATTTTATAACATAAACTAACCAGACCGGGTTTAAAATGCAGGAAAACTTAAATATTTTTAACCTTCTCACAATTGGAGGCTGTGTTGGCGCTAGTGTCGCGTTAAAAGTAAAGATGGCGGCTATGAATGAAAAGGCATATTGCGCAAAAACAAACTCTATAATTTTAGTCCAGCGGGCATTTCGTAGGCAATTTCATAAAGATTGCCCTACTAACAAAAACATCTGTAAGTGGTATGATCAATTTCTGGAAACTGGATGTCTTTGTAAACGCAAAAGCACGCGACTAGTAACAGCAGACATGCTGAAAAGAGTTTGGGATGAGATTGACTATAGTCTTGACATAGTCCAGGTGACTCGAGGGAGTCACATAGAACATTTGTAATGCTAGAATCAATAAATATTTGAGTTTTCCTGTATTTTAAATCTGGTCTGGTTAGTTTATGTTATAAAATAAATGCTTACTAAAATTTTGAAATGCCGGACATCATTTTGAATCACCCTGTATATTGAGTAAAACTACACCTTTTTTTGTTGGGAATACTTGCTCCTGTGTAGTCACACTATCTGGTCATTCGTCATCGATACCAGTAAGTTAACCAGACTCTGAACGACATCGATATCGTATAGGACCACCTTTCACCGCAATGACATCCGCAACCCTTCGAGGAAGACTTTCCATCAATTTGCGATACGTGTCGGCGTGAATCTTGCTCCATTCATCCTTCAAATTGGCAAACAGCTCAGTGGTGTTCTTTAGCCGACATGTCCTGGCTCTCAACCGGCCAACCAATTCGTCCCAAAGATGTTCTATGGGGCTGAGATCTGGACTTTGGGCTGGCCAGTCAAGTTTCCCCACACACATTTACTTAAACTACTAAGACAGAGAGCATTGTCGTGCTGAAACATGCATGGGCCATTATCGAAGTGTTCCCACAATGTCGGTAGCGCAGAATTGAACAGAACTGTTTGATACGCGTCAGCATTCATGGTTCCGCGAACTAAAATAAGAGCACCAAGACCATACCATGAAAAGCAGAACCAAACCATGATGCCACCTCCTCCGATTTTAATTGCAACACATTCCTGTAAATATCGTTAGCCGGGCATTCGCCAAACTCACACAGATCCAACGGACCTCCACAACTGGTAGTGGGATTTATCACTCTATAAGATGGTTTTCCTTGCAGCACTGTAACCGACGGTGTTCACTGAGGGCTGTATAATTACAGAAAATACAGGGGTTATGAAGTCCCAGCCCATTTCCATGTTAATCTTAGCGTAAGTTTTTTTCTTTGTGTAGTTCCTGTAAAGTCTCCCCATGATGTTGACAATTGAGAAAATCCTGTGTCAATGTTTTTAACGAAGCTTTCCGGTTTGACATCATCTCACTTTTTAACATCGACGATCGCGTTCTGTCAATTTCGTCGGTTTAATGGGTCTGGGTTGGCATGTTATAACACCCCTCTCGATTCCACTTCAAAATAACATCACTCACTGTCGAGCGAGGTATCTGAAATTTGTCGGAAATCTCACGGATCGAATGCCCAAACCTGTGGGCTCCAATGATCATCCCTCTTTCCTCCGCACTAAGTTCGCGTCGTCTGTTCATATTGACTGCAGTACCTGCTATGAATGTATTCTAACCCCTCAACCTCTCTTATAGGTTGTATGAGGTGTACGGACGATCCAATGCGCTTTTGGAGAGGTATGCGGTGACCAATGGCCAGATAAAGCAGATTTTCATATGGTTTGTAACTCAGAAAGCAGTTTTCTACAATCATATTCCAAAATTTGCCCGTCTGCAGTCTTGCAGATCGTGTTTGTATTTCATCAAAGTGCAAATAACGCGTAATTTTTTCAAAGCTGTGTTCGCTCATAGTATTGGCAAAAAAAATATATATCCCCACATTTTTGTCCAAAGAATTTCGTAATCATAGACATCACGGGCATTTAGTATTGCAATGAACGCATTGGTGTCACGAAATTTGGAGGAGGGCAATATTAATTGTTGCCAAAGCCCAGTTCTTGAGGATGATATTATGCAGGAGATAAGAGATAGAAATCGGGAGAAAGGAGCGTCAGGCGGTCGTAATAAGAAATGTAGAGAAATCAGAAGAAGGCAGGAGAATCACGTAATAGCAGTCGTTAGAGAAGAGATGGGCAAAGAATGGACGACAAGGGATAGAAGTCCAGAGGAGAGAGCGCTGTGCGTCTTGAAGGAAAAGCATAAGGGAGCGTCGGGCGTTTGGAATAATAAGAGAAGTCAGAAGAAGGGAGCGTCGGGCGTTGTTAATAATAGAGGTCAGAAGGAGGGAGCGTCGTTTACTGTTAAAAAAGAAAATAGAGAATTTAGAGAGAGAAGGCAGATGATTGGAGCGGTGACGATTATTAAAAAGAAGACGAGAAAGGAGCCAATCGAAACGAAAGAGGAGAAAAAGAGGAGACTTGGAAGGAAGGAGAGAGGGAAACAAGGAGAACGAGTTTGGCGAGGAATGAGGACAGAAGGACCTGAAAGGCGATCGTATTCAAGCTATCCTCCCGGGGACCCGGACACAAGGGGAGCTCCAAAGTGGACACATAGACAGCAGGTTAGGCCTAGTGATAAGCCAAATTTCATCCAAGCCACGAATAAATCTCGCTGTCGTGTGTTCCACGGGAAGCGTGGAGAATATTCCCCCCGGGAACCACAAGGGGAGGAGCAGCGGAGGACACGTGGTACGATACGTGAAGGTTGGAGTTCCAATTATGCAAAAGATTCAACTAAAGGCGGAGGAAGGGCTTCTGCATTTTTAGACCTCGCAAACTTAGAAGTTGGTTCTCAAGAATTAACATTGAGGCAAACCAGCGAGAGTGAAAGTTTGCCTACAACGTGGAAGTTGCCTGCCGTCAGTGCGAGTCTCGAGCTTGACGTGTCAGCGGACCGTAGTATAAACTTGCTAGAGCGAGATATTTCCCCGACAGCTGGTCCATGCATTAAGGACAGTTTGCGCAGAAGATTAGGATTGGTCAGGAGAACCCTTCCAGCCCATTTGAGCCACAGAGATCTTAGCAACGTAAGCGCGCCTACCACCGGTGAGCAGAGCGTAGCGCGTTGCAAAGCTCGCCCCGTTAACCGGGATAGTAAGCTTTTTCGACATTTAGTGTTGGCGCGTAAATGCAGGCGCTAAGTATAGTTTTTTTTTATTATTGTGTTCGTATGCTTACTTACCTGTTTTTGTTCAATTTCCATAGGTCACCAGTTTGCGACTCTCGTCATCGACGATCTACCATTAATACGGGTTCCAGCAATCCTCCCGCCAAAAGGGTTGCACGACGGTGTCTCCGTTGGTAGCCAGTGATTGAGGGCTATTAGTTACTGCCAATTCAGGATAGATATTACCGAGCAGGATAAACGTAAAAGGGATATTCACCTGCGTTCTTCATGATACGAGTTTATTGTAACTAAACGTTTGGATTTAATTGTTGTTTAACTTTTTATTTCAAATCATTATTTGTTATTAAATTGTTTCATTTGTTGGCGCTCTTCAAGGGCTTTTGATCAAATGTATTTAATTCAATTAGCAGTTGTTTACCATTAAAATGAACATTGTTTATACTTTCAACTGGCGTTGCTTTGCCATTTTATTTAATTCCCTACCAGTCCCTCTTAGGTACGTTACAATTGGGCTCATCTATTATAGTGAAACAGTCCATTACTGTACCCCCGCCCTAGTCGCCTTACGCTGTGTCTTACGTGAGCGAACTTGGAGCGAAGTGGATCGCAGCGAAAATAACAAAAGCATTATTTCTGTGAGACTGTCTTACGTGAGCGAATCCTAGCGGCGAGAGGTTGAGGCGGCAAAGAGGCGGGCGCGAAGAGAACAAACCAGTTTGTTTTTTTCACGCGAACGAAGCGGTACCTGCCATAATGGTCGAGGGAAACTCGATTTCCTCCGTACAGAAAAGGCCATATCTGCGGGATCAAAGGGATAAAGATTAATATAACTATCTTTGAAACTACCGAGAATGGAAATTAAAAATTAATTACGTGAAATAGAAATTGAAAAATTGTTCATAAGATTAAATTTGTGCTTGAAAAACTTCATTAAAATTGATTCTAAAAAATTGCTTTGAAGGCACATCTATTACTGTAATTCGCAAAAATTAACTTGCTACTTGATTATAATAATAATAATAAGGTCAATTCTTCAACATTAGGTCAATACTTGAGTTGGATGACCTGGGGAGAGTGCTTATTATTTATTTAGAATAGAACTTTATTTAGAATAGAGTAGCGTGGCATCAAGCCCGTTTGCAGGAATTTTTCAAAGGCGGTTTTGACTTCTCAAAGGGGAGGTTTATTTATCTTAATTAATTCTCCACAAATAAAGAGGGTTAAGCGCCAGCAAAACTCCAAATATGCCTTGGTGATTTTGGATAGGTTTTCTTGATGCGAAGAAATAAAATAATATAAAAAAGTAAAATAAAATAAAAATATAAAATACAATTCCGTTTTTTCTTCTTCGTTTCTAATAATTTTACATAAGGAGTTTCCATTAGCAGAAAATGACAGATAGGATGACTGGCAGAAAATAATCTGATTGATCTCACTGTAATACCTCTTTAGATCGCCGCACTGAATTCGCTCTCATGTTTCGCTCACGTAAGACACACTGTCCGCTTCTCTTTCCTTCGCTCGCTTTCCCTCTCAATTCGTCCGCTCGCTCGCGTCTCTCCAAGATCGCTCACGTATCACATAGTTAGCCTCCGTGCAAGTCTTTATCGACGAAGAGACGCCACGTACTATCAACATTGTATTCTGTGACACTACAAAGCAAGTAAAATGTTAAAATACCTCTGAAACATTCTGAAACATTTCAGAATAGTATCATCTCGATCTGTAAACAATAATAGTGCGAAGCAAGCAAAAATTTTTAATCTAGCAGTAATTAAATTAATAGGGGAGGGCTATAATTAGCAGTCAAATTGACTGGCCACGATGGATCCAGGTAGAGCTGCCTTTATATCAAAAACGTGATATTTAAATTCGTACCTAATTTGAAATTTTGAGAGAAAAACATTAGATAATAAAAGTCCTAAAAGGGGAAGTTAATAATTTAAATAGGTCCAAGGTTAAAGCATTTTTAAAACGAAAAACAGTCAAAATGACTGCTCCGGTGTTTCTTGTGTTAAAGGTGAAATTTCGCAAGCTACACGGTCTTCAAAAATTTACAAAGACGGTCTCATTTTCATAAGAAACCTGGAATATGAATATTGATTGAAATTAATGTTGTTCTTTTTAACTTTATGAAATGATCAGGAACTTTAAGTCAATTGCTTTTGATTAAAAGTAAAACGAAAGCGATAGAGTTAATCGAAACAATATTTTTTTTAATTTTGAAAATATTTATAATAATTTTACATTATGAAGAGAAAGACAAAGTATATCGTATACACTAAAGAGAGTGAAATTGTTATTTTTTAGTAATAGTTGGAATGCTAGAAATATCTTTTTGTAAAAGAGCATGACGCATATTGAAAATTCTCATCTGAATAAAACCCGCATGGATGGGTTTTATACCGGGTTATAAGGACCGACAGATTCAGCCTCTTTTTTGTAAATTTATAAAGATAATTTAATTTACAAAGCAATTAAGTGTTGCATGAGTGGGCCCTTCAAAAACAAACATGTTGTGAAATTTAAAACTTTTATTATAATTTGATAGTACATAATGGAGTATTAAAATTCCCAAAATATATTTGAAAATTTTCCATTTGTTAAAAAGTTATAAACAAATAAATATTTTTTGGTATTTTTTGTTTAAAAAATCATATCTCAAGCTAATTTTTTCAAATCTCTTTGAAAATTTAAACATAACAAGCAAAACATATATATTTCATAACAAAACATAAAAAAAATGAGAAAAAAAATTGTGTAAAAAAAAAAATTTTTTTAACAAAAAAAAATGAATACTTTTTAATGTTCTCAATCGATTTCAACAATTTTGAAAAACACATTGAATCTGTATATATCAAATCTGTATATAATCAAATGTCGGATTGCAGAGGTCATCTTTAATGGCCCTCTAGAAAGGACACCTTCACACGTGCTATTCTAAATAACCCCCATTGCAATCCAAACATTGTTGCCAACGATTTGGCAGCTTCTCGAGCCCTCTCCGATAGAATCCATGGTCACGGAACTCAATAAACTCCCGAATGCGTTTTTGACGCTGTTTGGGTTAGGAATGTTTTCCTCCGGAGAAAGTTTTCCAGGCTCTGGAAAAGATGGTAGTCGGTGGTGGTCGGGGGGTGTGGAGCCTGTAGCGCCTGCGCGATCGTTCGTGCAACGTGCGGACACGCATTGTCATGCAGCAGAAAGACGCCTTTGCGATGCACAAGTGCAGGTTGGTGCTGACACAGTTTTGTGTGCATACCATGCAGTTCACGACAGTAGTGATCATCTCCCCTTGCTGCAGGAAGCTGTAATGCACTACCTGGATGTTCCACCAAACTATAATCATGAGCTTCCTGGGGTGCAACGGGGGTTTAGGGAACTGTCGCGGGGCTTCATCAGCATCCAGCCACTGTGCTGACAGTTTCCTATTGTCGTATAGGAGCCACTTCTCGTCACACGTAACAATGCGATCAAGAATCTCCGCTTGTTCATGGCGCAAAAGCAATTTGTCACGATTTTCATATACTTAAAATGGCGAAGTTTGGTTTACAAGATCAACGTGTAATAATTCGTTTTCTGCACTTGCGGAGTGAAACACCCATCGAAATTCATCGCCAATTGAGTGAGGTATGCGATGAATGCGTTATGAATGTCAAAAATGTGCGTTCAAGAGTGCGAAAGTTTAAAGAACGTCGAGAATCATGTGAGAATGAACCGAAGCATCCTCGACCACGAACCATGATTGCTCGTGTGGAACAAGTTATGGAAGACCGTCGCTTAGGTGTGCGTGATATTGCCTCTAAACTTAGCATTTCCGTGAGGTCTGTGGAGTCCATTTTGGATGATGAGCTGAAAATGCGGAAGTTTCTTCAAGGTTGGTCCCACAAGTCTGCGCGGCGCGGGTGGCAATTTCTCAGCAGACGTTGACACGTGATGCAGCAATGAATGATGCTTTCTCTTCATCAGTTGTGACGATGGATGAGACGTGGATTCCATTTTTTAACCCCGAAATGAAACGCCAATCTTCACAATGGAAACACACTGATTCACCGAAAAAATTTCGAGTCACAGCCTCTGCTGAGAAAGCTATGGTGGCCATGTTTTGGGACAGCGAAGGCGTAATCCTCACGCATTGTGTTCCAAAGGGTACAACTGTCACAGCTAATTCATAGAAAATGGTTTAGGAACAAAATTCCTTCAGCATTGCATGAGAAACGACCAAACAAGACTGGACGGGTGCTTTTTCATCAAGACAACGCCCCTGGCTCATCGGGCACTCCTAACTCAGCAGTTTCTTCAAAATAATAACTTTGAGGTGTTTTCCCATGCTCCATACTCACCAGACCTCGCTCCTAGCGATTTCTGGCTTTTTCAATCATGAAGGACTCTCTCCGTGGCCGCTCGTTTCCCAACCGAGTTGCCGTTGCTTCAGCGATTTACCAATGGGCGCCGCCGTTGTGAAAAATATGTTCGACTTCACGATGAACGCACCTCTTATCTCAAATGTGCAGGTTTCAATAGGCAGCACGCAGTCGCATGCTACTATCATCTGCAAACAAGGTCTATAAGATGTCCAGATACTGTCATGGTCAACACGTTCTATGTATAACATAGAACTTATGGGATTTCATTAGTCTTCAACTTATTACCTCTACAAAATGCCAAGGGACAGACTATTAATTGTGGACGATATCAATGCTGTGTGTCTAGTATTATAACACCATTCAAGAACTAATATAGTAATGTAATGCTGCAATATAATAATGTAATAAAATTGGACAAAAGAGTGATAAGACCCTAAAAAAAGCTGACGTTTTGGATAGAGACTATGTTGCTATGTGTTAAATTTCGTCTCATTTGGGGAACTCCTTCCAATCTTGCATTTTCTATATACAGCAGCCCTTTTTTTCTGTGTTCTCTTGTTCTGTCAAAATGCGTTTCTTCGAAGTGTCCGATCTACGTCATATTTACTGATAAACTTCTTTCTGGCCGCCCTTCTATCTTTATTGAAAAACATACGGTCTTAGTAAATATTTAAATGTAAGAAACAATACAATTGGACACAAGAGTGGTAAGACCCTGAAAAAAGCTGACGTTTTGGATAGAGACTATCCTTAGTCAGAGCAATAAATAAAAGTATTTATTTTTCAGGGTTTCTATCCGTAACGTCATCTTTTTCCAGGCTCTTACCACTCTCTGTCCAATTTGTTTTATTCCAGGTTTTTTGTGTCTCGTCCTTCTTTTCTTCTACATCCTTCATAAGAAACAATCAGAAATGTAAACAATTTATAAAAACAAATAACTTGCCGTGTTTTCATAGGCTGCGTGACTTAAAGAGAATAAGTCGTAACACGTTGTACCGACAACCCCCTCCCGTCATCTTTTAAGTTAATTCCGTCATTTAATTTAGAGAGAATGAAGTTATTGTAGAAGGGACGTATAGACTGATGATGTGCGCATGTATACGAGATAATGACATGCTGCCCAGATCAGCCAGGGAATCCTAAATGTTTCTACTTTTTTTTTTTTTTTTTTTTTTTTTTCCTTTTTACCTTGGCGGAACCCTTAACTCAAATTAGACTCTCTCACGGAACCCTTGACTATGTTCCACGGAAACTCTAGTCGCGAAGCAATGACCTAGATTCGGAATACAAAGCAGCATCAGTTCATGCCTACCTTAACAGTGAACTCAGTTGGAATTAACAATCGATATTTAGGATGACAGTGGCTTTCTTAGGTTACTAGACTTCAAAAAGGAAAAAAAAAGAAAAATAGCATAAACCCTAAGGCTATTTTATGTAACTATAGTCCTTCCATTGGAGCATATCTTTCGGTTTTTCTGAGAAATTTACTGAAAATTTTAAGTAGCTTAAAGAACGGTAAATAAATTTAATGTATCTTATTGCACTTTTGTGCGAAGACAGATCATACGACAATTGTAGTAACAGTATGCTGAGTCAAACCCATATCAATGTGATTTTGACTTAAATTTGTGGTATCACTTGGCTATATAAAATTTCGCAAATGCTGTCAGTTATGACTCATCTTAAATCACGTAGAAAATTATCAGTTCACATATAAAACGATTGTCCTTATTGAACCATTCTATCTTTTCGTAAATTTATGTTATCTACATAGGTAGACATCCTATATATTAAACGCAAAGCACATTATTAAGAGCATAATCGGCAATTCTGCGCATGCGCATTAATCATTGTTATCGTCGTTAATTGTTGTATGTAATTGTTGTTAATTTGATCATCAATGCTACCAAAGTTTTGATTGTGACGTCTTTGTGTAGAGGTTTGTTTATGATTCTTTATGAAACCACACAATTGTTAGCCGTCAAATTTTGGCGGGCTCCATCTTTTACTAGTAAAATGTATATCCTCCCTTTATATCCGGCTTGAATGTATCGTGACATTGACTCCACAGTGCATGACCTAACTTCTTTCGATTCTAAGGTAGTGAAGGTATATTGCGACAATTCGTTCATTTCATTATAAATTTATAAATGTTATACAGTTATGAGATTTGGCGAATGTGCAGGTCACTCTCGCAGTGTTCATGGCAGTCCATTGAGTACTTTTATTGTGTGGGTGTTGTAGCATAATCCGATATCCTAGTAACATTTGCCATTTCCAGAGGGATATAATGTAGCAAAAAACAGTCGACCCCCGAAATTCGCGAAGACTACGTTCCTAGAGCACTCGCGAATTGTGAAAAACTGCGATTTTTGGAGTTGGTCAAAGATGCCATTAAATGGCTACATTATAGTTTAGATTCTAAATATGCCCCCAAGCTACTTTAATTTCTTTTCAATACATTACCCTTAAAAGAAGAAAAGTAAATCCGTAAACTGTATATTACTGCTGTATGTCTCACAATGCTACAATGTTGCCCCAATTTGTATTGTAAGAGAATATTTGGGGTTTAAGTCAAAAGTTAGGTTCAAAAGAGATATGTTAACTGAGACCGTGAACTCTTAACCGAGACTATGCGGGGTCTGCTGTTAGTCATTAGTATAGCTCTTGATGAGATACTTTTACAGCCGTATTCACCACATTTTAAAACGAGTTAAAAATCGAATTTAAGCGTATCTCGTATTCACCACGCAGTTAAATGTCGCTGAGTTTAAGTTGCCCCCCCCCCCAACGGTCTTAATGTTAGACCGACGCGCATGCGCAGTGAATCTCCAGCATCGCCAGCCAAAGAAAAACAACATGGAGGACGATATGCAGTCTCATCTTACTTTCGAAGACGTTTTGTTTCTAAATTCATTCGTCGCAAAAAATGAATCCAACAAGAAAAAAAAAAGATTATTTACCTTGTACAAGTTGACGAGGTTGATTTTCGAAAGCGCTAACGGTTATCGCACGAAACTTTCGTGAAGGAGATCACGAGGCGCGTTATTGTTTAGTCGCCATGGCCATGCTTGGAATCAAATGTGACCATGACGTCAGGTCAACTACGGGTATGTGTAGATGAAGGAAGGATGCCACTTTTCCTTCCTTCCTTCATCTATACACAAGTATCCACAGATCATAAGGTCAGTTATATTTTATATATTTTTTACGGGTATGTGACCTGATTAGTATTCATCAACATTTCAAGGCAGCAGCTTGGTTAAGCTTTAGCGTAAGCCAAATGTCGTTGTTTCGATTTCTGTCATTGGTTCAAAGTTTCACGTGACCTTTGATGTGTATATGACCTGACTTCGCGGTTACGTTTTATTCCAACCATGGCCATGGCCACTGAACAACAATGCGCCTGCTGATCTCCTTCACGAACGTTTCGTGCGATAACCGGTAGCGCTTTCGAAAATCAACCTCGTCAAGTTGTACAAGGTAGATGATCTTTTTTTTCTTGTTGGATTCATCCGTTTGCGACGAATGAATTTGTTTAGAAATAAAACATCTTCCAAGGTACGAAGACCCTCCATATAGCCCTCCATGTTGTTTTTCTTTGGCTGGAGTAGCTGGAGATACACTGCGCATGCGCATCGGTCTAAAGTACGAATTAAACGGCCGTAGACGGCAGCTTAAACTCAGCGACATTTAAGTTGACTTAACCACGTGGTGAATATGACACGCTTAAATCCGAGTTTAAACGTTTGAATACGGGCGTAAGAGATTTGAAGGTTATGGCCAAGCTGCCGCCTTGAAATATTGGTGGATGCCAATCAGGTTAAAATGAAGTTGAACTTTTCAAGCCTGACTTGCGAAAGAGCGATTTAAGCTGCTGCTGGTGAATATGGGCGTTAGATATCAGGGTGTTTTGCTAAGCTCTTGACGAGATTCTCATAAATTAGAACCCCATAAAATGTTAAGTATATTTAACGTTGAAGAATATGATTATATAAAGATTTTTAAAATATTATTTTTTAACTTCAACAAGATTTAATATAAACAAAAATAAGAATAGATTATAAAACTGACTACATATCCTATCGTAAAACTGTTTAAATATAGGAAATTTGAAACTCAAATAATTGAGCCATTGTCAACAATTATAAAAACCTTCCATCCCCTAAATATAAAAATTCTATATCCAGTATTTACATTTAAAAAGAAAACCATCCCATTATTTACAAACCCTTGAGCAACACTTTAAAATATATACAAACATGTATATTTAAAATATATACAGAAATATACATTTAAAATCAAACCACAAATTAATATGAGCTGCACTGTCTAAAATCCTGATAATTTTAGCACTTGACTAAAAATTCGGAACTTGACTTGAGAAGAAATTTCCTTTACATGGCTTGAACAACAGGTTAAACCTTGCAAGTGGCGAAAATCCGTTTAATACGATAGAAAATGTCCTAAATCCAAGATTATATTCCAACGAATGTTATTTTGAAGTCAGTTGAAAAATCATAAACATTAAAATAAAAGTTCCTTCATTTTCACCTTGATTAACGTTTTCGAGGTGATCAACACCTCATCCTCAGATCGGATACACATAAATCCCACTGTCCCTCCCAAACATATGAAATAAAAAAAGAAACTTAAAATTAAAAAATTACACATTTGGAAATTATAAAATCGACCAATCAGGGCTTAAGTCGTACGATGTCTGCGCTATCGTATTTTTATCTTCTTTTATTAAGAGCGCTTCTTTAATTATTCTTTTTTCATAATTTTTTTCTCGATTTAGGATTGTTACATTATCCCAATCCGGGGAATGTCCCGTAGCACTACTGTGTCTGAATGTCCCATAGCATAATTGCAATCATTAAGTCTCACCGCTTTATCATGTTCCTCTATTCTAGTTTTCAGAAATCTTGAATATAGTTCAATTCACAATCCTTACAATTTATTTTATATATTATCTCATATTTTTCATTATTTTCTTTTTCCTTTTGATTTGTTTGTCTATCCATTTTTATTAATTTATTCTTAATAATATTTTTAATTTTGGGTGCTATCTCTATATTTGTATTATTAAATATTTTTTTAATTTTATAAAAACTTTTGTCATAATCAATAGCTATTCTTATTTTATCTTCTTTACTGTTTTTATCTTCTTTTATGTTTTTATTTACTTTTTTTCTTTTGTTTTTAAAGGTATCTACTAACAAATTTTCTGTGACTTTACTTGGATAATTATTTTTAATTAACTTATCTTTCAATCTATAAATATATTTTATTAAATAGTTTGGTGAGCATAGATTCCTAGCCCTATTTATCAGATTACTTGTAGTGTTAAGTTTGTATCTATTTGGTATGGCAGACCAGTAGTGAGGAAGGGAGTTTCCCTGTGTTGGTTTTTCGTATATATCAAATTCCCATTTATTATTAAGACATCTGATGTTTAAATCTATATTTAAACAGTATTACGATAGGATATGTAGTCAGTTTTATAATATGTTTATATTAAATCTTGTTGAAGTGAAAAAATAATATTTTAAAAATCTTTAGAACCCCATATTTAACGTGAAACACCATCTTATTGTTCCTGCACCATAATACTCCCATTATCAGCCTGCATGGTTATTATATGGAACGATGGGTCCAAAAACTCGTGTAGTATTCGCCAAATTTTGAACCTCTCTAGAAATGTAAAAAGCTTTATCATGCATACGTTTTCTTGGAGAAGAGGTGCTTTACTTTTTGGAGATGGTCATCTACGACCATAAATGAATCAAGTTAGCATCGTCGTGCTATTTGTTCTGGAATGTTCGTCCTATATTATCATCATTGAAACTTTGGTTATCTGTTATTTTTTTTCACTGTGGCCTTTTCGTTGGCTATTACGATTGCAGAATCCTTCTGTAATCATTCAGCCATTTTCGCCCTTCAGGTGTGTGAAGATGCACGTTTTCCGGTTTAAACCACTCGCTCTTCACCCAAATATATTGTTTTACATGAATTTTGTAGAAAGGAGGTCGTTTGGCGCTTAATCTAATCTAGAAATAGGCACGCTAAAGGCTCATGGGCAATTCGGCCGAGCCTCTTTTTTTTTTCTGCTGACGAGTCTTGTTTTTGCTTGTAATTTAAGTAGGCCGCAGAAATTAAATTTTTTATTATTTAGCCTTTTAGAAATATGTCCAGGGGTCGGCAAACAATTTTGTAATCTTTCGAGGATAAATGATCACACCTTTCCGAAATTAATCAAATTACCCTGGCCCACTATTGTACAGGGTGTTGCAGATAACTACAGGGCAGTATAAAGGGAAGCCTAGCCGCTCGATTGCAGGGGCCGGCTCAGTCGATTGGCAGAATGGAGGGAGATGAAGGTGGCCTGCAGCAGCCAGCAGTTTCCACAGTCGGGGAGGGGGGGGGGTGAACGTCAAAACTGTCATGTTTTTGATAAGATTACCCAATTATTATTTGATGTCGAGCCGGCCCCTGCAATCGAGCGGGTAGACTTCCCGTTATACTCCCCTGTAGTTATCTGCAACACCCTGTACGGTATTATAAAAAGTAAAGACTGAAATTTTAAGACTATTTCAATATTTATATTATTTGTTACACACGTTATCTTTACATTTACTTGGAAAGAACATTATTTCAAGATGGAACCACTGTTTCAAGATGTTCTATTAAATTGATCAGTTTACTAAATTGTAAACTGTTAATATATATTTCTGCTATATATTAACAACAAAGCAATATTACTAAAACGTTTTCTTTAAAAGGAAGCCATGTCTTTGGTTATGATTTCCACAAAAAGAAGCATGCACATTATAGATCGTCCAAGGCTTCAGGAAATAATAACACTTTCTGATACCATGAATAATTTCATATGGGTTTTTACCATCCGTTGAGCGCAAAAATCGAATTACAAAATACATTTCTTCCTTCCCACAAACGTGGAGCTTCGTGTATTTTTGATGTGTAACGTTAAGGAGAAAATGAATGAGAAACAAAATTGTTAAACACGTACTATCTAATTATACAATTATAATTCATCGAAACATGATAGTAGTTGACAACTAGCAGGTCACGAATTAAATATGACCCATTGCTCCCCATTAAAGGGTTTGCTAAAGCAGTTAAATACACCTGTAGTATAATCATATAATTAATTAATGCTCATTAATATAATTATTTTTCAGTTTTCTTATGAAAAGAAGATTTTCTTAAAGAGAGATTCTAAGTTTTAGATAGAGTTAGTTTGAAAAAAAATTGGGAGGGGGGGTTCACTCAGTTCATAGATGCAAACCTATAAAAAAGCGATGTTTTTTTATTTTAAGCAACTATTTGGCTAAATTTTTTGTTAGAAAGACGCATGAAGCTTTCCCTTTATCTTTAACGCATAATATACAGAAAATTGTTTATATGATCGATTTGTGTGTCCGCCTTGGAATGTTACATCCCAACCTTTAAGTCATAACTTATTCATAAGACAGAGGGACAGCCTTCTTATATATCCATGGCATGCCAAGTGGCGTCTTTATAAATGCCGTGTTTCCGAATTTTGATGCTTCCTTCGCACCGAGTTTATGTTTTGTCCGAGATATTGAAATTGCGGATGTTATGGAGATCTTTAAGCAAATCTTTTTCCAATTTGCTTAAAGCACAACAAAACTCATTTATAATGCCATGAATTCCGTAGGAACATTAATTCAATGCGGATTGTTTTTATTAATCTTTTGAACTTTGAGGGATTGAGTATAAGTTGTTTGTTCAATCTAGTCAGACTAACAACGGAAAGTTTAAATGCAAAGTTTCAAGACAACTGAGGAAAAATTGTCTTGAGATGAAAAGAAATGAGACTGGTTCTTGCACCATGATACACACCTCCTCGTCGTGAGAAACTTCTCGACAAAATAATAACACTACTTTGCCTAATCTCCGCTGTTCTCTAAAATCAAACTCCGATTGAAAGGGTTGCGCTTTTATCCTTGAAGAGATCTAAAAGAATCGCAGCAGTTGCTACACAAGCAAGATGGCTATTTCGTTAATGGAGGTGGAAATTAAGAGTTAAGAGTTCATGTTTTTAAGGATAGCGTTCGATCTAAAAATCGCAATTTTTTATAAAAATTATGTACTTATTTTCATTTTTGAATTCTTCATACTTTAAAGAATACTTTTCCAGAGTTACATAATTTAATTATAAGCCAATTTTTAAATATCAGCATTTTTTGCTTCATAAAAATTGGCTTATAATTAAGTTTTGAACAATTATCTTTAACCTAATTAATATCGAACCTATTTTTTCTCAAATTTTATTATTTTTTTTTTCTTGATTTACATTTGGTGCAATACAAGCATCTTGAGAACCAATGGTCCGATTGTGATACTTTTTTTCACTTTGTATGTAATTTCACGTAAAAAAAAAAACAACTAGAATTATGATTATATAGTCCTTAGTTATTTTTAATATATATTTTTAAAGTGCATTGAATGTGAAAATGAGCGTTAAAAGCATAAAACTAAGGTGAATTATATTTTTTCTAATTATTAGATTGGGATTTTGATTTTGTAATAATCTTAGTTCAGTTTCATCACGGATAATAGTTTAAAAATAATTTCATTCGACTTGAATCATTTGTATTGTTGATATCACGCCGAACGAATGTTTATTAATATAAAAATGTCCATCATTTTAAAAGTAATAAAGATTTTTCAATTTTTTTTAAAAATACGTATGATCATTGTATAAATCAATAAATAAATATAGGCTTGTAATTTTTTAATAATTGTATTTTATATTTTTTCTTGAAGTGTTAGTACAAGACATCTGTATTTAATTTAAGTCGTGGCCCTAACTTCTGTCTACTGTTTGATTTATGGATACTTTTTTGATATTTTTGTCTTTTAGTTGTTCACTAACCGTATAATTGTATAATTTTATATTGTATTTTACTTGTGCCGACAGGGACCTAATCAGTCGGTCTTTGACCATTCCGACCCTGTTGGGCACTGTTGTATCTCTTTTTTACCCTAACCTAAATAAATAAATAAATTAAATAAATAAATAAAATTGTATGCAACAATGAAAATTATTTTTCTTCAATATAATTTTTTTTAATTCATAATTTTATTTGAAGCTATCTACATGTCCTTTGAGCTAGTTAAAGCAGTTACCTAGTTCGCAGGTTGGTAGTATCTTTCCTAATGGCGTGATATTTATTAGTCATTTTCATCAGTTATATTTTTTAATGATAACTACTTTAACCATCTTAAATGCGCGTAATGCTTCAATATCCACAGTGGCTCAATTGGTCAGTGCGTCAGCGCGATTAGCTGAAGGTTCCTGGCTCGAGTCCAGGCTGTGGAATTTTATTTCCTATTTTTATCAATAATTTAAGCATCTTTCATCAATTATAATTTTTCCTTTCCTTTTTCAACTATATTTAGTTGGCCAGGTTGTTATAAGACGTTTTTAACTTGTTAAGGTGTGTCAAATTCGAAGTCTAATTGGGTTTACAAAAATACAAGCTTTCGCGTTTGTTTGGTCTTAAAATTTCTACGTTCTCTAAGATGCCGGATTTATTGTGCTCTTTAGTTTTAATTAGAAGTTTAATTAAAATTTCTATAATTTCATCATTACATATAGCGAACATCTTCAGCAATAAACACCCATACCAAAGTCTTCCTATCTTTCAAACTTATATCCGAATGTATAAAGATATAACAAACTATACATTTTTATTTTATGTAGCAACAAATTATAAAATAATTAAAGATCTTATTATAATAAACAAATAAATTTATAATTAAAGATCTTATTGTATGATTCATTGTATATAATAATACGAGACACCTTCGTTCTCAATTTTAAAATATAAATTAATTTAAAATATAAATAATGTAGTGGTTTAAAATTTTTATATTTTCTAAATTAATTTTCATTTATTCAATTTGTAAAAATTTCTGATAGTAAAATTTGTTTATCTATCACAACGCTGTAATTATATATATTGTATATCGAAGTTAAAAAAGTTTCTTACAAGTTAACTTTTACTCGTTATGCTTGTAACTTAACAATCGCATATCTTATCTCGTATCTTATACAGACTTCCAATATACCGTACGGAATAATCCATGTTCTTTATGGAATAAAGATGGACGATGATAAGGAGGAAAACAAGATATGGTGAATACCATAAAAATCAGAAGACATCACCGAGCAAGAGGACAGGCTGGCAGTGATAGAAAGAGAGAGGGAAAAGTTGGGGGAACTAATACGATCAGGGAGAATGCTTCGACTTGTGATCACGATGGTAAACGTGTAGAGTGGGTGGAATGAAGGATGCAGCACGTTGCTTCTTTTCCCCCCTCCTCCTCTTATTGATTTGCAGCTCGTCACAGGCCGCTTCTCCTGCTTTCCGTCAACACTTATCCTTAGTGGGTGAAAGGAGACGGTAGGAAGAGATGACATGGGGCGGGAGGAGTGCGAGGAGGGTGATGATGAAGAGAATCGGGAATAGGGGCGAGGGAGTAAAGAGCTGTCTTCTGGACAGAACACGGCTTTCCGTCATCGTTTCAAGGCTAATGGCATGGAAGGTGTAAATTTAATCTTCCGCGTTATCAGAATGCTTCTTCTCATTTCGTCGCTTCTCCTTCTCCTTCTGTACACGAACAATCATTCTCTCTCTCTTTCTGTGTTCTCTTCTTCTTCTTCATCTTCTGTCGGATTTTTCTAAGAGAAAGTAATGGAATTCTTACTGTTGAGTGAAGACGAGCCCACGCGTTGATAGGTAAAGGGGGAGTTTCGTAGCAGAGACAGAAAGCCAAGCAGGTGTTAAAACGTCAGCCTCCCATTCCTCCCCGTAGAAGGCAAAATGCGCGTTGCCATTCACAAACGAGCCGAAGAACAATTGCTCCTGATGGAGAATCGACGGGATTTGTTGCGATATTGGAACCACTTTAGCCAGCGCCATCTGATGGCGGGGAACTGTTTTCCAAGCGGGCTGTTAGCGAAAAATCAGCGAAACGATTAAATTCGAAGATGAGTTCTGCTTGATAAGGTCGGGCTATATCGCGTGATTATCTCAATAAATATCGGAAGTATGGATGATTGCGATCATTTAATGCAAATATCAGATCGCACGTCATTTACGGAGAAAATCAAGGACGGATAAAACGTAAAATGTGACTCCGTTTGATAGAAACCCAATTTGAACTTTACAAAATAAATAATTTCCGGATTAATAAAACATGGGTTCTGTCCCCATTTCATTGCGATCCCATTTCAGTGCCATTAGCCATCTTCCACATCGACAATGGTTTGGAAATAGGAAAGTTCTAATTTCGATTCCCAGGCAGGTCAATATAAATTAAGGAAAGTAAAAATAACTTCACAATTTTTGCAATCACGCTGTCATATAAAAATGAAATATTACAAAAGTAAGTTGTTATTTCACTAGACTTCGCATCATAGATAAATTGCGGCTAAATTTTCTTACTAATGGAGTACAATTATTGCTAAACCGTTATCACTTGTAAAATTTATGCCAGGTAAACGAGATAAAAAATTTTTGTTTGGCTTATGATTATCTATATTTACATATCTATATCTAATTTATTGATGGAAAATATTTAGAAATTTATTTTACTATTCTCTTTAAATAATAAAAAAGACAAGTGTGGATAATTGTAATGGTAAACTTAGAAATAAAAAACTTTATCGTTGTGGTGAAAGAGTTTTTTATTTCTAAGTTTACCACTATTCTCTTTGTTCTGAATATATTTTTCAGGCATTGAAGTTCAAATAAAAAAAGGTTTTCACTGAAAAATTAAATTATATCGATACATAATTACATCATGATTTTGCTTCAATACATTTATTATTAAAGGTATTTTTGTAATAACCAAATTATATTTCTAGATCTCGATTTTATCTTTTGATACTCTTGACAAGTGAATCACCTTTCCCTTCAGCTCCAAAAATTTTCGATCTGTCAAATTAACAAGATCGAAATCCATCAAAACAGAATTCAAATTTTATACTTCTGATTAACTTTCTATATGAACTCAAGAAGAAGTATAAAATTTTTTATAGGTCATAAAAAATTTTGTAAATTGGTCAAATATTCTCTCTATCAGATGTTAGGTTCTTCTTGAAAGCCTCTTTCAATATTGGTTATTGAACTAAAGAAAAACTCATCATTTCAAGGTTGAAACACTTCAAAAGGATTTGTCCAATATTTAAATATGTTTAAACGAAGAGGATTCTTACCCATCAACTGTTTTTAACTATGGTTAAAATAGGAAATCTCAGCTTTAAAAGATCACCCTGGATGAACTCAAAAATCGCATTGTTACCGCTATAGAGTCAATGACAGCGAACCTAATGAAAGAGTATGGGAGGATATCAACTGTCCTCTTAACATTACTTGCGTAAATATGGGAGATCAGAAAAGACAAAACTTAAGTTTCTCTCTTGATACACTAACAGCTCAGTATTCGTTAAATTCAAATATATATTTATTTGAATTCGGATTAATGATTTTGATTATCTTTTATAATAATTTAGTACCAACGCTGACATCCCGTAGCAAGTGAGCATCTTTATTTGAAGTCGATCGCACTTGATTTCGAGAAAGGCGATGTCCTCTTTTAAATCTCTTTAAAATTTTTACAAAATTTTTTAATAATATTATCCTATAGATATCTTATATCGATCTGTAAATGTTATTACCTATACGGGCTGCGTTTTCATTAAAATTTTTAACTTTACTAAAGCTTTGCCTCAAATTTTGTTAACAACTTTAACTGATAAGAAATGTATAAATGAAAACTGGAGTTAATGCTTCAAGCATACGGTAAAGGTATTACTGGATAAAATAGAAGAAAAATTCCGCGTTCCGCATTCGAACGACAGAGCACGAAAATTTATTAATTTCTTATAAGTGTTCATCAATTTTTCTGATGATTTGGAAAGGAGGAATTCCCGATCTGCGAGCTGGTTGCCATCCTAACATTGAGCTTCCACCTTGACAACATTGTAGTCTTTAGAACACTTGGAGACAGCTTTTGCAGTCCGTGTCAGCGATATCAGAGTTGGTAGAGGCAATGAATGTGATACTCATTGTTCGAATCCAGGTCACGGAATTTTTCACTTACATTTTTTCCATTAATATCTTTAATGTTAGCTTAGATAAGAAATTATTGATTCAACCTAAGTCTAATAGGATAGATAATGAGATAGTTAGATAAATGCAAATAAAACGAGACAGAAAAAGGCGCTAGTCTTCTTATTGAATGAATGCAAATTTAAAAAATACGAATTCTTAAAATATGTAATCTATACTCTTTGGATTGAAAATCGATTTAGATATTAAGAAAACCTGAACCCTTTTCGAGGAAAATCTTTGTTAGGAGCTTTAGCAAAAACCTACTTAGCATGGTCTGTACGTTTATCCGGTCGTCCGCAGTTTGCACGATAACTTAAAAACGGACTAACTTTTTCATATTCTGTTCTCAACAATATTATCATCAAGGTCTTAGCTCGGCTGTATTAACTTCTCAGCCATTTTCATGGACTCCTTCAAATCAATTCTTTAACAGCGACTATTAAGGCTAGCAAGAGATTACATAAGACATATCAGTTGTTCTCGCAGTATTTCTCGTAGGCTGCAAATCAATTCGTATTGACTAGCTGGAATGAATAAAATGTTACGCTCTGTTTATCGTTAAAGCATTATTGACGTGAGCCTGGGCACGCGCTCATTTCGTTTTAATAATACATATAAATTCATTCAAGTTGCCTGGTAAACTACCAGGAAAATGAAATGAAACTAAAAAATTAAATTAAACTCCATGACCCGAATTCGAACCAGGGACTTCCGGATTACCGTTCCGGGCTTTAACCACTAAGCTTCCATGGAGTATTAGTGGTTATGCTGGCTTAGTGGTTATGGTGCGGAACGGTAATCCGGAGATTCCTGGTTCGTGTCCATGCCATGAAATTTTCTTTGCTGTTTACTAAATATAGTTATTAATATCAAGGAAGCATCGCGCACAAAATCCCTCTTGGGCCTCTTTCCATTTTATTGATATTATTATTTGCCATATAGAAACGATAGCCCTGGCTATCGAACAAGGAGCCGTGCTTTAACTTATGCTCATACGACATGTTAATAACTGTAATGCCTCGATGTCCATGGTGGCTTAATGGAAATGGTGCCGGAACGATAATCCGGAAGTCTCTGAATCACTGCGAATACAGGCCATGGAATTTTCTTTGCTATTTTCTACATTTATTTATTAACATCAAAAAATAATAGAAATTTAATAAAAAATAAAATAAATAATTCAAAAATAAAAAATAAATCAAAAATAAATCAAAAATAATAAGCTAACGTTTCGGATAGAGGCTATTCTTTGTCAAAGCAGGAACGTTAACAATTTAATATTCTCTTTTCTTTGTAGAATTATCCAGGGTTCTTGTGTTTCGTTCTTCTCTCCTTACATCCGTCAACATCAAAAAAGTATGGCGGAAAGAACCCTTCTTGGGCCCTCTTTCTATCTTATTAAAAATTTTGTAAACATCTTAATCGACTTATCGTCTATTATTTACGGAACGTTAATTGATAAATATATTCAGCAAGGTTCCATATAAAAAATAAGGACAAACGGATGAATCAAATAATTCAAAAATTTATCTTCTCACAATAACTGAGGAGATTTGATAACACTATCCAACAAAAAAAATTTTTTTTTCCATACCTCCGAAACGAATGTGGGTGTTTTTGATGTAAAATGATGCGCTGATTCCGAAAATGGCCACATTATTTTTCTGTCACTTCTAGATGTAAAGATATAATGGAATATTTATATTGCATAACACTAATCTTACTATACAGGGTATCCAAAAAGAACCCCTATTTTTAATGGTATATTCAGGTTGTACACAATATTTGAGAAATGTGTTATTCTTGGTGTTTTTTCAATTGATCCAACCGTTTAGGAGATAGAGGCCTGAAAGTGTAGAACTTTTAAAGTTTTGAACCCAATTTTATCGGTGAACGCACAGAGATAGAGAGTGAGTCTTGCAGACATTCCTATTCTACTTTTTGATGGTCTTTAAGAATCCGAAGTCAGAATTTCAAAAATCCAATATTTTTCAATACACAATCAGAGACTCTGCCTCCGTCCAAAGACTTTGAATTTTTGAAATTTTGACTTCGGATTCTTAAATACCATCAAAAAGTAGAATAGGAATGTCTGCAAGACCCACTCTCTATCTCTTTGTCTTCATCGATAAAATTGGGTTCAAAACTTTAAAAGTTCAACACTTTCAAGCCTCTATCTCCTAATAACAAGGAATTGTGATGTGATAGGAAGTTTAAATTATCAAATTAGTTTGTTACGATATAAAATACTTCAGAAAAACCCTTGAACGTCCCGGAGGTAAAAATCGTGTTGGGTAGTATAATCTAACATTCACTAATTTGAAATTGATATGGATAAGTAATTGCATAGATTGTTTGAACGACTTCTGTCTTATCTTAAAATCCGCTTGCTGGTTCGGCCGTTTTAAGTTTGAGCTAAAATTTAAATTCTCATATTTAAAATTACAGAGAAAAAGCCTCTTCTTGGAACGTTTACAAGATTTTTATTATTAGATGGACTTGGAAATTTCTTAGACCAAAATGTTTCATAAATATTCAGCATGTTCAGTGTTGCAAAAAATATCTGAAGAAATAAGACACATTAATTTATTTAGCGCGAAGTCATCAACACAGCCATAGAAATATTTCAAAAGTTTGATAGAATTGCAACGGCTATATTTATATGAGGCAACATCTGTTGGTTAATAAACAATGTGTTTGAGAGCTGCTTCATTTTTTAATAAAAATTAATTAAATCATGCGAAATTAATATTTATTAAAGGAGAAATTTTAATGAAAACTTTTGAACAAGCTCCTAGAAACAAAATAAAAAGTGAAGCAATAAAAACTGCAATTTAAGACAAGTCAAAAGAAAACAAACCCGACATCCAATTTATTATTGCTCCTTTGTAATCTCTTGTTACAGGGACTTCCCTTCGGTAGAAAAATGCTGAAAGAAAATATCGACGGGTGGCGATTCATTTTTTCTCTCCTCCCTTCACCCCTCAAATCTTTTCGATTGCGCATGCGTGGGAGTGACCCTCCCTGACAAACCGGTCTCATTCAAGGCTCCAAATATTACTGACATTTTAAAATGGTCGTAAACTTTTTTCCCCCGGTTTGGGTCACATCATCACCGGCGTTCGCTCGTCGATCAGAGTCAGGGGAGCTCGTTATTGGGGCGTCAAGCCAGCCAGTGCCAATGGTCAGCCGAGTGAGAGCGATTGCGACGGACGGGAGGCGACACTACAATCTACATTAGATAAATATAAAATAGACGGATAGAGAGAAAAAAAGACAAAGTTAAAAGAGAAAGAAAGAGAAGGGGGAAAAATCGTTATCACTGCAACACAATAACAAGTGTCCAACCCTTGTTGACGTGACATTTTCCTCGAGGACTTTGTTTACAATCGCCTTGACGACAAAAAAAAAAAGGTAGCAAAACGAAAAGTGTAAAAATTTCTCCCTCCCCTTTTTTGGATTTTCTTTATTCCTTTCTCTACTGCTCTGCTCTCTCTCTCCCCTTCCCTTGCCTTCAACTTTGGCACCTTGCCCTCTCGTTTTTTCCTCTTCTCCTTCAACATCTTTCTGAAATCTCAGACCGCTGTTATTTTTTTATTTCATTTTTATTTATTTCTAGTTGTTTCTTTTTAATGTTAAGGTGCCAGTTTTTCTGGTGATTTTTTTGTGCTCCTAGCCACCGATCATTTGTGTGTTTTAGGGAGGAAAAGAAGTAAATTTAAAAAGAAGTTATTTTTAATGGATATGCATTTTGCAAGCGTTTTCAATAAATAGAAGAGAAGCCCCAACTTAACATTTTTTTTCTTCCAACCTATCTTTTTGCTTTAAAAATAAAATCAAGGAGGTTTTTGAATATGATTACTCTAGACAGATGATAAAAAGAGTTCCAGACAACGGAACTCTGATCAATTAAGCTCAACAAAATACCAGAATTTAAAAAGAAAAAAAGATCTTCCTCGAACAGCAATATTAAAATTGATCTTCGGCGTTTTCATTCTCCCAAATAAGAATGCTCTGAATGATCTTAAAAGAAAAATTATTTATTAAATCTTGAATCTAAAAAAAAGCAGGAGAAATACAAATAAAGCAATTAATTATGAAACTATTCTTCGAAATCACTTTGTAAAATAGTAATGCAATAACGTTTTCTTGTAGAAACGGCTTTTTTTTAACATTTTTTCTTAATGGATAATGGCGTAAATTTTTATGATTAGGTTTGACTTTCGAAGAAGTAATCAAATAATTAGAAATGATTAAAAATTATAACAGTGGTTAAAATATTAATATATATCGATATGCAAGGGAGAGATGGTTGTTTTCACAAGATTTTGTAATGCTAATAATATTTCTTATACAGAGTGTTGCATTAAGTCTCTCCGGGGTTTTGATGTTCAGATGCTCTTGGGCCGAGTCACGTAAACGCAAGGGAAGCATGCCAGTAAACAGTACATATACAATTTTTTTTTACCTGTGCTCCATTTTCCTCCCTTGGCGACTCGACAAACGTCAACCCTGTAATCTAGCTTATGCAACCCTCCTTCCAACATATCAGCGTCGATGGTAGCAACTGCATCCGCGATTCTTAGACGAAGTCTCTTGGGAAAGGAGGAATCTAAATCTTATCTTTTATTTAACCCCAAAGGAAACAGTCACATGGAGTGCAGTCAAAAGTGACCTTGTAGGAGAAGAAAGAAGAGCTGAGACCAAATCGGACTTGCCCGATCCAGCAATGACGTAACTATCAAATGTGTAATTATCCCATGACATCCGTAAAAAAAAAATAATCGTACGTTTCCCAACCCGTTGGTATGCTATTATATTTTATATACGACTGGCTAGTGCGTGGCCAGACTTCGAAATCCCGGAGAACTTTTGCAGCACACTCTACAGAGGAAACAACTCTGATCAGGGGGCACGTGACTTACAATCATAACCACAGTAGAAGCAGTCGACATCAAATTACTGACATTGATTAGCCGACAAGACAGGTAACCAAGACTTTGAACGACTTAAATGCAGAATGATAGTCTACGCTAAACGCTCTGAGTCTAACACTGCACTTGCATACATGTCGAAATATGCCCTCAAACGATAGAAAAGCGAGCGATTCCTATCTGATAATAGGCGCATTCGTTTATTCGTTCATTGTGATTTTTTTTGCACTGAGTGCGCGCACTAGCCGTTCGAAGTAGCTCTCGTGCGGCCCATGAGAGGTGTTCGGAGATTTCCGTGCACTTCGTTCTCGTGCGCTTCGTGTAGTCGTGCACGAACTAAGCGCACGAAGGTAGAAGCAGGGTCGTTTCGTGCGTTTCACAGTTGCAAATGGCGGCCTCCAATCCAGCGAAGCTTTAGATTTCGATCACTGTCAATGATGGTCGAAATTTTACATTCAAGTAGATGAAAAGGGTTTATACAGATTAAAAAAAAAAGTTTGCAAGTGAAAAAACTTTAAAAATTTGAAATTTAGACTTTTGGGGTGAAAAACATGGCATAATACGATGAATCGCGCTTTCATCCACACTGATGGCTGCACGAGGCTGACCTTTTCTGGGCCAGTTACTGGCTGGCGGCGGTTATATTAACGTCGGGGAAACGTCATGATCTGATGATATTCAAGGGAAACGAAAAGACTGAGTTTTACTGTGAATAATGACATGATGAAAAAAAATCAAGACCTCTTGTCCACAACGATTTAATAGGCGAATACGTATTTCGGTCTCTTGGAGACCATTATTCAACGCCGAATAGAAAAAGCAAGAACATTAACAGGCTATATTTACACATATACTATATGTGGACATTTTAGGCAACCAGTCAACACATGGCCAATCCTATTTCAGAATATCATGGCCCGTTTCGAGCATATGTTTGGAGACCGCGAATCTCCAAACCGTGTGTTCCTTGAACCTAGTTTGTACGTTACTATTGAGACCACTGTTGTAAGATATGGATTCGATTTATTAGTAATCTACAGGCGACCTTCAAGGAGGCCCAAAAAGTATAAAAGTCCGAATACCTTGAGAAATCTGTTAGGGAACCCAAAGGACAAAGCCCCACCACTTTTGTAATTCAGAATTTATGAGATTAAGTGTAGCAAATGCTCCAAACTCTACAGAAGAGCCACGTGTCATAACTTACAAACTAGGTTCAAGGAACACACGACTCACGCTAGGTTCGGCTGTCCCGAGAGACCCGCGGTCGCCAAACATATGCTTGAAACGGGTCATGATATTTTGAAACAGGATTGTCGACTCCTTAGGCCGGTAGGAACAGGAACTTCTTGGATGCATACGAGACCTTGGAGATTGCGAAGAAGGATCCTAGCAACTATTAAATAATGATTCAGGCCCCCTCGGCGTTTCTTTATTGTTAAATTGCTAAATAAGTCATAATTTTTTATTTTCTGTTTTTGTAATTTTGTATAAAAAATGTTCTCGTATTTGTCTGTAATTTTCACTCCCTTTCGAGTTTTTCTGGTCTCGCTTGTATTGGTCTTCTCCCATTGGTCGATTCATTACTTGCTGACTGGTTCTTGAAAGGGTCACTTGTTTTTTACTCTTTACCTATGTAGTAAATGTGTTCGCTTTAGTTTCTTATTGGCCATGTGTTGATTGGTTGCCTAAGGTGTCCACTTATAATATAAATATATTCTGTTAATGTTCTTGCTTTTTGTAGTTGACGTTGAATAATGGTCTCCAGGAGACCAAAATACGTATTCGCCTAATAAATCGTTATGGATAAGAGGTCTTGGATTTTTTTCTTCAGGGAAAATGTTAGATCTCCTGATGCATGTATACAACATCCCGAACGCATATCAGTGAACAGTGTTCCTGTCTACGTCCATCCGTTCATGGCTATAATCTTCACACAAGGATACGATGTCTTTCAATACGACATCTTATTAATGCCAGATGCAACAGTGTTTATTGGTGTCCGAGTGGTTCTATGACGACATAACAAAGCCTGCGCATTTTCCGTAGCATCATTTATTGGATGATATCGACCTGAGATGTTCAGATGCGACAAAATCAATCACCACTTCGCAGCCATGAGAAAATATCCTTGTAAAATGGTTCTGAAGACTGATGAAGTCTATGCAATTTTTATCCCAGAAAATGTTCTTTTAATTAATCGGCTCAATTTTGCATGAATTACAAGTTTGAAAATTACTTTATTTTCGAACTTCTTTAAATTTCTGGATTTGCTAAATATAATTTAAAGGTAAAATAAGAATGGTTCAAATTGACAACTGGAAGTAATAAAATTCCGTCTCCATTAAAAAAGAAAATAGAGAGGGAATGCGAAGAATTAGGCTAGTGAGCTTCATCGTTTTGGGAATAGAACTCCATCAGTTAAGTGCAATTTCGATAATAAAAGTTTTCTTTTTTAGAATAAGATTTATATGACTATTCGCACTGTTCTCTCTTTGATGAGCTCTTACTAGCGAGAGCCCAGGATATCGATAACATTTTATTAGATAACTTTTCTTATATATTCAAAATATTATTTTTGTATTTACTTAGGATTGAGAATTACAAATAAAAATTACAATTACAGGTTAGTTGTTACTTCCCAGGTAACGAGACAGGTATTTTCATTTTACGCCGAAGAACTCCAGAATGGCAAGTGTTAGTCGCTTTGTCGAGGCACTTTTGTTGAAAAATAGTTTTAAGGGGAAAAAAGTCTTAAAGCTTGCACCTTCTAATAAGCTTTACGAGTCTTAATGAAAATATTAACGGCGCTATTATTAAACCGTTTCAGACACGTTTCTTTACAATTTAATCAACATTTACTAAAGAGGCACGTCCTATACTATATTTCCGCAATGGAAACTATTTTTATTCCTATATAACAGAGGAAGAAATAACTTTTAATTTTTATAAAGATAGAGAAATTGCTGTCTGAACAGGAATAAGAAGAAAAATTGGATCTTAGAAAAGTATCTTTAGAAGAATTAATAATTAAAACTTCTGAATCTAAAGTGTTTTAAACTGAATTAAATGTCGAAGCAAATCTAAAAAGACTCTCTCATAATGACGCAGTCTTCTGTCAAACGAAATCGCGAGGCGGCATCGCATAATTTAATTATGTAATGCAATTATAAAAACTAGAAACGGCATAGGAATATTTTTTTCTAATTTTTAAATTCTTTTTAAAGTGGAAAATTATCATATTTTGGATGGTTTTCTTTTAATTTTCGACGCGATGCGAAATCATTAAAAGTGGCAACAACGACAACAACATTTTGCGCCTCGTCCCGGGTTGGCGAACTTCTCTTTTAAATTTATAGAAACCGAAGAGATAAAAGAGGAGGAGAAGAGGAAAAGGATGGGAAAGAAGGAAACGCATTTAAAAAATAAATAAGGTGATTGCAAAAAATAAATAAATAAATAAAATAGCCCTAAAGCAGCAGATGTTCGTGTAGCCAAGCGCAGGTCGTCGGCACTTAGAGAACCTTTCGATGAATAATGGAACGAGACAATAGAATTAAACGTTTCCAGCGGATCTATTGATTGGTTTGCCTGTTTCGAACACTAGATAAACGGAAGGGTGGATTAAATCAATCTCATTTGCGTTGACACAACAAACAGTGCGACTGCCCTGTGTAATGAGTGGGGTCAACGAGTGAAATGTAGAACGACGGGAAAACAACAGCTGCATGCTAAGGGAAAAGCACTAAGTCCCTTTCGTCGCTTTAAAAGCTCTCGACGACGACCGCCGCGTTAAACGTCATAAGAATCATTGCACGATTTCTAATATTGGTCCGACTGACTGGAAAAACCCCAAGGACTTTCAACAATTTTGTTATTGTTTCCAATCACGGGGAAAATAATATATATAGTGTTTGAGAAATAGGGCAATCACACGCCATTTATTCTAACAGATCACCGGAAACGATTAGCAGCCCAGAAACCATTCAATTATTAAGACTAATTTAATGATTATGCATTACATATTCAAGAGACGGCAATCACTGACTTCGTTTGAATACATTGAGATAGCAATCGATTTTGTTTGAATACATCGGTGGTCCTGTATTCGCTTCATTTTGAAAGTCAGATTCTGAATACCGACTGAAATTGAATCGAATATTTTATTTGAAAAAATTTACAAGTCAAGTTATACATACATTAATTTAAGCGAGGCAGAGAAAGTGATATATCCATGTTTTATATCCTGGATGACAAATCTATTGAGCAGAATTTAGTTAACCACCATCACCGAAAGAGTTTTGGTTTTTTATGTCATCAAATTTTCAGAAGCTAAAATTTTACCTTAAGAATTAGATCTTAGTTGGCACATGCGCGAGATTTTCACCTTCGACTATCAAAGTTCGATCTTTACATTTAACTAACGTCAGAAATTGTCATCTAGCATTAGGCTGCCGTGCCAACGCCTGCCAAGTGAAATGTTCGTGACGTATTTGAATTTCTCAAAACTGTTAGCGTGATATCAATTTCATTGATACGCAAATAAAAAAGCATAGTGAAAGAATAAAAATTAAGAGACTGGATTTATTTACTTTGCTACTCACTCGTAAATAGAATATCCCAAGTACTATTCATTTCATTTTTTTAAAAATCTATTTTAAGTTAAAACTGTTTCCGTCTTGCCACTTATGCAAATAAATTTTATTTGCAAGCTTATATAAATTGAGACCGTTGATGGCAAAATTGAGACCGTTGATAAGTTTCATATACCGGGCGTTTTTTGTTGTAAGAGATATTTTTTCTTCCTATACAAACTTATTTAATTCAATAATATTTAAAATACGTAGGTTTATTCAATAAAGACTGAATTGAGAGTGTCCTTTGAAGATGTATATTAGAAAGAAGTATTTTTCGTTTATTATCCATCCGGTGTACGGAATTTATAAAATTAGAGGACAGTTATTTATCCAATTATTCTTTATGGCACAAGAAATTATTATTATTTTTTGTAAATGGACCAGTTTTTCCTTCCATTCTTCTTGTAGCATTAAAAAAACAGCCTCAGAAAAATAAAAAATGGTGTTGTGGACAGTTCACTTCTATATTCAGCATGTTTTCGGTGATTTAAAGAATCTATGGAGGCTGTCAGTTAAAAAATAAGAAAAACCGCGGAATTGAACGAAATATAAAGACAGGAAAATCTCGAATCCATAAAGACTTTTTTTCTCTTATGTTTTCAAATTTTTTTTAAAAGAGAGCTATTTCCATTACTAGCTTCTCTATTAATGGTGAAAGACAAAAGGCAAAATTTAAAATCAAAACGTTAATATGCATATGAAAATGAATCGGTATCAGTATTGCTGAAAAAATAAATAAATAAATATATAAATAAATAAATAAACAAGGTCTAGATCAAGGTATATTTAATGATGCCGACGCGTTTCGGAGAATTTCCATCATCACTGTAAATTAAATAAAAATAGAAAGCATATACAAATAATCATGTGTATAGCAAAAGGGATAGAAAATTTAAACAACCCAATAAAGCACTTTATATAGAATGACCAAATAGTGGACAGATCAAGTTATAGATGACAACGAGAATGACCAAAAATTGGAAACCTCTAATCCACAAGGTGATGATGAGAAAATAGATATCTGCTATAAGTAATCTTACCTGTAAATTAAATTTTAAAATCTTTTTGATCGTCCCATTCCACAGTTTATGCCTAATTTTTGTTCAGTATGGCTTCTCGCCCCATGTTGAATTTATTTTTTATATTTTATTTACAGGTAAGATTATTTAGAGTAGATATCTATTTTCTCATCATCTTGTGGATTAGAGATTTCATCTTTTTGATTGTTCCATTACACAGTTTTTGCTTAATTTTTATTGAGAATGACGTCAGTGTCTGATTGGACTTGATTATTTAATAAAAGGTAGGGGGAGAGCGATAGATTTGTGTTTAAAGCATTTTAATAGCTTCAAGTAGATGAATTTCTTGAAGAGGAATAAGCGAAGATCTAAGAGCGGACGACAAAAAGGGACTAATAAAAGGCAAAGAGAATGTAACGAGAAACCATGTTGCCAGTTGGGAAAACTTTAACTTAATAAATCAAGTAGAATGGTCTCTGATATTGTCCCTATGCCCGAATTTAATAATTTATTAGAATCTCTTTCATAGATTTCTATGCTCACAAAACTGTTTAATCGACTTTTTTGAATTGACAGGGGTAAGTTTTAAAAATTTTTCAACCAATACCTAGGTTAGGTTAGGTTAGGTTATGGCTTATATAAAATATGGTATGCGAAAGATCGAGGACTGCCAAACCATTTTGGAAACAAGTCACCAAATAACACATGGAGTCTAACCCCTATCCCTATAAAATTAAAATTTTCAAAATTTACCCCTTCACCCCCAGGGACGCGAAATGTTTTTATTCTGAACTAGAAGAGGTACCCGGCGTTGCCCGGGATAATTACACTTGCACAATCTTTTCCTTTCATTGTTAGTCATGAGATATTGATTGTTTGTTCATGCAGAGCGTTTGTGAATTGCGTGTTGATACCATTGTTGATACCTATTGTTGTACAAACTTTGCCTTGCATTGTTGGTCATGAGATATTTCTCATTAAAATGCCTTGCCATAACCATGAATATCGATTTTTTATCGATATTTATTATTTTTCCGAAATCTGAGGTAGACAGTGACCTTCCTCATGCTTTGAAGGTCATGTATGCGAAATTTTATTAAGATCGGAATAAAACTGTAGATTTGTATAAAAAACAGACCCACAGACAGACCCACAGACAGACCCACAGACAGACCCACAAACATCCTTCTTTATATATATAGAAGATTAGGGGACATTAAAACCAAATAATCAATATTCATTTTCTCCCAATCTGTTCCCCTTGAGTCGTTATTTGGACCTAAAGACGGGACACCAATTATGAAACACCCTGTAGAAATGTATTTTCAGACGAAAAGAAATTCAACTTGGGCGGTCTAGATGGCTACAAGTGTTACTGGTATGATTTGAGAAGAGAGCCATATTTTAAGTTCATATCACTGTAAATTTTTTATTTTAAGAAATTATTGAATATTTTATTTATTAAAAATTCGTTTAACTTCAATATAGCAAAGTTAAAATAGGAATGAAAGGCTAAATTTCACGACGTGTTATCAAACTAGGGACCAGGAGCATCCGTCTCTTTGCTCTTACCACTGAACATTGGCAGAGACAATTGTAGTATTGCTGTTTCTGTGTAGTTACTGGTTTTCCAAAGTCACTCGGCAATTCACATAGAGTAAACAAGTTCGGACTATAACTTTCTTAAACCATAAATAGCCGACGAAATGGCATGTTTAAACAAGAAACTATTGGCAAGGAAAGCACAGAAAAATAGAAGCCTGGGTTGAAAGAAATTATCCCCAGGTAAAAGGAATTAAAAAGTAAGTGTGGTAGAAGGCGCTAAAAAGTAAGAGATTTAAAAAACAGGAATAAGGTGGTAAAATATCTCTGGGGTCGTTTCTAATCCCGCTACTAATTTCGGTGAATACTCGACTGCAGTGAAGATCTGATGAAGACATTTCAATATTACATCGTAGTCTGCGTTACCTGAAAGAACATTTGCTTCCCGCTAGATCGACCATTGTACTGCCAACGATATGGCATTTCCTAGTTTGCCATCTAGATCGCCGACTCTTACGCCCTGTGATTTTTTTCTGTACAGATATGTGAAGGATGCTGCCTATGTTACACCTAGGCCACAAAATCTCCCGAGTTAAGGAGGCAAATTTTTGCTGGTAATGAAAAAAATCATCGCGGACATTGGCCCACGTATGGCAAGAATTAGGCTATCGCGTGGTACAGCTCGTAGATTGCGATACTTGTGATTCATTGTGAGGAAGTAAATTTTCGAGAAGAAATTGCTCAAATCTTATAGTTTTTTTTCTGTAATAAATAGAACGGATGCAAGAAATTCACGAAATTTCTGCAATTATTTGTAAATACCTTTTAATGTAGGTTTTACCTAGCGGAATCTACATAGCAAATTTTACTCTTTAACATATTTGCATATGAATCGAACAATAACTCCTACCCCACTGGATCAAACAGAATAAAACTAAATAATAAAGTAGGACATGCCCACAGCAACCTATATACTAAAATTCAGCTCTCTATTTCAAAGATGTTAAAAATATGAACGGGGCAGGTAAATAGACAATAATGGTGAAATCAATAACCATTCTGGCGCTATTTAATAATGTTTGGTAATCCTGGAGAAATTATTCTAAATGTCAAAAACATAAAAGTATAACCGAAGAGTGAACCTAAATCTCTGAAAATATGATGCAAGCGAGTCTCAGTTGAAATGCCTTTTTTTTCTTACATTTGAATATTAAAAATAGAATGATCATTGTTCTCTTGTCTACACTTTTGACAATTATGGCGCAGGTGAGCCATCCAAGTAGTTATGTCATCGTTAAGATTATTCTCAGCTCCTGAAGAATATGATTACACAAATCGGCAATGAAATTATTGTCCCGTATATATTTTCCGTTTATATCAGTACTTAGAAATTGAGGCCTATTGCCTGCCGACCAAACTTCATTTGGACATTCTAACAGCAAAAAGAAAAGCTACCATGACCTGAGAAGATCCTCAAATATAAAAAAAAATGCCTTAAGCTTATTTACGATTTTGCTAATTCTACCATGAAATAAATGTTAAACTAATTTTTAATTTAATGGTGAAATTTTTTTCAAGACATTTTTTAAGGATGCCTTTCAAAATTGAAAATTTAAGTCTCAATGCTTTCCTAAATGACTAGGCTTCAAGTAGGCGAATAAATGATGGCCTCATTGTAAAGCTAATTTTGGAGTTTACAAAATTTAGCGTAATTACCTGCGATTTTTTAGCATTCGACATCTTAATGGGTTGGTGCCTTTATTAAACAATTCTGAATAAGCTCTATATATTAGTATAGTTTTAACAGGAGGAAAACCGCTTCTCGAAAATGTATGTTTCACATATTTGCAATAATTTTTTCTTATAAATTCTACAGAACTGTTTCTAAGAAGTAATTCAATTACTCGTTTAAAAAGCAACTGTTACTATGAACATTTCGCAATATATGACAAAGCTGACATAACGAGATGGGTGAATAAATGATATATGCAATAATATCTACAATGATTACTTATGAAATAATTAAATAAACCAATTATCAAAGATTATTTCGCTCGTCACAATTCATTTTACATATTAAATCAGGATAGCTTTTAATAAAACATATTCATTTTGAATATTTTTAAGCCAGTAAATTATAGTTTACTCCCAGCAATTTGCTTTCAAATCCTATTAAGGTAATTTATTGCTATCGTAAATAACCACCAGCATCTGTTCATTCGACCAGTGTCTGGTCCGCAAAAGCTTAAATTAGTTTTAATGACCACTGAAAATTGCGACATCAACCAAGCTAACTCGACTTTTCGTGAATGGGCAATTTTTGACACATTTTTGTAAATTATTGCTAATCGAAAAAAGTTCAAAGAGCATGACTCAAATTGACGCCATTGCATATAATTGCGTAATAAACGGGATTTCAAAAATTTTTGACTAAATGCTTGTATACGATACTTCCTTTATCTTTTAGGAAAATAAAATTTAAGTTGATGAGTGGAATTTATCAGACTGTAATTTAGCAATTAGTGCTTATGAGATGAGAATAAATTCTTTATAAAATTCTTATAATAATAATAGAGTTGGGTTCGCTATTGCTATGCATAATACAAAATTATATTGATCCATTTTAAGCAAAATAATAATTGGTGCATAATAACTATGTAACAAATATATTGGTCCATTCACAGTTATTGGCATTAAACAATTAGTACTATCAATAACTATGATTTTATTATAAGCTAACGCATTTCGGGCACTAACTATTTGTCAACACAGTACAGTATATACAAGATGCATAAGGTATTTGAGAACGGATTTATGTTCATAGAAAAACAAATGCATAATAACAGAAAATAACTTTATTGACAAATGCTATACTATTTCTTCTGTTCGGAGAAAGATATTTTTTATAATTCAATAAAGCCACCGTCAGCTTCAATAACTGCTTTTATGCGAGATCGAAATCGTCTACATGATCCTGGTTCATATTAAATATAACTCAGACCATGGCGGCTTTCAAAGAATCTATGGTTTTATGGAGTGTTCATTGGTGCAGAGTTTTGCTGTAGCACATAAGCCCTTCCATTCTGTACACAATCAATCCAGAGCTTAACAACTGTTTCTAGGACCTCAATGAAGGCAGCAGAATTAAACGAAGGCCTTGTGGAGAGACGTGTTCTTAATTGCTGGCAACTCCAAGAACTATGACAGTTGAGGGAAATTTTAATACACATAGCCGTCGGAATTTCAGAAGAGTCCTTACATAACCATCTGTCATTTCTTCTGTTCACTTTCTGATCTTGGCCAAAGTCGTCTGAGAAAACCAAATCTCATCTTTTTCCGCAGGATTTATAACTTTGTTTAAGAGCCGTTTAGATCTGATTAGGCCAGTTTCTTTTGTTTTTCCCGACATAAATTATCTCTTTCTCATCACATAATACTTATAGCTGATATCTTCATGGGCAACATTTCTGATTGCTCCTTCTGATACATGGAAATGTTTTACCTCATGGATATGACTGTCATCAATCGGCTGCTGAACGTGACGATGATATAGCATTTGGCATGCTTTTTACGCTTTGATATTGGCATTACGTTTCGATCTACTGTCTCTATCTCTTTACGAAATTTGTGACGAAAGATCTGCCGAATTTTAATAATATTAAGAAGAAAAAAGGGATTTTTCAAACCACACTTTCATTATGTTTTTTTATAATATCTCTTCAAGCCGGCGACAACAATTTGTAAAACTAATTGTTTGGCCTAATAATTAAGTAAAAATTAAGTAAAACCAAGTTGCCGACTTGTGGAGGGACAACTGAAATGAATTTGCGCCCTAGAACTCTTTCAGTGAACCGATTTGAAAATTTTTTCTTTTAACATGCATTGTCATCGATCCTGTGTATCTGTATCAAGTTTCAGTTCTCTAGCTTATCGGGAAGTTGCTTTAATTTTGATTGCAAGATTTGACCCAGATAGACAGACAGACAACTCATGTTAAATAAATGTGTGTAAAAATCGGGATATTTCTAAATCGCGATGCTCAGTCTATAAAGCCACAATTATAGCATGCCTTTTTATTTCGTGGGCAAGCTGAGTGTCTACCATTATTATTTTACTGATAGTGCTGAATAATATACAGCAATGACCAGAAAAAGCATGTCCTCAAATACCTTGCGCACCCTATGTATAAACTTCTAATTGTATTAATTATATATATGTTATAGCTTTCTTGTTCTTTGTACAGTCTAACTCTGAAAATAGTGAAAATCGAAACGTGTTAGCAGTATAAAAACAGTTTATTGCTTAAACAGGACCAATTCCTATAATAATTGACGAATTAAATTTTAGATTTAAGTCTAATTGAAATTTCTAGACAAAAGACCACTGACTCGTTCTTTCTAATGAATATAATTATTTCCATGTTTACCTCTGAAGTTCAAGGCTTCTTACATAGCAGGTATTTTTTTTGACAATTTTTTTATTAAAGTAAGTGACAGCAAATATATAATAAGTTTTTCTTCTTTTAGAAGCGCTCTTGAAGTTTTTCTTATACTCAATAATTGGATTTTCCCGTGCCGACTACGTTTTAAGAAGTTCAATTCAATAAGAAAAGTTGATTCCACACAATCCAGTTAAACGTGAAATCTCCGACTGAATGAAAAGAGGTCGACAGTTGCCTTTCTCCCACGGGAGTCGAGTGGGTGGATTGTCCTAAGGCGAAAGGAGCCATTGACTGATGGCTGATCATCGGCATTCTTCTTAATTATCTCTCTTTCGTGCAATTGCAATTAACGGGGACTGTTGTCTCCCCATCTTGCGCTTCTTTTCCTTCTGCCACTCACACTTAAAGCGTATTATTTTGAGTCGTAAACACTAGCCCGTCGTCTTTTGGAGGCGAGAGACCCGCCGAGATTGTCTGCTTGATCGATCATCCGGTGGCTCTCCATGGTCTCTGCGGCAGTTTTGTCTTCACCCACCGAACGACGTCGAATTCGTTCTTTTCGGGCAAAGCCGTCGTAGAGGGATGTTGGGGGGAAACAGGAGGAGGGGATAGAAAGCGAGGGGTAGAAAGAAAAGCCTTGGCGTAAATGTCGTTCCGTTTCTTCTCCCTAAAGAGAGGCAATATTTCCTGTTTTACCTTGCAGAAATTTCCCCATGCTATTATTTTATTATGAAGACGTTCCAGCGTGTGTGTTAAGAAAATTGATTTATGCAGAAGAAGAACGTGTTCATCATGCAACCACACATGCAGTCAGTCGGCATCGGCTTTGCTGACTGAGAGAAGTGAGGAAAAAGAGAGGGAATCCATTGACTTCACCCACCTCAATCTCCGTTATCTTTTTTCTCTCTCACTCTCCTTTTTTTTTTTATTCTCTCCCTCAGCCTATCCTTCTGCTTTTTTTCTCTCTATCTCTTTCCTTTCCTCCTTTCGCCCGGATGGTATGCGCAGAAGACCCGTCTACATTTCGAAAGGGTTTTACAGCTTCGCGTCTGAAATAAGTTCGGCTCTTGGAAATGACTCAAGTTCGTGCAATTCACTTCTGGAAAGCAATTTTCGTCCGCAAAGCTAATTTCACCCTCTATCCAGGTCAGCAACTCGCCTTCGAATTTGAGACCACGTAGACCTCCAGTCCGGTTGAAGAGTTCGTAGAATTATTGCGCATGATACACGAGCTCTTTGTACCAAAAGGGTTCGCCTTCTACGGCTTATTTCACCCAGAAATCCAAAACTTCATTAAAATAGAACCACTACCATTTTTCACCAATCTCCTTCCTCCCTCCCCTTGTTATATAAATTTTCAAAACTGTAATTATAATTTAAACTTAATTCTTAACCCTATCTTAACATTTTAAAAGCATTACATTTATTTAATAGTCAAATTGCATTGGCGAGGAATAGAATTTTCTACTTTATTCTAAAATTATCTTCTTTGATGGTTAATTTAAATCTAGTTTTATAAATTTTTGAGGAATATTTCATATTGATTTTTTTTAGGAATATGCATATGAAAGATGGCATCGGTAATAAAATATAGTGAATATTTATGCAATTTTACTTTCTCTAAACCAGACTTGACAAGGTTTCTCAATCGCTTTTTAATCAATATTAACGAAAGGAAAAGTGTATTCTTGATGTTAAAGGCTTATAAACAAACTGAATAAAAAACAGTAATGAAAATACATTAGCAGTTTAAGACTTTTTTTTTATTATTTTTTGTGTAAGTTATTTTAAACATCTCTTTTCAAATCATTATCTGTAAATTATAAACTCAATAAATTACACAACATGATAAATAATTCATCCAGAGAGCATTGTAGTGATATTTGAAGTAATAGATTAGATCGCCCCTTTTATCAGTTCTTCTTGCACTCTGCAAAATTCTCGTTATCCCATGGTGACAAAATTAAATAGAAAAAAATTCAACTAAAATTCATGATGTTCGGAAGCTCTTACTTTAATCATCATGTGAAGAAATTCGTGGTTAACAGCTACTATTTAGGAAGAACGAATGTAAAAAAATTCCATAATAAAACATTTTTATTATTTTCAGTTGAATTTTTCGAGTTCAAATCCAGAGACCAGCTAGTCGCGTAATCCCGCATGGATATTTGTATTTGTCCCTTTACTAAAGCTTGGAGACCAAGCTAGGCTGCAATAAGCCAATCCCCCTGCTTGGCTGAATTTCAAACAGATTCAAAGAATATTAATAAAAACCCTCGAGACAAAGGTAAAAGGGGAAGAGAAAAGATTAGTTGAATTTTCTTCTATTTATTTTTGTCATTATGGGAGAACGAGAATATTGCAAGACGCAAGAAGAACTAACGTGATAGCATTGGCGATCCAATCTATTATTCCAAGTATCATTAATTCTCTGTGTTTGGGTAATTTTTTCTCATTTTGTTTAAGTTTTAACTTTATAATTTACAAACTACTTCCTTATTCCTATATATTAAGTATTCAGAATATAAGAACAAAAAAAAAATTAAACTTTCGAAAGTTTGAGCGGTGGACTTTCTAAACTTTTCCTGTTAATGAAAATGCTATAATCGGTGTTTTAATTTTTTTTATTTTTTGTTTACAATTTTGCACAATTTGTACATTAAATATTTGAATATGTTTGTGTAGAAACGCTGCATATAGACTTTAAAATTTTACATTGTCAAGTATAATTCCGGCTAAGGCTATTATGAAGATTGTTTTAAATACTCTAAATTATTTGAAATACTTTTTATAAGCAATTGCAGCTTATAACAAAGACTACAAAGATTCTAATTGCATAATAAGTAACACATTAAGAAATTTGTTATAATGCTGACAACTTCTTATCTTCTTCAATTTGCTCTATAAACGTCGTCAGACGAAACGCATTGTCATTTTAATATAAATTCTTAATATATTGCTTACTTTTTTCTATTTATTTATTTAATTAATTTATAACATACAGAGGGGTCCGAAAATGTGTTCACTGTTTGATAGTCCATCTGATGAGCAGTTTTGCGATAACGGAATTTCTTCGCGGACAGTTTTTGCAACGATGGAACTTCTGTGTATACAGTTTTTGCGATGACGGAATTTCTCATAGCTCGTTGATTGTAGCTGGATTTTGTCGATACCACGACAAATTTCATAGTTTCATAGTTACACTACATTTCCGAATGAGATTAGTAAGTGTAAGTCTTTTTTGTTTCAAACTTATTGAATTAGAAACAGTGAGTACATTTTTTAGACCACTCTGTAGTTTTAAGTTTATGAACTAGGGTAGGGGTGTCCGCTACGCGGGCGAGTGGGTAATTCGAATGCGAAGAAGAGATTCTATAGTTTCCATACCTTAAGCCACATAAATTGTGTTGTTGTTTTGTTTGTTAATATACACAAATGTTCTCGGGTGGTTATTTTTTGTACGGGTTATCCAGATGGTTTTTGGGTACGTCTTTAGACATTGTATGAATATTGTTTCAGGGTTGTTAATCAATTACTTGGCGGTAAACAACGTTACATATGTATGTGCCCTGATCGTCCGTGTACTCAGGCGATGTAATCAACACCTTTGCGTTGGCTCTCGAAGTAACTCGAGAGAGCGCCACATACAGTTGACCATGGCTGAACACATTCTGGGGCAAGTACAACCCCATATGGCTCATTGTCTGCCCTTGCGACTCATAGCGAACTCAAGTTGAAGTGGAAATTGGCGTCGTCGAAGTTTGAAGGGCAACGCATCATCATCTCTGTCACATTCGAATCGGGGAAGCAGCACTTGCTGTCCTAAACTTGATCCAGTAAGGATTTGCAAGAAGGCTGTGTGGCTATAGAGCAATAATTTGGACCCTCTGCAAGGCTACGTCCTCCTGTTTCTCGCTGTTTATGTCGTTTGGCACGTTGTCTGGCTCTTTCTGTTGCACGTGTGGCATCCCTCTTTTTGTCTGTCATTGTTGCTCGCTGTCGTGCAGTTTGCTCTCGATCCCGTTGACGTCTTTCCGCTCTCTGTTCCATCGTCTTTTGTCTCTGGGTTGGATCCTTGCTGAAGGCTGCAGCTTGCCCATCCCGCAATGGAATTCGTCTCCCAGCTTGACGTATGGTTGCTTTGCGCCGCTTGTTTTCTGCTGCAGAGTCATTTGGAGGGGTTGGATTAAATGCGTAGACGTCGTCAACAGTTTCATACCGGCGTTTTGCATGTGCTGGTCGCTCAGCTCCTTTGGATGTTGTTGGTTGCTCCAGATGATCGTCTCTGCTCTGAATTGGTATGTTTACATTGGTACAACAGCAGGTAGCATGAACTCCACGTAGGGGTGGTTAGGAACAGTATAGAGAAATTGGCAATTTGTTGACACTGTGAAAGGAACAGAGAAGTTCTCAATCTGTTTCAGGTAAACCAATTCTTATAATGCCTTAGTTTTCTGGCAAACCTTAGCCAGGCCTAACTTATTTAACCCTGGATGCCCAGGGAGGAACCCAGTAGTTTTACTTTCGATTTACAATGTGCTACGTTTTTTGTTTTTTTTTAGTTTAGTTTTACTTTCGATTTACATTTTTTTTTGTTTGGAGGGAGCGTGACAGCAGACAGACGGACGGACGCTTTATAAAATTAAGTATAATGGAAAGATGATGAATGATAATGATATATATCGTCACCTTACTTCTAAAACCTCGTAAGTCCGTATTTTTCTGAAAATGAGGTTATACTTACTTTTTGTTCATTATGAAGCCTCCTTCGATGTAATAAAGCCTCGTAAGTCTAGAGTTTACATGAATTATATAAAATGTAAAGAAAAAAAGCTCGTATGGCTGTAATATGCAATATCAAAGAAGTTTTTATGCTCTCCTGAAAAATTTGTTAAATTAGACTTACGAGGTTTTAGAAGTAAGGTGACGATATATTTTGTTGAATGATGATTACAAAATGGTTTAAATTCACATATAAGGAAGTAAATTATATGTGAACAGAAGATCATCGTTTCTCCACTTAAAATGATCCATAGTTTAACTGCAAATAGTGCTTAATGTAACTTTTCCAATTTCAGGTCTACTTTAAAATTGTAACAAGTGACCCTTTAATAATAAGATAAAAATTAAGATAAAGTAATAAATATTCTAAAATCTAATTTCTTTGGAATTTTTTCAGTGCAGCAGCCATGAATTCATTAATAAGGTGTGTGATAAACCTTATAAAGTAATCATTGCAAGGTTTGAGTTGATTAAAACAGCAATGCATTTTAATAAGCACGTGATTTTTTGGGGTTTCGTTGGACAATATACCTTTGAAAACGTTACCCGTATCTCTTCTCCAATACTGTCAGCCATTATTAAAAACTTAGAATGTTTAAAGAATTGATAAAAGGGGAGAAAAAACATTCTTCCCTCGATGAAATCGATATTTCCCTATTTTTTCCCTCAAGACCATATGAACAGAATCCATTTTTTTCCTCGACTTTTTTTCCTCTTTTTTTCCCACAGTGTCGTCTCGTTCTCATTCTCTGGCTTCGTTTAGATTTTTCTCGAGCATCGGCGCACTCGTTAATTGGAAAAAAGAAAATGGACAAATTGAGATCCCGGCATGCATCTCTGCATCTCCTCTTCATTATCCCTGGAGTCTCACTTCCATCGTGACACGTTCGACGTTTAATAAAATGATAGGAAAGGGGATAAAGAAAGAGACGAAAGTGACATACGCTGAAGAAGTAATGAAACTTTCAACTTTTTCCCCCTTCTATATAAAAATTCAATAACATGTTAGATCGAAGTGACAAACGATGTACATGCAACCGTGAAACACTTTATAATAGAAAGTGTTTAAATTGTCTTGACTGTAATCTTTTTTCCTACTGCAATAGAGGGAATGGCTAATTAATTTATTATTGCTTTAAAGTAGGAAAACAGTAAGTAAAATAGAAAGCACAAGAGAGCGAAAAAGACATTTATTTAGATTATTACTTTATCTTCCATTTTGCCATTTCGCTGTTCGACATCATAAATATCCAACATAAAATTATTATGGATCGTATTTTAAAGCTGTGGGCGTAACGCAAGGTGTAAATCCAAAGATGATTAACAAAAGCCCCCCGCCAAGCAATAAAGACTTTACAACGGCAACGCCGGAAACTCATATACGACAATCTAATCTGGAAAATGGATTAAAAACATTTTATGTTTACAAATGATCTTCTACCGGATGTACTCGTCACAACAAAAGCTAAAATTTCGTGTGGATGATATGCTACAACTTTGAAATTAGGATATAAAGGTTGCCCATTTAATAATGATGCCTCTAGCGGGACAAGGCTGGATTTCAAACTTCTGATTAATCTAACAGAAACATAAGCGTATAAAACTAGCAGTATTGTAATCTTCTTATAGATTAAGTAATTTTTCTGGATACATGATGGCTTGCAAGTTAAGAGGAACCCTCACATTTTAAAGTATTTTAAAAAAGAAAAATTCAAGAAAAAATAAATTTTACGAAACAAAGCATTACGACTGTTGAATAGATTAAGAATGAAGGCTTCTTGTGAATCAAATAAATTAAATTTTCCCTTGAATAAATTTTAGAAAAAAATTCTAAGCCACAAAAGTCTCTGCTTTAATTGAAATCTTAAACCTCATATGCATCATAAAATGGATGCATATATTAAAACTGAGGCATTTAAAACTTCATCATATTTAATCAGAAGACGTCTTCATTTATTCATTGCCCTCAGGAGCAAATTGAACTGACTAGTCAAACACTTTTTAAAAAATTAAATGAAATGCCAGGAAGGCTAAGTTTAAAAGCAGAAAACAACGGTAGCAGCAGTATTGAAAGTTTTAAAATAAGCGGCTGAGATTGAAGATTTAAAAATTGACAACGATTTCATATTAAAGACGTCTTTAAAACTTCAAATACTAGTACTAAATATCAGCGCAAAATAATTAAAAAACCTTGGAATCTAACTGAAACATATAAAGAGCAAGTCGTGCGTGATGCAGATCTATATGCAAATTAATGTTTCTGATCTCTTAAAAGTACTAATTACAATTCGCGATTAAATGGATTTTTTCTGGGCGTTCCTACATAAAATTTTTCCGTCAAATTTATCCTGTATTTCTTGAATTTTTCGAACGATGCCACAACAGCATAATGTATCACAATCAGCGGAGTGGGCCGCTATTGAAAGACTCAGAAGTTGGCTTAGAAGCTATTGGAGTTTCACAAAATGCTATTTTCCGAGAGTGGTCTCAATTGCATGATATCTCAAAAGAAAATAAAGTTACTGACAGTTGTCTATTGTTAAAGCTCGTCGGAACAGGCAACAAAATGGTTCTTAACTCCAGATAAGAGGATGTCGATTAGCAACTAAACTATATACAGGCTGACGAAAAATAAATGGTAGATAAAGATACACATAATAGATCATGGTATAGTGATGCATTTTGTCCTATGAACATTGGTCCGAATTTGAACGCTAACTGATATATGAAACTGATGAATTTTCATCACATAATACGTTAAAATTTGAACGTATTCCAACGAGTAGTTTCCGAGCTATGCATTCAAAATCGTAACACTGCTCACATGCGAGTACTAACCAGCACGTGTTACGATGTTGAGTGTGTAACTCAGAAACTACTCGTTGGAATTCGATCAAATTTTAATGGTACATACAGTTTTATGCGCCCTATTATTCTTCCAAATTTCATCATCTTGGATGATATAGAACCTGAGTTATTTATGGTGGCGGCATTTTTATTTCTGCACATATCTCAGCGTTCAAATTCGGACCCATGTTCATAGGGACAAAATGCATCACTATACCGTGATCTATTATGTGTATCATTATCTACCATTTGTTTTTCGTCACCCTGTATAGAATCTGCTTATATGCAAAAAACTTAAATTGTACATCTTTTTAAGTATACGACAGCATACAAGAAACAGGACTGAGAAACATCGATTTGGTTGTTGGTTTGATTTGTTTGGTATTAACGTCTTTTTCAACTGCTATGGTCATTTCACGACGGCGTTATAGGGGTCGCAAATTTTGCCTCGCAAGGGTTCTTTAACGTGCAGCTGGCAAATGACTACACGGGACCAACGGCTTTACTTCCCTTCCGAAGGAAGTGCGTGATCTCAGGATTTCCCTCCTGAAAAAATCCTCGTCGTCCTCGGCCGGAGGGGAACCCGCATCCTCGGACGTCAGAGGCGATCATGCAACCACTGAGCCACCGAGGCCGATAGAAACATGGATTTCAAAATAATACTGTTCTACAAGTAAAAAGTTGCGGGCATTGAAACAACTGATCTTACAAAAATTTGGGGTGCTAAAAACGAAAATGACATTGACTCTAAGTTTTCAAGATGTAAGCAATCATCTTTTTTCATGAAAACTTAATGAAGTAAGGCATATAAAGAGCATAATGCAATACCTTAAACGTAAGAGAGAAATGCCACAAACTGAAGACAAAACTAGTCAGAAATTAAAACTTTAAAATGTTTTAAACTTAGTTTACTAATTTAATTTTGATTGATAAACATATTATTCCAGGTATACACTATTTTCAATATCATTTAGCTTTATATACTGCATGTGCAAAATTATGGTCTAAGTATTAAGTTTTGGCGCATTATATACTTACTATCTTGTTTTGGCGCATGAAAACTAGAGCCAATTGTCAAATTTCATGAAAACTGAAAAAAGTTGAAAATTTGTCGTACAGTTTAATTCAATTCATTAATTACATCCAATTATTTACTTCAATAAATTGGAAATTGCTTTTTAAAGATAGTACTTAAAGTCTCTCTCAAATAATGAAACGCCGTGACATCTTTAATGAAATCTTCAGTTTATTCATTCATTCATTCATTTACACTGATCAAGAGTGAAATTATCCGGCTCAGAAGTCGTTAGTAAAAATGGTTGCTTCGTTAAGCTTTTGGGCACATGAGCATCTGGATTATTTTGAGTCCTTTCATATAAAAAACTATCACAATCCTATATTAACACAATCCTATACATTTCCACATGACTCAAACAATCCTGGAAACAACTCAAACATCTAAGTCTACGACCTAGCAATATCGAGAACTATGCCCCGGCACCTCAGCCACCGGGCAGCTGTTAATAGAATTAAATTAAATTACATCACTACACGAAATTATTTTCAGGTGGAGAAGACAACTTTATTATGAACTAAATTATTTCCTCTTAAAAATTTCCCGGAGAGAAAATAAACTAAAGATCAATCACCACATACTGTAATTTTACATGATGCAATCAGCCAGGGTAGTGGCAAAAAATCATGAAAATTGATTCTATATCTATTTAATGTTTCCTATTGGCACAGGGAAAATACATTTCGAGACTTTCCATGCCCCATGTTTACACAATATGGCCAGATTAATATGATTTTGCGCGGAAGTTGTTAGAGGGCCATTATAAATAGGGAAGCAGGTTGTTCAACACGACAGTAAAAGTGATTTGTTTCTGAAGATGTGGGTAAACGACGAGATTTAACAGCCTTTGAACGTGGGATGATTGTTGGCACTCACGAGCCATGAGCGAGTATCAGCAAAACAGCTGCATTCGTTAAATGTTCAAGAGCAGCTGTTGTTAAAGCGTTTAAAGAATGGACTGTTAGCTGGAAAACTAGCCTGAACGTGCGAGCTGTGGCGGTCAGCGACTAGTCAATGTTTGGGCAGAACAGAGAGTGTCAAACTGGTACAAGACAACAGAAGGGCAACAGTATCAAATTACTGCAGATCTTAATCAGGGATCCTCTCAAATGGTCTCTGAACGCACTGTTCGCCGTAAACTGCATCATATGGGATATGGAAGCTGAAGATCTGTTCGAACACTTGCTGCCTGCAGTTAACAAGATAAAAGGTCTCCAATTCGCACAGGAACGCAAGGAATGGACAGTGAAGCATTGGAAAAAAGTCATTCCGGTTTCCTCATGCAGATGGCAAAGCGAGAATTTGGCAGAAAAAAGATGAAAACATGGGCCTCACATGCATGAGTACAACCCTTCCAGCTGGTTGGGGCATGTTTTCCGGCATGAATTTGGGCCCTTTAATACGTGTGGAACCACATTTAAATAGCACAATAAACGTATGTATCAAGTAATCAAGTTCATCCTGTGTTGTTGATGGCGATTCCTAACGGAGATGATTTCTTTCAACAAGACAATGCGCCATGCCAAGGTGGTCGTAAATTGTGAAGGAGTGGTTTTAAGAACATGAGGGAGCTTTACTTGCTTAGGTGGCGTTCTACCAATCATGATCATGTTCCCACCAATAACAACTATTTTACCAACATGTCTATAATTTTAGCAAATTACCTTTATTTTGTATACAACCAATCAATGACTGTTTATACCATCACTATCTGTATAAAAGGTGACGTACATGCTACCTCTTCACTTGTATCCTTGATAAAACTCGGAATAAAAGGCAAAACAAGTTGGAATTCTGTGTGATTTCTTTCTCGCTATGTACTGTAAGGCCTCCATCAACTTCATTAACAGCTTATATTATTATTTTCTTGAAATTTAAAATTAAATTATAATAATAAGAAATATAGAATTACTGTGAGAAAAATTTTAATCATTTTCATAAACAAAATGAAGCACCCCAACAAGAAGATATTAATATAACTGAAGAAACTCTTCAACCAAGAGTTTGGCTTACAAACTTTTTCCTTCTTTTTTGTCATTAGAAAATGAAGCATATTGACCAAAATTCCATCTACGATGTACATTACACACACACTCACATACATACACATACACACACACACATACACACACTCACACACACACACACACATACACACACAAACGGCGCACATAAATATATACAGGGAAAAAAATCTTATCGAAAATTTATGATTGCCTTCTAATGGGTTTCAGAACTATAATAGTTTTTTCCTTGGAGAAATATCTATTTTTATTCTGTAAAAATGTTGGGAGGCGGGAAAAAGTGGAATGTGTAGCAGAGAAAAATTTGATAAAAAAAATTTCTTCCATTGAGCAAAGTCAAGTGATTTGTTGCCGACCGGTGTTGAAGAGCGCTTTTCACCGAAGGGGAAACGATCGCAGCCATTGTGAAGGAGCCTCCGGGATCGACTTTGCCCAACTGAGGAGGGATTGTGGGGGGGAAACGATTGGTGCACGTCGTAGTGGAAGAAGCGACACCTAACCTTGGAAGAAGGGGCTATTGGTCAGTCAGTCGAAGGACCGTGACTAGAATGGAAACAGCAAAGTCGGTTCCACGAAGCGTTGCCCTTCTCTTGCCAACCCACTTTGGTTCGCTGCCACACTTCATTAACCGCTCTTTGTTTGTCATATACGTAGCATTGTTCAAACACTAGCCTTCCATTAAAGCTTTTCCATGAGGGAAACAAACACCTTGATTTGTTGTTGGTGGTTTTTTGTTTACTTTTCTCCAACTATGTGCGCTTCTTTTGGCACTCAACTTTGTATCTCCCTTTGCAGAGCTGTTATCGCTAAACCAACACATTAAAAAACTGCAAGAACTTTCTCCGCAACAACCTTTAATCTACTTCTTTTTACTACTACTACTTCTTCTTCTTAAAGTTAGGTTTAGAAACTTTAGTGAAGTCGTTATTTTTCGGCATTTCTTAAAAGCATAAATAAACAATTTGATTCGTTACTCAAATGAAGTGTGCCTCGCTTCTCATAATTTGACTGCCTGAATTACAAACACTTTCCGGAAACTATGTTAAGGCTTAAGGAAGTAAAATTTTAAAACGGGCGTCAGAAATATAAAAGAATTCCTTGATATGAATCTTAAAATTTGCATGTAAATATTCTTTGATGTGTATCAAGTTTGTGTACAAGGAAACATACATTAGATCCTCCAGAAAGAAAACCTCAAAATTAGTTTTCCATTACAATAACAATCGTAGAAAAATGAAAGAAGATTCCAAGAAACTACAATAAAGCAGAATCAACACTATGCGGCGTTGCTTAATGTTTCTAGAAAGAACGGTTCAGCCTAGGGATATATTAACCCTGTAAACCAAACAAAGAAAAGAAAGTCTTTTCCTCTTACAGATCCGGAGTTTGTTAGCGGTTCTTCTGAATAATGTCAACAAATTCGTTGCATAGTTTAAATTTGCTGTTAAGCCGTCTGGCTCAAAGTATAAAGTTTTTCAACTGCTAATCCATAAATATTTAGTATTTAGTATTCAACTGCACATATTAATCAGTATTTTGAATTCCATAAATACTGTTTAAATATTCGGAATGTTACATACAATAGGACTCCAGACATACTATAATCGGATCTTCGAACTTTAATACAGAAATTAGGTCTTCAATAAAACATATTTAATATAAGGAATAACATAATGGGAAATAACCGTCAATCATCAGAATTAAATTACTGGATGTAATGTTAATTTCTAATTCGCTAAATATCTTAGCCTTTTAGAATACATTCTACACGACTAACAAACGATTAACAAATGTTAATATCAATTTTTGTGACCAGTAGGATTCATTCGCAACCAATTTACTAAATGTTGTGTTGTAATGAAGTTCTGATTTTGGGAAAATTAATTAAAAACTTTAATGTAAACGCTATCAACAAAAAATTTGTACAATTATGTCTATTAGTGATGCAATTATATTTTTACTGTACTGCATTATATTTTGGTTATGAAATGTTTATTATTTTGTTAAGAAATATATATTTAGATTATACGAATCAGCCTAGATCCTGAATGATTCAGATAATTGGAGTTCTACTGCATTAATAGTTCTAGTGTCCCGTAAGTCACCAGATTTAGAATCCAAATAACCTTTAATACCTTTACTAAATGAATAATTTTTTCTAAATATAATATTGTGGTATTTGAAAATATGTTACTCTATTTATGGATGCAAATTACTTCCATTTGCCGTCTGTAGCGATTGCGATTGTATATTTTCCATCATAGAAGTCAAAGAGTTTGATTCGAGTGCACGAATTTCATTCCATGTATGGATACATGTGCAAGCCCTTTTGGTGTCGCTTGCAAGGATGCTGCGGAGATGCAGAGATCTTGGAACAGCTTCGAGTCGACGCGGATGCATCTTGCTGATCCCCGATAACAAAAATTTTTGTGATTTTATTTTGAAAATCCAAAGGTTAAACTGATGTTTCTCAAAGTGGGCGATATCACCCCCTAAGGGGCGGCAAGTTCATTAAAGTGGGCGTTAAGTTGCAAGTGGGCGGTAGGGGGCGTTACGTAAGATATTGGCAGTGGTGGAGGGGTCACGATACAGGCAAATAATGCGCGGTTATGATTCAGTTGTGATCTCATGTAAGGCTATTTTTTTCAAACTCGGATGAAGCATAAATTAAAGACAAATATGAACAGAAGAGACTGAGAAATAGTCATTGCAGAGATTGAGATATTTGTCACACTGGTGGATGAATTTTCCAATACCCTTTTTGTAAGATTTTGCCGCCAGCATATTGAGATATGGCTCCACGGCGTCTTGAAGCTCTTTGTTGGTGCGGAAGTGCTGTCCTCCCAGAGCATTCTTCAGCTCTCGAAAAAGATGAAAGTCACTTGGCTCCAGATCTGGGCTGTATGCCAGGTGATCAAACACTTCCCATTGAAATTGCTTAAGAAATTGTTGGGTTACCACTGCAGTTTGCGGTCGTGCGTTTTCATGAATCAAAACAATTCCAGAAGAAAGCATGCCTCTTCTTTCAAAAAGACAACATGCCTCGTACCAACTAAGAGCTTCAAGACGCCGTGGAGACCTATATCAACATGCCGGCGACAAACTTCTAAGAAGATGTTATTGGAAAACTCGTCCATCGGTATGAATAATGTTTCAATCTTTACGTGACTATGTCGAAAAGTAACTTGTTTGTGCTTGACTCCTGGTAATTAAATCAGTTTGTTATCATTTCATACTTGTCTTTATCATTTTCATATTTTATACCTCATCGGGGGTTGAAAATAAAATAACCCTTCTAATTAATTGTATCGCAAATGGTAGTAGCAAAAAAAAATTTTTTAAATTTATAATTATACAGGGTGTCCAAAAAGTCTGGCAACATGACATATATCTCAAAGCTGCCAGGTAGTCGAGATCTGATGAGTGTGGTTTATAGGTACAGGTAGATCCCGTTATACGCGATACATATGTTCCGCGAAATTGCCGTGTATACCGAATTCGCGTAAAACGGGTTCCATTTAACATGTACAGAACAGAGTTTGGTTCTCATAAGCATTAATTATTTTCCTGATATAACGTAAATAATTGCGTTATAGAAGTATAGGATTGCTAATACAACAGTTTTCTATTTTTTAGTCTTAAGATAGCATCTTATTTTATTTTATACACTAAAATACTCAAAATACATGTACACGTACAACAATAAGAAGTGTCCACAATCTAAACTTTATATTGCTTTGGGTTCATCTGTACCAGAAGATTCTGATGCTGTCTCCAACAGTCTCCTTCCTGTAATAGTGCTGGTGGAATCTCGAAAAGAGTTTGGAAGAGGAGCTCGGACTGGATGTTAACGGATCGTTCGAACTGGCAGGATGTTTCGTTAAAAATTGCTTGATGGTCGGCTGTAACGTTTTCTTCATCTTCATCGAGGACCTATAACTCAGTTTCTATCGAGTAGGATTTTCGGGCCCGCTTTCTTCCTTCGGTAATAATACTTTCTTTACGTTTGGGCGGCACTTTAAGTCTTACAACAATAAATATTTTCGCAAACAGATTAGAAGCTCAGCTGATCTTGTCCAAACTGATGTATAGCAACCTTATCATTCACAGATAGCCAGTGATGTGCTAAATGTGCACAAACACAGGGAAAACAAAACTCAAAAACGAATTCAACTCCTAACAATAATAGAAGAGCTTTCGCATGTTGGCGATCGATGGTGGTACTAAATGAAACCCGCGTATATCCGAAATCGCGGATAACGAAATCGTGTATAACGGGATCTACCTGTAATAGGGGGGTGGGAAATTCATTGCCGCACTCAAATTTGACCTTGGCCCCCAAATTTAAGGTCATCCATTTGCTAACTCGAAAACTACTAAAGACAGAAAAATTTCCAATTGCTACCCTGTAGAGCAACACCACATTAGTTTAAAAACAATTTTTAATCATACCCTTCCCCTTGAAAGATTTTGAGAAAATGGGCGAGAAAAAGTCACTCAAGGTCAGATTGAGCTGGCCAGGTTGGCTGAGGTTTCTAACACATATGAATTGCAGTGAAGCACACCGTTGGGAAGGGGAAGGTGAAGCACTCTCTTGAGTGACTCTTTCTCGCCCATTTTCTCAAAATCTTTTAAGGGGAAGGGTGTGATTAATAATGTTTTTGACTAATGTGGTGTTGCTCTACAGGGTAGTAATTGGAAATTTTTCTCTATCTTTAATACTTTTCGAGTTAAGAAATGGATAACCTTAAATTTGGGGGTCAAAGTCAAATTTGAGTATGGCAATGAATCCCCCCCCCCCCTATTACCTACTAACCACACACATCAGATCTCGCCTACTTGGCAGTTTTGAGATATCTGTCTTGTTACCAGGCTTTTTGGACACCCTGTATGATGGTGAGAGCAGTTTATCATGCAAGCTCTTTACAAGATGCCAACTGCCCTTTTCATCCATCGCTGTATCTTGCTCCCTTCTTCTGAACCAGGGACTTCCCACCATTTGTGATTCCCAAAAGAAGTTTTTTTATAATTTCCTTTATATTGCAGAAGCTTTAAGATGCGGGGGGGGGGGCTTTACTAGATTTTGTATACGCTGAAGGGGCGTTCATAGAAATAAGTTTGAGAAATACTGGGTTAAACTGTTAACCTATTTCAAAATAACATACATTAAATCATTTAATAATGATTTCTTCTACGGTCTCGGTTATTCGGATCTCTTAAAAACCGGACCCTCTATTATCCAGATGACTCGTGAGAAATGTAGTGATGAGAACGTGAAGAAAGCATAATAATGTGCTCTCGTTTTTCTTTTTCTCACGGTTATGGAATTCCTCTGGGGATGGAGATATATCTGCATACTTAGAAATGCTAGGCGATAGAATCACACTTACTTTTAAACAGGATAAAACTTTTTTTTCTGTTTCATTTCTACTCTTAGGAGTCTACTAGAATATAACACTATGGCAATTAGAAAAGTATGTGAAGAAAAAACGAGTGGTTTTAAGCACAAACAATAATACTAGAAATTTATAGCCGCCTTGAGAACCGGTACAAAAATTAGTGTGGGGACATCTGCAATTTCTGACATTAAGAAGCAAATATACGAAATTAGGAAGCATGTAAATGTAAAACATTTGTTTATCCGGAGAATTCGATTATCCGGTTTCGTCTAGTAATCAATAATACGGACCAATGAGACTTTACTGTGCTTATATTATAGCTTAGACAAGACTCTACGACAATAAATAAGCTCATCCAATAGTTAAAGTTGAATGACTATTTCTCTATAGTTGAAGTTACGTTTATGAAAGGTTAAAACTTTGTAGGATATGTTAAGCCATAAAATATTAAAGCTCGCTTTTAATGTATCTCGAAGCAAGACGATATACATAATGAATGCATTAGAATATTTAAGTATAGAAATGCAGAGGAAATAAGACAAAAGAGAAAAGCCTGACTAGTTCGATTTGGACCAGTACTTTGGCTAACCTGTAGATGAAGAGCGACAGTTATTATTCATTTCTTAGAATCTGTCAAAGCGGATTCAAGACGTGGATTACAAACATCACGTAAAGCTTTGAACTGTCGTGAGCCTTTTGTTTGCATTGCAATGCGGGATTTAAATGAAAAGTCTCCTCCTCTTTTGTGGCCCCATCTAGCCCTCTAATGCTGGCAAACGTCGGTTTCAAAAGCGCTTTAAAAAGTTTAATAATGGTGCGCAAACTTGCAGCCAACAATGGATTTTCAAAGCTCTTGTTCCGCTGCAATGGGTCGGCGAATGGTTCCATGTTACTATTATTGATTGCATTATAAGAGGGTCCTTCAATTCTTAACGGGTTAACTCATTTATCGTGAATGGATTTTCTACATATTAATTGAGGACCATCTGTATTATGTTTCATTTCCATATTTCATTTGCGAGTCTAACGCAATTATTCAACCGGCACTACGGGTGTCTGATGAATTATTCCAGAAGCCGTCGCTACTTTGCTCTAGGCCTGAATTTTAACCTTCGAAATGCAGCTGAAATACAGCTTAAATTCGGCGCCCATGTTCATTTAATTATGCAAACGAGGTATTCTCAGCCACGCGAGAAGCACTAATTGTAAAATAAGAATTTTCGGTCTGAAGAAAATAATAATAAAAAAATATTAAGTGGTAAAGGGGGAAAAAGAGAGCGAAACGAAAAAGCAATTAGTGAATGAGAATGGAAAGGAGTTTCTTATCAATTTTAATATAACACTATTATTTCGTTTGAAATTTTAATTTTATCGAAAATGCCATGCTCTTTTTCATATAAAAGCATATCTATTTTATCACATTATTTTGAGAGTAATTTCCGCTACATAATTTAGGCTTTTTAACTTCGGGCACTATATCATTTAATTACTCGAAATAATTAGAGATACATTTGAAATTATATTTTCATTTCCAGCCAGAGTTTGAAACTAAGCGCCGGAATTTCAATTCTTCAGTGTACTTTTATTGTAATTAACCGATTATAAATAATCGGAAGTATTTTTCTGTTTTCTGTTTTAAGTGTTTCTCTATTTTGCCGGGTCTAAAAATTCGCTTTGTTTGGATTGCGGAACCTGTTATATTGGATCTACAAACCACATCCTCAAAAAACGCTTTAATGAACATAGATCATGGATAAATTTGGATGGCAGATTCCATCATTAACTAATCATCTCATAAAAATAAACATGGATTCAGTTGAAAATTTAATGCCAAAAGTTGTACATTATCCAAAAATATACTGATTTATGAAACACTTGAGATATGTTTACAAGGTCTTTATAATTAAAGTTCCATTTTGACATGGCCATAAAAAAAAAACTACTGGACCAAAAGCTATAATACTTGGTAATATTATACAAGAGGGCATGGGAAGTTAATACCCACCAAAAAATTAGTTCAAAAGGTCACCACCAGCATGGAATGGCGCTCTATGCAATATTCGTATACGAAATTATTAACGAAGATACAGGTTAACAATGTGGTTTATGCACATGCGCTTTACAAGTCATTTGGTTTTCAGAAATAAGAAAGGGAGCCTCGTTGTCAGTACGCCTCATTTATTACTAGTCGACGATGCCTGTTACCATGCAAGACCGTGCGTTTCTGGTTAAATGTTATTATGAATGCAATAGAAATGTACGGCAGGCTTTGCAACATTATCGTACCGTTCGACGAATACATGTACGTCGGGGCCAATGACACCGCAGAGTTTGAAGAAGATGATGACAAAGTTTGAAGCCACAGGTTTGTTATCGGTAGCACCTGGCCGAGGAAGGAAACCCGTCTCTGAGGCAACCGTGGAGACTGTTTCAGTAGCCGTAGAGGAAGCAAAAATGGAAACCTCACAAGGGGCGTGCAGCTAAGTGCTGTTGCACGTCGAATGGACTTACCACTGAGTACGGTGTACAAGATCGAAGTGCTGCGGTACCACCCATACAAAATCCACCTTGTCCAACAACTCGAACTTAACGATCTTCCTCGTAGAGAAACCTTCGCATTGGAATTCCTTGCACGGATGAAGATGGACGAGCATTGGCCATGGAACATTTTGTGGACGGACGAGGCCCATTTTTAACTGAATGGGGATGTCAACACCCATAACTGCAGGATTTGGGCCACCAGTCCCCCTCATGTTCTCCACCAAATTCCATTGCATTCTCTTAAAGTTACCGTGTGATGTTGTATGACAGCAAATGTCATAATTGGACCGTATTTTTTTGAAAAGCAGTCGAGAGATGGACCCGTGACATGCACTGTGACTGCTGCTTGCATGGCGTCAATGCTAAGAAGTTTTGCGATACCAGAACTTCAGCAACGTGACATTTTAGACACAACGATTTTTATGCAGGATGGGGCTCCACCTCATATTGGTACATGTGTCAAACAGTTACTTCAGCACAATTTCACAAATGAACAGATTATAGGCCGAAATTTCCACCTTTCTTGGCCATCCCGGTCACCTGATATCAACCCCTGTGACTTCTGGCTCTGTTTATGGTGATAACGTCTGGAATTTGGCGGAACTGAAAGATGCGATACGCCGACAGGTGCGCAACATTCCTCCTGATATGCTACGAGCTACAGTTGAGAACGCAGTAATCCGGTGTAACCTGCTTTCAGTAAATGGTGGAGGCCACATTCAACATGTAACTAATTTTAGTAACGATTAAAGACTTGTTAACCTGTGTCTTCGTGTCTAATTTCGTATATTGCATAGAGCGCCATTCCATGCTGGTGGTGACCTTTTGAACTAATTTTTTTTTTTGGTGGGTATGAACTTCCCATGCCCTCTTGTATAATATTGCCAAGTATTATAGCTTTTGGTCCAGTAGTTTTTTTTTTAATGGCCATGCCAAAATGGAACTTTAATTATAAAGACCTTGTATATCACCAAAAATATATATAATAAAATGAAATAATTAAGTTTCTTTTGAAAAATATGTAATATAAGATATTACAACGAAACTCTTGATCAGAATATTAAGATGTAATCACGCAATCTTTTTTTGTGTAATTCAGCTGATACTAAGTTTAATTTCTTATATCAGTTTTATTAACTCTTTATTGATCCTAATTGGTTCAATATTATTAATTTTATTATTTTCATACAATTTATTTAAGAAAATTGCTTAAAGGACAACTCTGCGATCAAATACAACTTTATGAAATCGAAACATTAACGCGCATTAATAACATCGTGGCAAATTTTAAAAATTATAATTCGGACCCTAAATGTGTGAAAGAAACGAAAATTCTGAACGCAATTTCCAATAGGGGGCGTCCATCCTGGTGACATCAACGGAGGCATGGTCTTTCCTTCACAGTGTAAATAAATATATCGCACGCGAAATTAACATCATCAATACATACCGTAAAAGCTCGATTTGAAGCTGGGGTCGTAAATTAAAGCCGGTCTCCATTTAAAGCTGGGTGTTTATCTAAAAAATTCATTTAAAAGCCCGTCGCGAATAAAGACCGATCTCAAATAAAGACCGATCTCGAACAAAGGCCGGTCTCGAGTAAAGAGCCGATCTATTGGATGATAAAGCAGTCATCTCCATCGATTCCAAAACAGAAATCAATAATACAATACTTATAGTAAATTTCTGTAGTTTATGATGTAAAACTTTAAAATTTTCTTTTTGATAATTTTTTTCACTAAGTTGCATATGAAAAATTTTGGGAATTGCCTTTAATGCCGGGTTCTGAATAGAAGCCTGTCTCGATAAATGGCCGGGAGATCAAAACCGTTTTTACAAACACAACCCCGGGCTTCAAATCGGCCTTTTACGGTACATAAATTAATTAAATAGATGCTTTACAAGGATAGAAAATCAGTAAAAAGAAACAAACAAGGATACGCAGTTACGGCTTTTTGTGTTCAATAAAAAAATATCAAAGTTTTTTTGATAATGTTTAGAAATTTCAATATGCGCACCATTAGTCGCATGCGACACACCGAGTCGATAAGAGATTTCTGACCAGATTTTGTGAAATATTGGTAAATAGGCAGTCTCGACGGCCGTTGTATTTCGACTTTTCATTTCGTCAGTTTACACAAATTATGGAGTCATATACTATTCAGTTAATTAAAAAAAACTTTAATACTTTCTTTCTTGAAAACAAAAAAAACCCCCCGCAAATCCATATCCTAGTTTGTTTCATTTTAATGATTTTCTAAAAGTGTAAAGATGCTTTCGGACAACCTGTATTATATTCTCATAAACATTTAAAGTCTTTTCTTCTCTTTTTTTGTTTGCAATATTAGCCCATGATGATGGTGCAGAAACCGAAACGCATAGGGCAAATTGAATATTGCGTTTGAAACCGGTTGTTATTTATTAATTCGTTTTGGCTTTGTAAAGCAGAAACATTATTGCAACATAACAGGGCTTTTTCAGGGCCTCTTATCAAATATAACAATTGATTTCCTATTGCAGTATCCGTCGATTATATTCAGAGAAATTCAAGTTTCTCTTCTCGTTTTCCAACAATATACATATCTTTAAATGCGGTCGATGAAAGGTTTTAGCCGTGAGAGAGAGAAGAAAAGGGAGACAAACCATTCTTTATTACTTTCAGAATAACCTCGTGCAATATTTGCAAACCAAATATTAGTTCCACTTCATTCGGAGAGGAAGAAAAGGAAAAACTTTGAGTAACCAGGAATCTGCAATAAAGTCGACCCTCAAAGTTTTTTGCCTTCCCTGCTGCCAATTTCGAAGAAAGTTCAGCTACAAAGCTGAAAGCTCTTGCCGACAATGAGCGTGGGATTGTCGATTTAGCTGGCCGGGCTTCCAATATTCGTTTGTCGCGTACAATTTGGACGAGTCGCTCCCTCTACCCCCTTTTGCGTCCCTTTCTCTTTCCTCTCTCTCTCTCTCTTTCTATCTTTCTCTTTATCCCCTTTTCCCTCACTGCCTCCCTCCCACCCTCTCTCTTGCTCACGTCGAGCACATTGATTTCGCTCTGCCTCTCGACGCGCACTTTAGGTCCCGCTTGCCAAGCGTCATACTGTCAAGTTGTCAAGAATCGGCTAGAGTTATAGCTTTATTTCGAAATTAAATTATTTAAAAATCTAATAACCGGTTGCAGAGGAGAGGAGGAAGGGAAATTGCTAGCTCGTAATTCGCACAGTAGAGACTTGTCTTGGGGAGTCGTTAGGACGTCGTCTTCACCGTTGTTGCGCCGTAGGGATCCCATGTTTTTCCATTGTTTTTCAATGACCACCCTAACATAACTGAAATCTTAAATCATCCCAATAATATTAACGTAGAAAACGAAACCCCTTTTCGTCGTTTAAGAAAATATTCTTAAAACTTGGAAGCATAAAAGACGCCGTTTGATCTGGAAAACGCTTCGTAATTTTGAAACTCTTGCTTGAAAGTTGTTTGAACAAGAAGAAAGACGTTCGTTCTTGCTAACAAATTTAATTCGGTAATAAATTAAAATGTGTATCTGAAAAGAAATGTAAAATCCTAATTGATTTTTCTAATTCCTTCCGATACTATTTAATTAAGTTTATATACAAGTATTTTATAATGGTTAGCTTATCTAACAGAATCTTAAAAATTATGCTTGAATATTTAAAGTCGATGTAGAGAAGGGAGATCTCTGGTTATCAGTAAAATCTCTTATCTCCCCTTATGGGGAATTTCCATTGAGAAGATTTTAAGTATAGTCTTATGGTACAATGTACTGCTCCAGGCAAGGGATCTCAGGAAAGCCGCTTAGCATGTGGTTTGATTTGTTACATGCTCTCTTAAGTAATCCCATTGTAGATTCGATCGAAGAAATTAAATATGCACACCAGGTGAATGTCAATGAAAACGTCGCTAATACATTAATTTTCTAATACCATCGAAAGAAAACTATCATTATGGTCTATTAAAATTTAACTTTATCGGCCCGAAATACCTGGGAATGTAAAATTCGGAAATTCTTAAGCACGGTTAATACTGTGAATTTATGAATAAACCGGTGAGGACGAAAAGCATTATTTATAAAACTTGCACTAACTCGAGCCACCTTTAACCACCATTCTTATTACCTAATGTCATTCTGATAATTAAAATTAAATGAACAAAAGAAGTTAGCGAATTTTATAATATATCAATTCATAGTATACATCAAACAGTTTTAATACTGTTTTTTTACTTGTGCAGTTTTAATACTGTTTTTTTACTTCCAATTAGCATTCTGTTTCTCTCCATTTATTCCTCTTAATTACGGGCATTTTAGTTTCAATGGCTATAATAATTTAAATTCAAAAAAAAAATCACCCATGTTTATTGTATAAACAGTGCTGTACTTTTCAGCTTCAAAAACGTATTACGGAAGCCAATTGGAAAAATAATTCCCCAAATGCAAGAAAGTAATTACCGACTGCATATTGCATTTGGCATAATTTCACCTAGCACATTTTCAAATGTTTTAAACACTTGGGCACATGTAAAAAAAATACGGTAAGTTATATTGTTGGCTCTATATATAATTAATGCTGAATAAATTATTTGGTATATTCATGTTCATCATTTCAATGCGCTAACTAATTTATAACGACCCTCCTGTATATTTTAGAGTCCACGGCAAAGTCTATGATCGCCATTGATCTGTAAAGGAGACAAATCAGGGGATATCGGAAAGCAATTGAAAACTTTTTAAAGCCGATTTTAAAAACCACTATTCCTTAATCTGTAACTGTTTTAAATATTTAATACGCCCTTTTGCTACAACGGTTTATCAGTGCTTTTTCTCCTTATCTGTACTTTAATTGCATTACCAATACGAAGACGAAATGGGTGAATGATATAATAATCGTGACAATACTTTGGTCAAGTGGTGAGCAATGCAAATCAACAATACACACCACTTGACCAAAGTTGTTTATATAAATTTAAACAAAATGTAAAAACAAAAATATTGTTAATTTAAACCAAAATAAACCAATGTAAATATTTCAGGTCAATACAATGGCCGATTTTTTTCAATATATTTTTCATAGAAAGGGGTGCAAAGAAGTTTTAATAAATTTAAATTTAAAGCACTTCTTGGTTAATGACAAATTTTTGATATACTAAGATTATTGCTAAGAATACTGTCGCACTGGGCACAGCTTTTATTCTTACAAAAACTCTATTACAATTTACAATTACAATAATTTTACAATTACTATTAAATTTTCAATTAGTTAGAAGACAAATAGTACACATAAGGTTCTGATCGGGGCCTGTATGGCCAAAGGCCGACGTGTTAGGTCCCCGGCAGGTAATCAATAGAGCTTCGATACAATAATAACTAATTATAAATATAATGTAAAATCAAAACAATTATAACAAAGTGCTAATTAATGGTGTTAGCAAAGGGATTAGAAGCAGAATTATTAATAAAAAAGGGATTTTAAGCCCTAATTAAAGGAGGCGATAGACGGGGAAGAACGGAGAGTTTCCGGCAAAAGTCCACCATATAAGTCCAGCATTTGAAATTCGAATCCAAGTCCAGGTATGAAATATTATAGAAGAGAATTCGAATCACAATTCTCCCAATCCCAGACAACTTCCATCAATTATGATTTATTCTTATTTTTATGAATAACATTGAAAGAATAAATGTCTCTATTGCAGTAAAAATATGAAATGGAGTGAATGGGGGCCCTACTTACGGAAGAAAAACAAGAGAGAGAGAATTTCCCGGTCGATTTCGCCTTTTATTCCTAAAGAGTCACAAAGTTATCCATGAGTGAAGACACACCCGGAATCATAATTACAACTCTGTTATTATTAAATGCCTTTCCCTGAATTTTATTAAATCTTAAAGAATATGCTAAAGCTCATCACTTCTGCAGAATAAAATTTTGTTTAAACCACTTTAAATAAAAACTTCACAATGAACTTCACAATAAACTTTGGTTAAAAATACGGTCAATTTAAAAATGAAAACAATAAAAGAGTACTGAAATCTCACATCAATGTTATTGATACAATGGTTTACTTTTTTTTTATCAATAGTGGGTAAAACCTTTATTACAACACAACAACAATTTTTTTCCTTATGCTACATACTAATAATGCAATGATCCTGTTCTGTATTTCTCTTTAACAGGCTTTCTAAGATATCAGACCATCATTCTATTAGATAACTCGATTAATGTTATCTCATTTCTTCATTATTACTGCGTGTTATATAAATACTTTTCAATCCAATTAATATAACAGCCATCATCTAATTGTTATGCTAAATACTTCGGTAACAAATTTCAGCAAAATGAAAGCAAAAATTACAAGACAATACTGTATATTTACAATTTATAAAATAAAATCTAACTTCATTTAGTTTTAATTTTTCATGGGATTTGAAACGCTTGGGTAAAGCTTTGGATAAGGGGATGAAATTTCTATTACTATGCACAAGCTTTTTATTAGATTTTCCAGGAAATTCCGCAATAAACTCGCGATAAAATATGTATTGTAATTTATCAACAGCCTTGAAATTCCATCAGCAAACATTACATAGAGTAACTAGTCAGTGTCGTCCTAAATAATAGCAAATTTCATATGGACCTATGAAATAAAAAAGAAAACAGGAAAAAGACGCAGTTTTAAGTTTCTAAGTAATCAAATTCAGCATTCCAAGACATGTACATTTTTACTTAGATATTCTACGGACTTCAGGCTTCATAATTGCGAAATAGGCAAAATATAACATTAAAAAGTTTATTTCAAGTCAACATTAATTATAAAAGGCCTTCAATTTAATTATGACCCAGAATAGCCGGGAAGAAGGCAACAATGGATGGCTAAGTAATGTATGTAATTAAAAACTACTGGTTTTAGAATAACGTATAAAAAGTGGAGGGAAAAGCAACTAATTGCAAAGTCCACAAGGCATTTCTTCTTTCTTTGTCTTCCCTCTCGTTCTCTTAGAAAGCACTGGCGCTGGAAAGAGAGAGAAAGAGAAACTTGCTAATGTGAATTTCCGGAATGAACTATGAAACGTAGCGCAGTAAGCGACGCGTACTTTTTCGTCTGATGGGAATTTGTGGTTGCTGAATAATTGAAAGTTTTCCACCTTGTGCCGGAGGTGGAGCCTCCACTAACTGAGTTCCTGCGGAAAAGAGTAGAATCCTGGCAATATGAAGAGGACGCACATTTGAAGATCCCCGAGCTTTTCCAATGACGCTTTCGCATAGCGAAAGGATGAACACACAAGGAAAGAGATAGAGAGAAAGAATGGGAAAAACAGAAAAAGAAAACCTCAGCGTGAATGAATGAAAACAGAACAAAACTGAATGGATTATTTCACCATGAAAACGACACACAAAGACGAAGAAAATTCAAGAAAGGATGCGAAGGAAGGGTATTAATGGGATTTTTTTCAATGTAGCGTTCAAAAAAGACATTAAAGGCTGTGTGATGAAATTTTTTAACTGCTGTTTTTAATTGCATTGCTTAATATTATTTATTCATGTTATTCTTATATAGCATGAAACTCATATTTTATGTTTTACAAGCTGTTTGATTTTCTGTTTCTTGTGAGTTATTTTGTCCATGTTTTAAAGAAATTATAAATCTCTTATAAATAATTATAAATAAAACTTTTGAAGCAGTTTATATTATTAACTTATACAGTCCTGGACAAAATTACAGGACTAGTCAAGAGATGTAAAATGGATTTATTTGATTCACAATCCTGTGTACAGTATAATTTGTAATGGACAATAAAACATATTTCTAAGAAAAAAGAAACAAGTTTTAAAAAAAATAAAACTAGCATCATATTTATTCATTTGTGAGCTAAAATACGCAATGGACAAAATTATAGGATCGGTGTCATTGACAACAAAATTTTCTACTCGTATTGTTGTACTTATTTATTTACAACAATTTTAACGTAAACTAAAACTCTGTTAAACTTATCACTTCAATTAAACGGTCTGTCATCGACTCAGCCAATTTTTTTCAGTCTGTCGAATGGGATATCAGCCCATGCTTTTGTAATGGCACTTTTCAAATCTTTTATGGTGTGAAACTGCTTTCCACCGCAATAAATGCTTCGCACCACATCACCCCACAAATTTTCAATGGCATTGAGATCAGGACTGCAAGCTGACCAGTCCAAAACACGAATTTCTTGATCATGAAGCCACTGTTGAGTGGATACTGCACGGTGTATGGGCGGGTTATCGTGCTGAATGACAAAGTCCGGATCCTTCAGTTCCTCTCTAAATGGCAACAAATAATTTCCTAAAACATCTTGATAATCGTCTGCATTTGGCTTCGGCTTCACAATATATAAATTTGATTTGGCGTAGGCAGAAAATCATGACTATGAACAATGTATATGAATAAGAGTCATTTCCAAAGCAGGAAGTTTCGTTTTTACTCTTTTCTTGAAGAAGTCAGTGTAAAGTAAAGAGTATACAGTGTAAACAGTAAAAGTGTAAAGTAAACAGGCTAAAGTAGGGATGAGTTAGGCAGGTAATTTAAAATGCTTTGCGCGAGACCAGATATTAGGGTTAAACTGTTTGAAGCAACTTATCCGTAACATGTTTAAGAATGCTTCGTATTCAGCAATAAGGATCGTTGCAATCTCAGGAAATTGTAAAATTTAAAATTACAGTCCTGTTGCAACAGACCTTAATCCCGGTATGTTCTAGGTCAAAAACATCTACACTCACAGAACGTTATTTGCTCCATCATAAAAAATTCCGTGAGCTATTGAGTGAATTTTTGTTTATTTCTCTTCATTTATGGTTTCCCAAGTTCAAATCTTTATATTGATTCCTTTTGTAAGAATATGCCTGAGGATGCTAAAAAAAAAAAAAGATGCGAACCTAAAATATTTTATTTTAACTCTTACATTTCCCTTTATTTTTCAACTCCTTTCCACAATATTCCATTAATTTTCTTATCAGTTTTTTAGTGCTTCGAAACATGCAGAATGAAAATCTTCGTTTTCTGTTTGAAACATGTTCGCACCTCCCGTCGCGAGCGAAACGTTTGCCGTCAAGGTGAGGTTTTAGCGAACCAAAGAGGTTAAAAGCGGTGTTTCAGAAGCATGTTGAAGAAATTCTCAGTCCAATTGATCAATTTTCTGCTAAGTTAATTGAGTTCTGCATATCCGTGCGTCTTTTTTTTTTTTTTTTTTTAAGAAAATGGATATCCTGCAATGGATATTCATACAGAAATGTTTCTTATTTGCGGCCGCTTGACGTGTACACAACTGGAATGATCTATTGCGACCGTGAACAGGAAACCACCTCCCTATGAATGAATATTATTTGTAATGACACCATCTTTGCATTGCAATCGTACAGTCTTCGAAGACGATCGACATTTTGAGTGAATGTAGTTAATGGTTAATGCGCAAAGATACCACAACGCGTTTCAAATTCAACTGCTTATGATCATACTGATCATACAGAAAGTAAACTGGAATGCCCCTCACAAAACTAAAGAAGCTTTCTGAGATTAAATAGATTTATTTCTTATTTTAATATCAATTATGTCTTCCAATCTTATTCGTTGCTTTCGGTTGATGCAACATGTAATTCTCAAAATCGCTTATCTTCTAAGTGGAATTCAAAACCTCAAGAAGTTTTCTTATCACTACCACGTTCTTTGCTCCAAGGAGATCTTGAAACGTGTCGTTATATCCTGAATCTAGGTTTCTTGTCAATAAAATTTCGTTTATCTCTCTTATTACAGGCTTTTTTCGGTATGAATATTGATTGTGGGCGCATTGGTGACATGCTGCTGTTAATGAGTTACCTTTCATTTCAAGGATCAATAATTTTCCAAAGTCGATAACATTTCTTCTGAAGTTATCACGGCATACTTCAAATCGTATGTTAAAAGTTGCTTAAGTCATGTTTACGGGGTCTATGATCATTTGATGCAAGCAGGTTCCAATTACAGTCTAGGACACTTATTCTATGCTCGATGGAGCTTAATTTCATTTATAGATAGTTCGTTCTCGGGGAGCTGTCCTTCAAAAATCCTAAGCTTCATGCCCATCATTCCTAAGAATATAGGAAGACTAGCAGAGACACCCGGCATTACCCGAGATAATTACAGTTGTAGGTTAAACAGAACAACCTCATGAAGTTAAATAATAAATTTGTTTTCAGTAATTCTACAATTTCCGTCTATAGACAAAGCAGTTGTTCAGATGTTTGCGATACGGGATAACTTTTTGTCATCTCTGCCCAATACTCATTTCTTCGCTGGCATTTCGCTGCAATAAATTATTGTTATAATCCTTCGAAAGATTATTATAGGACATAACACCATATGGTTGTTAGTTTGAAGAGTTGAGTTCATGTATGCTTTGTTATCGGTTATGTCGCCAACTGCAGCTCGAATGAAGGGACTGCGTCCTCTGTCATCTTTCACTCTTTCTCAATAGTCTGCTAATCTCCATTATCTCCAATTACTGATCATTATTAAATATTTCCAAGAAAACGTTAACTTCTAAGAAAAGCCCAAACAACAGGAATTCTATGTATTGTTACAAATTCAATTTTGTTATATAATTCTCAGAGGTAGGATGGAACCATCATTCTTAATGAACCTACTTATATTGCACACTTTGCCCGGGCTTTACTTACCCTCTTGTTGTTCTGTCTCAGATTAAAATGTTATCCATCTTCACCCCCGGCGAGCATCACTGGATAATTTAGACCAGGGCCGTCCAACTGCATGTCGCCCGCGTGCAACATAAAATGCTCGCGGACAAAACTCACGGCAAAGCCGAGGAGATAGTCCAAAACTCAGGAGGGGAGTGGGTTTAGTTTTCCTATGCAGTGTTGCCAGACTTTAGGAGGCGATTGCATTAAATGAAGCATTATTTCTTTTGTTACCGATTCTTGCTTGTTTTTCGTCTCGCATAACATGGCGCACATTCCTGAAAAGCATAAAATTACTGAACCAGTATTTAAACAGCAATGGGAAAATATGTTTTTTTTTTCATTGTTCACAGATCGGATTCGAAATGTTTGATATGTAATCATGTCCTATCGGGGAAAAAAATATAATTCTACCTGACATCGAGAAAATTGTCACATTAAAACGAAGGAAATAAAATAGTAAGCTGCCTCGTTTTTTGTTGTTTTTTTTTACAATGTCGAATTGATAATCAGAAATTCGACTTTAAGGAACTGATCAACGTAATGTGCAACAGGGAGGTAAGAAAGATTACCCGCGTGCACGGGCGCTGCCCGCGGACAGAAATCTTGGACAGCCCTGCTTTAGATCTATCTTTTAAAATTTCCCTTGCCCTTGACGTAGAAGCTCTTATACCCTCCTGCTCTAGCCGAGCTTCCGTTGTTCAGGTATTTCCAATGCCCGGATTTCTGTATTGCAAATTTCACTGATCAATACTATACAGGGTGTTTCAAAATTATGTACAATAAATTTAGTGACATATTCTTCAGGTGAAAAGAAGACGAAAATGTTCTATAGCACTTTGTCTGGAAACGATTTATTTACCCGATACAGCCAACTAAACCCGTGGCTCCAAATTACAGGAATTGTTCAAAGTGCCCGCCACCAGCTCGCACGCACGCTTCGGCTTGTTGCATGAGCGACCGTCTGATGTCATGGAAGAGTTCGTCGCCAGCATTACGAACGGTTTGGCATGCATTTTCAATTCGTTGTCGCAGATCCATAATATTAGGAACTTCTGTGCTGTAGACGATCGTTTTCACATGACCCCACAGAAAAAAGTCCAAGGGATTAAGGTCGGGTGATCTTGCAGGCCAGGCTACCGGTCCACCTCGACCTATCCACCGATTTGTGTATGCAGCATTAAGGTGTGCTCGCACAACATGGCTGAAATGTGCTGGAGCGCCATCATGCATGAACCACATGTTAGATCTTATCAAAAGAGGAACATCTTCCAGTAATTCTGGCAATGCATTCTGCAGAAACAAAAGATACGTTCGCCCAGTCAATCGTGGCGGCAACACATAAGGGCCAATTAAGTTATTTCCGACAATTCCACACCAAATGTTCACGGAGAAACGCTCTTGATGCGCTCGAACTCCGGTAACATGCGGGTTAGCATCTGCCCAATGGTGCTGGTTGTGAGAATTTACGATTCCTGTCCGGGTGAAGGTTGCTTCGTCCGTGAAAAGTATCTGGCTGAGACAACTAGGGTCTGCAGCATGACGACGTTGTATCCATTGGCAAAATCGTTGTCGGTGTGGATAGTCCGTTGGGTTCAGTGCCTGAACCAGTTGCAGGTGGTATGGATGCAAAAGCTGACGGTGAAGAATGCGCCAAACAGATGAGTTCGGAATGTGTACCATGGAAGAAATACGACGGGTGCTTGTCTGAGGTTCATCATGTATGATGTCAATTATCACATCCTCCTCATCCGGAGAATGTGCTACAGGCCGCCCTTGTCCTGTTTGACGGCCAAAGGAACCACGCTCCCTCAAATGTCTGTCGACAGATACAAATGTTCGGTTATTTGGCAAACGTCTATTCGGAAAGCGTTCTTGGTAGAGTCTTCTTGCTTCCACAGCATTTCCGTCCGCAAGACCATACATTAGGTGCATGTCAGTGTATTCTGCACTGGAATACGTGTACATGACTTTTTTTTACGTAAATCGTAATGCGTATGTCAAAGCACGCAAACGTTCTGAAATTGATATTCCTAGTGGATGTACAGTAGTGAAACTACAGTAATGGAAACAACCGTACACAACTAATGGAACAACCCTAAAGTAGGTTTAAATGGAACAAACCACTCAACCTAGTGTTGGGTCGAAACGCTGGAACTGCTAAAATATCGTCCGCTAACTACCGTGCTTCCCTACTGTATGATATTGGATTACTCGCAAACAAATCGTTTCCAGACAAAGTGCTATAGAACATTTTCGTCTTCTTTTGACCTGAAGAAGATGTCACTAAATTTATTGTACATAATTTTGAAACACCCTGTATAGTTCTTTCTCTTTTTTTTTTGCCAAACACAAATTTTCGCTAGTCGTCCAGACGTTTTTAGGGAGCTCAAGGGAGACCCCTGTGATTCCTTAGCTCCTCGAAAAACACTGCCTTATTTATGTCCTGTCATTGCATAATCATATTTATGCTCGTTGTTAATAATTCGTTACCCCTCCCTATAAGAGGTTAATATGGTTACTTATGTAGTGCAACACCAGTTAATGTGTTAACAAACTTTCAATCCCCCTTTACCCCTCTTAGGGGTTGAATTTCGAAAAACCCCTTCTTAGTGCTCACTTACATTTTGTAAAGAACCTCTGTACAAAATTTCAAGTTTCTAGGCCTTATGGTTTGGACTGTGCGTTGATCACTCACTCAGTCAGTTTCTTCTTTTATATATATAGATCAGAGATGTAAATGAATTTAATAGAGAGCACTACTCAAACTGTGAGCAAATCTCATCAATAACCCAAAATCTCTCCATTAGTTTGTTTTATTTCACTTTATTCTTAACCGAGACGATACTTTGCTTCGGAATACTAGATTCGAAAATTAAAAATTATCATTTAATTAAAATATTCTCACTTATTATTCCATAAATTCCTACTTGTAAATCCGCATTATATGAAAGTTTGTTTTCGTATCTAGATTACCATAATAAATTATAAACACAAATAAGTTGATAAACTCCAGCAATCACAAGTATGGATAAATGAACCAAATTACTGTTGTTAAAGGTGTAGAAACATGGCTGCAGATAATTAAGCAGGAAAAGGAATCTCTGCAGTCCAATCACTGGCAATTATTTAATCCTCAAGAATTATATAAGAATAATGAATATCAGAATAACATTTATCCCCCGAGTTAATTACTTACGTTTTCATAATCCTGATAACTTTGCTTCTCAATTTACTTATAACCTCAAGCAATGGAGCTCTTGAGCTCATGGTTAGCTTTTCTGCCATTAATAATGCATAACGATGTCCTCTTAAATAAGCATTTGTCTCCTGAAAACAATATGTAAAGTTGACACTATAATTATCAAGTCAACTGATGTTTAGACTTTGCAAGACAATAACAAAGGCTAGAGGCACAAGACGAACAATTTAAAGCTATAAAAATCTGAAACTTAAAGTTTGTAAAATCCTTATGCCAGGAGTAAAGAATAGTAAGAGAAATCATTTATTCCCCAAATTTTCATGCTTAAAAGCTTTACTCTAAACTTTTAAACTTAAAAATGTGAAAAGATCTGTTGAGTATTGAAAATTTCTTTCGTAACGTCATTAACATTTCAATAAATTAAAATAATTTAAAGTTAATCACTTCATCTCTTCTAAAGCATACTAAAATCTTCAAATTTAATTTAAAATTAAGTTTCCTGCTTTTTCATGTTTACACGTTTTATAGACTAAAAGAAATGTAATTGCTTTTGAAAGTTTTTTCATCGTTTCCTTTGCTTGATCTTTGGAGAATGAGTATTTTTATTTCATATGCCCTTTTCCATATACCGGCTTTAGGTCTCGAATACTAAATACACATTTTAGCATTTGTATTTAAAGTTAAATATATTAAGTTTTCTCCAGTTGAAAGTGGATTCCCGGAAGGAGCACAAGCTTCTAATGCAAATGGTTTCCTGATATGTTAAAAGCATATTTAAATCACTTAGCATTATCAATAAACTGGGCATAAAATCTTTAAATGGAGCAAATTTTTATTTTTTATTCGCATTTATTGCAAAGTTTGTTTTACAAATGTTGGAAAAGTCTAATATAAGTTTTCGACTTTGAGAATAAGCTTTACATTACATAATTTTACAATCGGATCTTTGGTATTCGATGGATAGATTTTCGCGAATACTGTTTTCGCATACGAAATTCATGCGTCAATAAGTACTTTCACGCTTTTTCAGAAATAGCCGAGTCTTCAGTACATTCTGACAGGTTACTTGTATGATACTTTATTAAGTGAAATTGTTTAGCGTTTCTCAAGCTTTCGATTGGTACTTAATTTCGTAATTTTTGACTTGTACGGCTTATCAGGCAAAAAAAAAAAAATGCATGACACTTAACACCTCCCTGGGTTCTTTTACAAACACGGTGTCATGTTCCGTGGAATGAAATTCAAAAAAATATTCGATGATATATTAAAACATACAAACAGTTAAAGAAATGAAAAAAATAAAGAAACACTTCCATTCACAATGTTCCTTACAAAGAAAACTAATTCGCTTATAACTCAAAAATCCTTTGAACTGATATCAGTTCCTGAGATCCGTAATAATAAGAAATAATAACTGAATTTTGGGAGTGTTTTGATTAAATAAAATTAGTATTTGTTAAAACTCTTAACTATTAGTTTGCTAATTGTAATGGCTACATAAATGAAGAAAACGTAGAGTTTATGTTTTTTTTTTTGTCTGAACGTAAAATTATTCGCGGAATTTCGCCTGTTCTCAAAAGGCTTTGCATATTATAACCCGCAATTAAATTACATTTAAATTTATCTGGTTCACCAGGGATCGAAGAAATTCTGATGTCAGGATTTAAAATCGTTAATCTATAGTTCAAAATGCCGATCAACTATGAAGGAAAATTAATTTCAGGCATGTAAATAATTGGACCCGATTGTAATATTAAAATTAAAGCTTTCTAATTAAACTAACACTTTGAAGATGAAATTGATGGAGGCCTTGCAGCACATAGCGGGAAATCAAACACAGAATTCCAACCGGTTTTGCTTTTTATTTCTGGCTTTGTTTAATCCTTGACAAACTCAAGGATCCAAGGCGAAACCGTGCGGAATTATAACTCCCATTTTATAATAACACTTTATTTAACTTTTATTATTCCTGTAATTTTTATGTATTGCATTTCTAAAATTTAAAATACAAAGTTTGGCAAAAAATAATGGCAACAGTGATATAATTTTAAAAAGCTTAGATAGATAATAGCGATTTTAGTTACACTGATCCTTTAGAAGAGGTTGACGCCAGTTTGAGGTATTTTCATTTGTGTAGGCTTCACTCTGCTTGTTTAAAATGTCAATGAAAATTGAAAATCCCGCTGCGCTTAGAAGACTGTGTGGCGCGATACAGAACAAGCGTCGAGGAATAGTTTTGATTTGATGCATGACAATGCCCGTCCTGACACAATAACTCACAGGATTTTGGCTGGGAAAAATTGCCCACCCTCCATACAGTCCTGACCTTGCACCTAGCGACTTTCATCTCTTTTTGCACCTGAAGTATTTTCTTGGTGGTTAGAATTTCAACAACTATAACGGGGTAAAGTAAGCTGTCACTGCGTTGTTGACATCACAAGCGGCATCTTTTTATGAAGAGGATACATAGACTCGTCCCCCGCTATGACAAGTGCCATCAAAATGGTGCGAGCTATGTAGAAAAATAGTTCAAGATATGAAGATTTTATTGTAATATTTTTTTTGTGTGTGTGTACTTGCTTTTTTTATATAACAAACGGAACTTTCTTTCTGTATACCTCGTATAAAGATTTAAAATAGCTTAATTTAATGACTTTTCATAATTCTGTGGGATATGATATTAATACAAACCAATAACAAGGAAAATGCAGGAAAATAATACATAGAAAACTGATCGATTAACATATAAAGAAATGTAAAGTTCTTAAGAGATTAATGTTAATCATTGTTTATTGATTTTTCTTATTTAATTATTCCTCTTTAAATAGTATAAATTCAAAATAAATTAAAATAAACAAATAAATATTTTTGGTATTCAAAATGAGAACAATAAATATTAACAGTAGTATTTTTGGTGTTTATCTTGGTGTTGATCCTATTTAAGAAACTTGATGTTTTATCCTTTATGACTCGATCACAAACAGTTTTTTTGTATACCAAAAATATTTATTTTTTTTATTTTAATTTATTTAGCTTTCATACAATTTAAAGAGGAATAATTTTAAAAAAATTCAATAAACAACATAAATAAATATTTTCAAAAGACTGTTAATTTAGATTCATGAATTAATTCGTCCAAATTAGTTAAAGCTCGGATACCGAGAAAGACTCAATAAGCTTAAAAATTTATAGATGCGGAACCCATTAAAATTTTTGAATGTATTTAACAAAAATAAATACATGTGTTTATTTATTATCAACATTTAAAAACGTGCCAATTTATTAAACAGGAACCAACACAGAATGGAAAAATAAATATTATTTGAATCGGTTATGAATTCTGTAAATTAAGGTAGATCAGGAAACAGTTTCATAGCCTATTTGATTATCTATGACGTAACTACCTACTACATTAAGCGAGATAATTCTTATCAAAGATAGTATTGTGTTTTCGGACTTGCGCGCCAGATAGCAGCACTATTTAATTGTACAGTATGGTCGCGATGATCCGAACTAATTGAGGCAAGAGGGTATTCGGATTAGCGTACAGTTCGAATTATCGGGTCTGTACTGTATAAACGATAAACAAAATTTACGTGTAAATAAAATGAACCATATACATAAAGACACGGTATGCTAAGTTTTATTCATGGAGAGCGCACTGAGCAGGCTGTCTTGAAAGGACCAGAAACATGTACCGTAATTTTTGTAATAAAGGAAGATAATGAACCAAAAACAATGACGTTTACTGTATACTATGTTTATTAACCCTAACGCATTTCGGTATTTCACAATCGTCCGAGGAAAGAATTACTATGGGCCTTCGATAACGGTGAAATACCGAAATGCATTAGGATTAATAAAATAGCACATTATTGTTTTTGGTTCATTGTTTTTGGTTCATTATGTTTCTGGTCCTTTCAAGATGGCCTGCTCAGTGCCCCAAAGAAACAGGTGGGAAAGTTCAAGTATCTCAGAACTGAATTCACACGGGATGGGCACCAGGATGGAGAATTGTATGCTCGGATCCGTGCAGCAAGCTGTGTGAGACGTGAACTGTGGTGACCGTGGTAACAAAACGTGAGCTGGGAATCAAAGCCAAGCTCTCCGTTTTCAAATCTATCCTCACCTATGGTCTTGGGTAATGACCGAAAGACTGCAAGCAGCCGAAATGAGATTCCTGAGAGGTATAGCAGGTATTGCCCTACTAGATAGAGTGCGCAGCAGCACAATTATGGAGTCTTTAGGTATTAAGTTGCTATTTCTCCGTATTGAGAAATCTCAGTTGCGTTGGTTTGGGCACGTGACGCGGATGCCGCAAACTGGTCTTCCTAGGCAGTTGCTATTTTCCAAGCGAGTGGGTAAGAGACCAAAGGATTGACTTAGAACAAAGTGGCTAGACTACATGGAAAGTCTGGGTTCGAGTCACTTAATCTCAATGGTATTATCACTGAGAACATGCGCCTGATGGCGGAACATCGCGAGCGCCGGAGATCCTCCTTAGGGCTGCTGCCCCCACGACCCTAACGGATAAGCGGGTTTGAAAAATAAGTATGGTATGTTTTAATGCTGGTAAATTACAGGACTTTTACCTGTCAAAAGGATTGCCACCACTTAAATCCAGATATAGGCCTACAGTATATTTACAATACAATACTGACTTGCTTCCAAATCAAATTAAAGTTTAATCGGATTTTAAACTTTTTCTTGCTGTTTGAGCTCATTATGGAACTCGAGGGAATAAAAAAAATGTACTGTAGGTGAGATTCTAATGAGAGGGGCAGTTCGGATTATAAGAAGTTCGAATTGCTGCGATCGTGCTGTATCGCTATTTTTCAGAAGGAACCAGCATATTAATGACTTGTGTGACAGGACAAAAAAGAAGTGGTTCACGGATTGATACGGATTTTTATGAAATAAAGGCATAGGTTAAAGTGGTTTCGTAAATTTAATGATGATCCTTCTCATAGAAGATCCCAAGTTTTGATTCATGAATCATCGACTAGACAATTGCTTCAACACGTAAGAAAGTATTAGTTCGAGATATGTAAATACTTCAGTAAAATAATATCTTAAGAAGGTAAACCGGGTGGGAATATTATTTGTTGACTTTCTTTCGTATTTTACTAATCACGGCAGAAGAGCATCAGCATCAGTGCCGTATTTTGCAGATTTATACAGGGTTTATATTCAAAGCCTCTGTGAATACTGCATCCATTTCAATCATTTTGTAATCACAAGAAAACACAATGAAATAAAGAAAAGATTTTTGCTGCACTTATTTAGTCACTGTTCGACTAATCTTCTTCTGCCCTGTCGTGCTCTCGCCTTAATCTTTTCCTTCGTGATTAGAAAATGAATGACATCGGAAGGATTTCTCGCAAAAAAAAACCCCCAAAAAAACAGATGAGTGTTTGTTTCTCATTTCCAAAAAAAAAGAAAAAAAATACTTATCCTATTTTATTCTTTCATTGTAGAAAGAAATAGGAGAAAAAAATAAACTTTCTCCCTAAACGTCTCTATTGGTTCTATTAAAAAATTGAAGCTTTTCCTTTCAAACTCTTTCATGGAAGAATATTGATTTCTATGCTGTTCAAACAAATAATTCGCTAGAAAACAACAGATCACGCATTAATCTCATACGGGTTCCAAAATACATGGTAACTGTGTCTGAAAAAAAAAATCCCATCAAAACTCGTAGTCATAGTTTCTATGTTTGCTTTCTTGCTTTTTTTAAAAAAGGCGATTAACAGACCTCGCTTCTTTTATGAAAATATATGTTAAACATTAAAACGATGTTAACATTAAACGAATGTTTATGTTTGCATGGAGCGTTTGCACTAAAATAAGCCTATGACATATGAATGGCGCTTTGCTTTCGATGTTTTTTCTTTCTTGGAAAGAGCTGGACAATGTAAACATGTGGGCTTAAATATTGCTTCAGGGGACAGAACCCCAATGCTTAAAGTGACCGTCATAGATAATGCTAAAGATACAGATACTGGCACGATGGTCAATGGTAGCGAACAATTTTTTTGATTTAATATTTATTAAACATCTCACGTAGATTTCTGATTTACCGGTATGCAAGATATTTTGTTAAAAAATAAAGCAGTGATTAGTTCATCGTTTCAACTCTCTTATTATTCTCTGATACAGTATTCCAGCTTTAGTTTTGTTTTTTGTTTTATTGTATTTATTTAATTTGGTGAAATATACAAAGGAAATCTGGCATTTCCTGAAGCCATTATTGGCTTATATTGGAGTGTCGAGTTTACAAATAAAAACTTAAAATTATTAAATACACACAAAATTTGAAAAAAATGTAAAAAGAAGTTTTCCACAAGCTAAAATTAAAACTTATTCCGACTGTTATTTATAGAAACAAACAGTATTTATCAACTATTTTAATATTTAACATCAAAAGTAATAATAAGCTAAATTTTTTTTCTACTTCAAAACAATTTTTTTTTCAATACCTATAATTTATAAGTAACCTTTCTAAATCAATATAATTTTCTTGATTAGATTATATGAAGTCAGATTTACTAACCATTTTGGAATATTGTTTACAATTTTTGGAATATATTTTTTTTCTTTCTCTTAATTCATTGTTATTATATATTTTAGGAATTTTAAAATATTCATGATTTCTAACGTTATACGGCAAACGATTTTTTATTTGCAATTTTTTAGAAAAAATATTTTGTATTATAATTAGTAGCCTAATTAATTATAAATTAACCTTAGAAATAAGTTAACATTTGAAGTCATGAATTGCTTATACTAGACATAATGCCAGAAATGTAAATTTTCTCTTATATTATTTTATATTTTGTGCTTAATATTTTAGGAAGGAAGTACCGTAAAATCTTGAATACAGGCCCGGTTTCTATTTGTCTCAATGATTTGTTCCCCCCCCCCCCCCCCCGCGATTAATCGAGACCCGGCGTTTATTTGAGACCCGGCGTTAAGGGCTATTCCCAATAATAGGGTGTCTAGCAAAACGATTTCGTAAAATTCCCGGACTTTTCTCGGTTTATCACGTAATTTTCCCTGACCACCAGCACCAAAAAAATCTATTTTGATAGAATATTATTGACATTTTTCAAATTTTTCGTTCCAATTTAGCATTTTTTTGCTGATTTTGTAAAATTCCCTGACTTTCCCAGTCGCTAATCATGAAAAGACGTTTAATAATCTGAAAGTAAGGAAAAACGCCGGAATTTATATCGATGACTCGAAAAAGACCCGGCGTTTAATCTATTTTAAACATTCCACCCGGCTTTTATTCGAGGCCGGCGTGTATTTGAATACCCAGCCTGTATTCAAGATTTTACGGTAGGTATCTAGAAGAGAAGTTCAGATCTCTAACGATCAACATTTATTGATGCTGCAGCCATAAAACTGCTACAAGCGAATTATTTAATATTTTTCGATAAAGCTTATTTATTTCACAAATTGTTCAAAGATGCTACAAACTTTGATACACCATAAAAAATTAAGCAGAGACAATTGTCTGATGTTTTTATGATTATGGACAATATTTCTCATTGTGCCCGCGCTATGACATAGTATAGACTTGTCGGTGACGGAAATAAGCTTATTCGTCGAGTTAAACGCCATATAAATAATTACTCTTATACTATACAGTAAATTTTTATGCAGGTTTAGACTTCAAAGAACTAGTTTGTCGTTATCATGTGTTAACCTGTCACCTTGAACATAATTTTCTTAAAGATGACGGCCTACTAATTCTAACGAGCGAAATGAAGAAAGCACTTGTAATATGAAAGGAATTGTGTGCAAAGAAATCATTCAGAGACAATGTTGGAAGAAGGAGCAAATGATGAATCTCTTGGCACTTGATGTTTACTTCGGCACTGCTCGAAAGGGGGAGATTTCGAAATTGTGATAAAAGTGACCGGCAAAATAAGGGGGAGTTAGGAGGTTATCTATGAATGAACGTTCGCCTATATCCTTAATAACTTGTTTATTTTTACCGATTCACCTGATGATAAAAGGTTATAAATGTCTTTGTTTATGCATGCGATTATGGCTCATTTTTTTATGTGAAAGATTTTCTCCTTTAAGGAGGGTTTTCGAATACATTATTTACGTTCATTTAGGGAGGGGGGTTTGAGTAATATTACAAAGTGTTACAAAATAGAGGGAGGGGGTTAAAATTATGACATTTTAGCGAACATATTTTGTGAATGACCCCTATAGCATCGTGGCGAATTCATATCACTTTTCATTTTTCTTTCTAGCAAGTATAAGGAGAATGAAACACTGGGTATGTAACTGAAAAAGACTCTGGAGGAGAGTTGGCGAAAAGCTGTCAACATTCCATAGGATGATGCTATCCAGCCCAACTTAACTGACTATACAAAAAAAAAAAAAAAAAAAAAAAAAAAAAAGATTTATTGAGTCTTGATTCGTCCTATCATTAATTTTATTTTTAAGTATTTTTATATATTTTTATTTATTTCTTTATTTATTTAGATGCTTCCGTGACAAGAAACTTGTTCAGCATTATTCAGCATTATACTAATAAAGTTATGAATAACTGCACTAGATAAATTGAATTTTAATATTTAATGGTTTCCTTGCTATAGACTTTTACCCGAAACGAGTTTTATTTTCTTTCAAGCAAAAAGCATTTTTCAATGAAATAACCATCTCTAGAGTATTGTTATATTTCCAAGGAAAAACCGAATGAATTCTTAAAGAAGATATAACCGCAGATGATAAAATTTCAGTTGCGTATTGGGTGTTGTAAATGAACAGGCCTGTTGAAGGTACGAGTTATTCTATTGGCGGAAGGGTGGGGAGCAGAGAATGCAGCGGATTATGCAAATTGTTTGCGTCATTTGGTAAAGTAACATGGGAGGATGCATTTATAATGTTGTTGAGTGAAACGAACGTCTAAGAGCAAATATTGTAGATCTAAAGTTAGTCATGGAACTATACAATAAATTAATTCACTTTTTATTCGAATTTCTCGTTGCCAACATCTAATACAAAAATAACTCCTCCCAAAGATCGCTACTTCCAAATAGCCTACTTCAAAACACTTTCAAAACTGCCTCGAACCAAAGCTACAAGAAAGCTTATGCAGTCAAGTTATGAAAAATGTTAAACTGAATAAAGATTACTTGTTTTTTTTATTAAGAAAATTGATGTACTGTTGTGTTTTTTTGTCGATGTGCGAGTGAAAAAGCTTTCCCTATCAATGTAGGGCTATAAACTTCCAAACTGCCTCGACGAAGTTAAGGCAGTTGCTTTCTGTGCTGATCACATTCACACGAATTTACCGTGTATTATACATTAATTACACTGCATATTCAGTGTCCAGTTCATTATACAATAAATTAATTCACTTTTTATTCGAATTTCTCGTCGCCAACATCTAATACAAAAATAACTCCTCCCAAAGATCGCTACTTCCAAATACAGACCATCAATATTGATGGTCTCTGACACGGATAAAGTAAAACTGGTGGTCTCTGATTCCAAACTGCTTCGAATTACTGTCCTAAAGAAATTCACAACGAAATTACCGTGTGTTATAGATTAATTATACAGCATATACAGTGTCCAGTTCAGTATACAATAAATTATTTCACTTTTTATTTGAATTTCTTGTCACCAACATCGAAAAATACTTCACCCAAAGATCGCTACTTTCAAATAGGCTACTTCCAAACTGCTTCGAATCAAAGTCTACAAGTTATGAAAAATGTTAAAACTGAATAAAGTTTACTTGATTTTTCATTAAGAAATGTTCTGTTCTGTGGGGTTTTTTTGGTTTTTTTTTTTGTTTTATTATTATTATTATTTTTTGTCGATGTGTGAGTGAGAAAGGTAGGCCTATAAAAATCCAAACTGCCTCGACGAAGTTCCCTTCTGTGCTGATGATATTCACACGAATTTATCATGTATTATACATTAATTACATTGCATTGACACTTCCAGTTCATTATACAATAAATTAATTCACTTTTTATTCGAATTTCTCGTCGCCAACAGCTACCGTAATATGAAACCAACAGTTAACTTCTTCCAAAGATCATTATACTGTACTTGCAAACTGCCTCGAACCAATGCCTACAAGAAAGCTTATGCAGTGAAAATATTAAACTGAATAAAGATTACTTGTTGTTTTTTTATTAAGAAAATTGATATAAAGTCGATATGTGAGTGGGGAAGCTTTCCCTATCAATGTAAGGCTATAAACTTCCAATGGTTTTAATGGGGTAAATGTCCCAAAATTGAATTGAATTTTGGTGAATTTAAACTTTATACAATTTTGAACAACGACAAGTTCACTTAAATGCATTTTTACATTTCTACATTTTTAAAATCCAGGTTATTTAAAAATAAAGATTTTTTTCTGTATATTTTTGTACATTTTATTTCTCGCGAGGAGTCAAAAATGGGGATCGCATTATACAAGAGGATAGCATTTTTTGCTGGTTTTTGGGCCGAAAAAGTGGAGTCGCATTATACAAGGGGTCGCATTATAGTAGAAGATTTATGGTAAGTCAATTAAAGAGAATGTTTTTCTAAGAGTTTACAAAATTGGAGAATTCTGCGAGGGCTCCATTCGATTAATAAAGTATTTGGTTTAGAAAATACTTTTGAACAAGCGGCTAGGTTTACAAAATTTAGAACCAGAGATATAAATCTGCAATCTTGGCCACAGACCTTCTTACATTGACCCTGATAAAGTGAAGAAAGTGATTGAAGTAGGCCTACAACAGACAGTGCGAGATATCACTCAGAAGTTAAAGTTATACTATTCATCTGGTTCTTGGCACTTAAGAATAATAATGAAAGCTCGACAAGCGCGTGCCACACGAATTCACTGATCAGAATAAAGCACAACGATTGGAAGGTTTCTCTTCTCTCCTCCAAAAAAGCAATCAGCAAAGAAAATTAAAGACTGCCCGACAATTTTATATATACAGAATTATACCGGGTATCCATATATCTACTGACTTTTTAAAGCCTTATAATTATTAAACTATTTTCAATATAACGATGCTCAGGAACACGGGGGATTTTTGTTTATAATGAAAAAAAATTTTTATATTAGTTACATTTTTGACCAAAAGGTGGCGCTGAAGTTTTAAATTCGTTTTAAATTCAGTCTCTTGAATCTTCGAAAATCGCTTGTGTCGAAGCGTTCTTAAAGCAACGTCAAAATAACATCCTTAGAGCCAAGATAATGCGCAATTAACTCATCTGCTTATTTCACGCATGATAAGATTATATTCTACATGAAACTCCAGCGCCACCTTTGATCAAAAATGTAACTAATATAAAAAAATATTTTTCATTATAAACAAAAATCCCCCGTGTTTCTGAGCATTTCTGTGCAAACCGCATCGTTTTATTGTAAATAGTTTAATAATTATAATTATAATTTTTTTTAATGAGTTCAGTCTCCTTTTAATGGGGAAAATCGTAAAATTAATAAAAACAAAAAATAATAAATAAAGCCACCAATCTTGAAAAACGATGAAGGAACTTGTGAGATGGAAGAAAACTCAAAGGATGTAGTCTATTGCAGATGTTGTTGATAGTAGAAATAAACCCAGTCTATTGAGGATGTAGATGAAGTCTTGTGAAGATAATGTTGATAGGGGAAAACGATAATCTTGAAGGAAGTGTTGGTGACTTTTTTTTTTATTATTTTTTGTTTTTATTAATTTTACGATTTTCCCCATTAAAAGGAGACTGAACTCATTTAAACTCCTTAGATCAATAATAATTATAATGTTTTAAAAAGTCTACTGACTTTTGGATTACCCTGTACTTAAAGGTTGCTGTTAAGAGACGTTTCAGGAATAATTCTTTCTCCATGCAAAAACGATCCGTCATTCACTATTCTTTCCTCTCGCGGTATTAAACTAGCAGATCGGTACTGAGCAGTAAGCAGTCAGCACTTGTTAATAGACATTGTGCCCTGTTGCTTCAAGATAACGTCTTATAGCATAGCTCACTGATGACCATAGAGCAAATCCTTTAGTATAACTACGAAACTGTGCCAAACAACCTCCTGATTCTCCTGATCCTTCGCCGACGGATTATCATCTTTTCCGGCACTAAAACAACGTTTTGCTAAGAAATGCTTTACCAGTGTATCAGGCAGTGGAACGCTTGATCACATCCAGAGGGGCTTAATTTTTCAAATTTGACGATAACAACCAGGAAACTCGTTGGCAATATGTATTAGAGTTTAAATAGGCATCTTGCCTTTTTTTAACTTTTTACTTTTTCTTAATCGGCCATTTCGTTTGCGACATCCCAATTTAACGCCAAACAATAGCAGGAAAATTCGAACTCCATTGCCCAGAATAGAATTTTTTCATTAATGCACATTTTGACTGCTATGTATCTTTCAGCATGAGTTAAGTTTCCCTACTCTTTTGATGTGTATAGTGCCAATTTTACGAAAAAAATATAATAGAAAATACTCAAGAGATTATTAACATAATAATAGTTTAAGCACCTAACCGAAATAAAAGGTATTTGGAATAACATTTAAATAATATTTTCGTTTACAAATATTCATCGGAGAGTATATTCTTTAAGAACGACGTATTTTCCACGTCGATGATTCACGGTGAAAACGAAATTTCTCGGATCTTGTTTTGGTAGACTAATGTTTCACTGATGAACGGGAATCGTTTTGCTGATTTCCTCATCTCAACATCGCCGAAGAAATTTCTTATCTCGTAGAAACTCATTTATTTCTGTTGTTCGAAGCCTGATGAAGAAAATGAATCACCCTCTCGTTAATCTGTCTTGTCGATCTAGTGAATTAGCTACTTTAGTAGATAAACGACCGAAATGATTTTGATGGGTTTTCCATCTCGCCTGTAACTTTCTCTCATCATACTTGTTTAATAATTAATTCTTACAGAAAGTAATGAAATAAAACTATCATTATTATAGGGAAAGCATGTTAGAAAATATATTGAATTCATGTAATTGAGAAGCATAATGTTATTCTTCTCTGTATAGATATATTAACATGAAATCACTAAAATGTTAAAATTAAAACAGAACATTGCAGACATTCACACTCATCCGCAGTTCTAATGAGAAAAAAATATATCATTACACTAAACCAATTTCTTTTCTTAACTTTAGACCCAAGGAAGGAGGATGACAATAATACAAACGAAGGCAATATTACAAACGAAGACTTTTCGTAGTCATAAATATTTTAGAGATTCTGAAAGAGAATTACAGAGGAAAATTGACACATCCAAAGGAAAAATCGATATACTTAACTTTTAATTCGGAGGACAAAGACAAATTTGCAATTCTGAATTTGACAGTGTTTCTATTCTTTGGTAAACATACTGTCAACTTGGAAATTTGGCCATCACATGAATTTTAACTGAAGACTGAATTCTTAAAAGAAGATACCATTGAAATAATTCAAAAAATGAGTTTTTATATTGCTCTTATATTTCAGAGAACCTTTAAAATGCAATGTAAATATCATATTATGTTTCAAATGGTACGTTTTCGGCATTTTTGAGTCGGTTGTCTTGGATGTATTCCCTGATGATGCCGTCAAAGAATTTTTGATATTTATTTAACCATTTTGTTCCAAGACAATTGTTTGATGTTGAAAATTTTCTGGCTCATTCGTCACCTTTGTGGATTGTTTCCAATTTCTGATGCTCACACTCTTGCTGAAAAATGTCAGCGATGGTAAGATATCAGAGAACAACAATGATAGAAATTATTACGATTTTGCGAAGTTGTCTGTCAATTTTAATGTCTCTTTCAAAGCTAATATCACTAATTTAAATTTTCTTTTTGATTTCCTTGGAAATGCCCATTTAGCATTTTCTTATATCTTTTTTTATGCATATGAGATTCCTTATCACAAAATCCCTATTAATATTTAAGCGAATTAAAATGTACGAATTGAATGTTTTCTCGATCAGTCTTTTAATACTTTACGTTGTTCTAGCTATTCTCGAAGGAACTTTGAAATGCTAGCAGTCGTCTTGCGATTGAAAGGTGGCCTGTTCACCCTTTTCTAAAACCCGTTTTCGGTGTGAAGCATTTACACATAAAGCATTTCTAGAAGCCAAGAGAAAACAACAACCCAAAATTTCTTTATCGGTTTTAAGTTTTCTAATGTGCCCTATTGATTTACTTCTCTTTTTTCATTAAGTTTTTAACTTTAAAAAAATCCAAACCGGAATAATTGTTACGAAATCTTATTATTCACGAGACAGAAATAAAAAAAAGAAAAAATATTCATAGGAAATAAGCAAAAAACATTTTTTCCATTTGAAAGTAAATTGCTTTTCAAATGGCGTCACAGCTTGGAGCACCATATTCGAAGGATTCCAAGTAATGGCTTGAAAGACGCGAATTCCTTCGACCTCCATTAAATTGAAAGCTTCAGGCTCATAAATTTTAATAGTTTCCGCATATTTAAGATAAACTATTCATCAAAAGATATAACCGTTTCTATTTCGATTAAGCTTAAATTTTGAATGGCATTTTAAACATATTTCTGGATTGGATTTATTATTCCTGGCTGTCGTTGTTGTTATTCCTCGGAACGTCGTAGAGACATTTGTACCCAACGACGTGATCTTAAGAATTTATTAGACCGATGCTAACTTTCAAAATCAAACCAAATAAATATTTAAGTCATTCTCATTTTCTTTTTTCACAAGCTTTAATGAGATTCTAATCATTTAAGTTGATATACTGGCATTAAGTGTTTCTAATGCTTTAGAAAATATTAAAAACGAATCTGTGTTGTAAGCGAATAAAGGATTCGCTTTAGTAATGCTGTAGACCATTTTATTATATTGAAAAAATATCAACATTATTTAAAGTTTATTTAATTGCTATTAAAGAACACTGGCAATTGCTTAATAATAAATTCAATATTCCCTTATTAATGATTTAAATGATGTTTTCTTTCACAACATTTATTATACGGTGGATTTAGGATATCGGTTTCAGTGATACAGCCATCTTCAGGGCTTTTCCTATGGTCTAATTTATTTAATGAAGTATGTTATATTAATACAACGAAAATAATGAGATTATAGACAATATTGTGATACTTAAAGGGCAAATGACACCAAAAATATCGTTATCGAGACAATAAATAATCAGAAAGAATGTAACATAAAAAAAACCGCAATAAGTTTTAATGGGGCGCACAGTGGTTCTGATATACGCGAACGAAACCGACAATTTCAACTTTTCCCAATCGTAGCAAAATTGTGATATGATATCCTTATCACATTAAATCAAGTTTTAGGCTGGGAATTGCAACTGATTCATCACGCAAATTAAAGATACACGCTTTCAAACATTGTAAAGTTCACATCTTTTAAATAATGCGATTTTAATGTTATAAATTCTTCATATTTCTGGCTTTTCCAGAGAAATTCTTTGTAAATATACCTATTCTATGACTTTATAATGAAAGTCCTATCTTAATAGCATCATTTAGTGCGATTAAAGGTATTAGAGAGTTATCTTTTGCTTGCTCAGGGCCCTCTCTGCAATTATATGCTTTTTTTCATATGAAATAGGTAATTAGTCGAAAATTCATTACGGAGGACAACTTAGGACGGAATGTGGTCAACATATTATTGTTTCTTAATGATTTTTAAATATAATGAAAGTTTATTTACCTGCCTCTATCTGCCCTTGAAGGTGCTAGCAGGGAAGAACGTTAGCGGGAAGCGAAGCTCTAACTGTATTTTAAATAATTCGAATAGGTTCTCATTTGATCAAGATATATCTATATTTTATAATTTATATTTTGTTATAAATCAAAATATGCTTAATACTTACACTTCTTAGAAAGTGGCGTTTCGTAGCATGTTCATTTTTGCTTTTTAGTCTCTGTTTTATGCAATTTGTAAAAATTTCGTAATCGCTTTTGTATATTCTTTAAAAATTGTCTCTTTATGCTTAGCTAGTCTAAGTTGGCAATAAAATATTGAATTTATTTATTAGTAATAGTATTGTTAATTAGTAACTAGATATTTGGTTTCTTATAAACTATTTTTCCTGACGAAATAACTGTTTATACATACCTATTATTGCTAATATTATATTATTATTATTATTATTATTGATAGTATTACCAAGAGCGTTATTAAAATTTTAAAAATAAATAAAAATTTGCGTATTTGACTGATAAAGAGTATTTTTAAACCTCTTGTATAGCTGCACCCTTTCCTAAATGGTACAAACATTTCCACCCTTACTAGGGGTTAGAGATGACAAGCAGCACCCAAACAACTTTATGGTGATGATCTAGAGATATATACAAAGGTACAGACTCTGAAAAACTTCAATTGGCATTGTCTTTTATTCACCGATAGCTTATTAACAATGGTCTTAATCTAAATATTGAAAAATCTGCGTTTGTAATTTACTCAAGGAAAACAAAAATATTCTTATTCCATTATACACTTGAGCAACGAAATATTCAGCGTCGATATGAAATCAAAGACCTGGGTATAATTTTTAAGGAAACTCTTTCGTTTGTACAACATATAAGGGAAGTAATTAAAAGTACTAGCAGATTATTAGGAACCTCAAAACGTTTAGTGAATTTTTTTTAGTGATGTGAAAACTTTCTTGACTGTTTTAGACAACTTATTATTCCGAGGTATCTATGGTCCATGGATATGGTACCTCGACGAAACTCAAAGTTGAAATTTTTAGAATCTAGAATTTAAAAAAAGCAAACGTTATCAAAAGACTAGTTTTAAATATCAATTGGATAATAATAATATTTTATGTGTAACGAGTAGTTGGCCGAGAGAGCTGGAGCGCAGGCTTCAGTGCTTCTTGTAGATCCACAGGTCGCGGGTTCGAATCCCACTGTGGCCTGGATGTTGTGTTTGTCCCTTACTAATCATGCGGAAAGCAACGGAAAACCACCGCATTACTATTTCCAATACGCCAGTATCATTTGTTGCCAACCTCCTATAGGAGACGGCACATTAAGAAGAAAGAGTAGTTTGATTCACATCCTTAATAACATCTTAAATGGACGGATTTGGGTTTCCCAGATTCTTAAAAAAATCGGAATCAAGGTCCTTCAATCCTACAGAAACCCGCGGACGTTGCGGCCGTTTAAAAAGCGGAGAACGAATTAATGTTTTCTCTATCCATCTTTTAAAATTATAAAAGCTTATGATTCTTTTGATACCTTCTAATTCAATTGAAGTTTTTACCTGTAATTCTTTGTATGTTTTTTTTTTTAATCTTTTTTTAATTTTCCCCTTCGTTGGATCATCTCCGTGGGGTCGGTTGGATCATTTTCACGTCCTTGCGATACATTATTATTATTATTATTATTATTATTATTATTATTATTAAGTATGACTATACTTCAGTAAACTACACTAGTGCAAATACTTCCGATTAAGTTTAAGAAAATCCTTTAGAGAATTCAAGTTTTAGTTAAAAATTTATAAACCGGCATGCAGTTTCACATGCCTTCATATCTACACTAGCACATTCTTTAAATATTTGCGAACTTCTCCAGGCTAACGCTTAAAATACTATTTTAAAAATATTGTTAAAATATGATTTTTGCTAATTTTAGGCACCCTTTGAAGGGCAGTAATCAGCTAGTCTAACCACATTTTCAAAAAATCATTACATTTCACGAGAGCGATGGTTAAAGCTATTAACCACATATATAGTTACTAAACAGCTCAACAGATGGTGGTATAATCAACTTTCTAATTTTCACTTTACTTTTTATGGCCCATAACTTGTTTTCTTGTTGCACGCATTATGGACTAGTGCATTATGGCGGCAGCAGTGTTCGCTTCTCTCACTTTGGAACTAAAATTCTCTTGTAAAAAGCATCATCTCTGAAAAGGTCAGTAAATTTTTGTGAAATTTTTGAGTTTTATTTTGAATTTTGACCATCAATTTTGCATCACTAATGTGATTTTACGGCTGTTTTTTGTAGCTTCATAACCACTGCTCATACAAACGAGGCTTGCCATCAAAGCCAACTAGTGGGTGCCATTGGCCCACTTGTGCCATTATGTCTGAGAAAGGGCAATGAATGTTTTAAAATGGGGTTTTCTTTGTAATTCCCCTCAACAGATGGCGCGGGCGGGCGAAGCCGCGGGTAACAACTAGTAATAATATCATATAATAATGTGACAACAACTGGGTTAACCCCACCGTCAAGTGTCGACGGGGGGGTTAGAACACCAAGGTGCGCCCCAACAGGCAAATAGCCCAAACCGGGGTTAATGAACAAATAAGAAAAAGAAACAAAGAGAAAGCAGAAGGCGAGGAAATATATATACTTGGATTTCACAAGGTCGATACTATTGAAATGCGCCAAGTAATTATTGATCACTTTCATAATTGGATTTAGGGTAGATATCTTAGTTCTCCATTTAACATTAGAATTAATGATAATGCCCCTGCGTGTCTTATAATAACTGGCGAAATTAAAATCGTCAATTATAGTAGAGACGCATAACCTGCCGTGAAAAGCATTTATTTTATTGCCGTGAAAAGCATTATTTTATTTATAAAAAAACGATTAATGATAGCTTGAATGTTAAATAGATTATGTCGAGTAAGAAATAAGCGATGAGATGGGTAAGAATTGATTAAAAAGTCTCTAAAACTAAAAAATTTGCGCTGAATACTGGAAACGGCCTGCATGTTGCCGCTGTACCAGATCCAAGCACAGTAAATAAGTTTAAGGATAATGAAGGTTTTGCACAATAGAATAATAATAATAATAACAAAAAAGTAATATAATTCATATAATAATAAAACATTATAATAATAAATGATTCATGCTATAATTACAATTATAATAATTAATAAATAATAATAATAAGAAGAAGAAGAAGAAGAAGAAGAAGAAGAAGAAGAAAAATTCTAACAACTGTGAAAGTGAATTTCAAAAAAAAAATAATAAATATAAATAAGAATTTATTTTAAATTCTTTTTTCCAGAAATGTGCACTTCTATCAATTAAAAATACCCTTGAAAGGCAGTGATTAGTCTTGATGACCACATTTAAATTTGCAATAACCTATAAATTTTATCAAATTAGAAAAAAATTTCATAGGAAATAATTATTTGTCTATTAATTAGCTAAGTGATATTTTAAGTTTTATATACATTGGCTACAAAAAATATTCCTGCCCCTTAAAGAGTTAACTTGCCGTCTTGTCTAGGGCATTAAGACCCTTTTTACATATATGATGATGAACTGTCTGAGTTGCTTTAAACCAATGAATAATTATATGAGCAATTTTTATAGTTTGCTTTTTCGATAATCTGCATTCCGATGACCCACCAAATCATACATGTAATGCTGAGTAGTTACACAATAGCTTTAATAATGGAAATGTTTTAAATCATAGAAATTCAATACATAGAGATATAAGGAATGAGGAATGGTTTTAGAATCTAGTTGATTTCTTATATCCAGTGATTTGAATTATATATGTAAATGAGTATGTGTGCGTCTGTGCGTGTGAATTTGTATGTGTGTGCTCGTGTATGTGTGTGTGTGTCTGTGTGTGTTTTAAGGGGGGAATTATTCAGATTTTGGCAACGTTGCCTGCAAAATTCTTCATCGCACTCACCCGGGCGATATTGATTCCTACAAAATTGAGGTTAATGAACCAAACTTAATTAGCATATTTATGAATATTTCTTAGTCGGCAGCTTTTCTTAAAATTTTATCAGATAACGAAATAATTTTTTTAAATAATATTTCCCCTAAAGAATTTCTGCAATCAGCTTCTAAAATAAAAATTTGCTTCCAACTATTTGCATCTCGTCTCAACTCATTAAGATGAAATTGAATTGAACTTAATAAGAAGGTCTGCGATCGAACACTCTTTGTTGCGATTAATTTCACAAAGTTTAAAAACAATTGTTGTTTATCAGCAATACGCCCATGCCAACTTACAACAATAAATTAAACTTAGACTATGAATATATATTTTGGAAGGACAGTTTTAATAAACATTATAATTATTATAAGACATTTATCATTTGTCTATTCAAGTTATTTCAATACTAAATAAAAGTTAGAGAAATAATAATATGGCGTCATTTCCATTGAATCGCCTCGTTAATTAAATTTACATAAATGCCTGCATTTTCAAGACATATATCAAGAATCTTTGAAAATTTTGAAATATTTATTTCTTATATAATTCCTCTGAAACTGATAAGAAAAACAGATATTTGAATGCTCGTGAAAGCCAGCTGGTTAAGATAAAATTATTTCAAATTAATTAAAGAATATTCATCTCTATAGAAAAGATATTATTGTTCTTCTTTTCCTTTTTTCTAAAGAAATTTTATTGCTTGGAGCCAACAGTTGGCTTTTAATTAAAGTAATGGTACTTTAACTTCTGGAAACGACTTATTAATTTGCTTATTGGAAAACCATGTTCCTATAAACAAATAATTTATCATCCACTGGATTTACTACTAATAGGGAATTAGTTCTTTTATTTGCCACTCGCTAATTGAAACTTGTAATTAATTTATTTTCATATTGTAAGTCTTCTTAAAAAAATTTCTCATAAATCTAAGTTTGTAATTTTTTTCAATATTTCATTTTTAATTAATATTTCACTCAATTTAATTAAACAAATCATTGCAAATGCTGTCTTCGAATTCTTAAAAGGAAAAGGAGTTACGGAAGACAAAGTAAATTGGGCAAAAGTGATTCGCTTATAAAACTTATGAAAAACTGAAATAAAGATTTGCTAAATGAAATTTAATATAATATGAAGAAACCCCGATTATCCGAATTAATGAGAATCGATACTACCTAGGATAATCGAAAATTCGGATAATACGGAGTTAATAGTGTTTTACGATATAAATTGCCTTTACAATGTGTACAGTAGCCTGTAATTGACATCACCTTAAGAGATAACTCAGATAATACAGATTCTCGGATAATAGCGGTTCGGATAATCGATATTCTACTAAAGTAAATTCCTTAAAAGATTTTAGCTTTACTTTTTAATAAAAAGTCAATTAAATCCTATTTCTAACGGTAACTGAGAGCCAAAATATGGCGCCCATTTTCATGACTGGATTCAGCTTATAAAACTGAATATAATTCTAACTTAAAATTCTAAGATATATTTCTTGACTATTTCTTGATAAATAGCCGAATTACACGAAAAAGTAAATGTCTGTTTTGAATGGTTAAACCATAAAAGTGTTTTTGAATGGTTCGCTAGATTTCGTGATGGCCGGGACACAGGGGACGCCCGAAAACTAATTGAACACAGAAAACGATCGAGAAGGTGAGAGAACTTTAGTTAAGTGATCAGCGAATGAACCTGAAAATGATGGAAGAAGTCTTAAACATTAACCGAGAAACAGTTCGCCTAATATTGACAGAAGATTTGGCCAAAAGGAAACTGTGCTCGGTTTATGCCACATTTCTTAGCAGATGAGCAAAAAAGGAAACAGAGTGGATGCTTGCACGGCCATAGATGCCAACCTGAACTTTCTGGATTCAATTGCGACAGGGGACCAAAGCTGGTGCTATCAATATGACCGCGAAACAAAGCGACAGAGCATGGAATGGCGGTCCCCAACATCCCCACGAAAACAGAAATTCCGGTTTGAAAAGTCAAGAACAAAAGTAATGCTTATCCCTTTCTTTGACAGTACTTTCATTACCTATAAGGAGTTTGCTCCACCTGGACAAACAGTCAACAAGGAGTACTACGGGAGATTTTACAGACTGTGATTAAGAGAATCTATCGAGTACAGCCACAATTTCATGCAAAAGGGAGTTGGTTCTTACCGCACTATAATGCCAAACGCATACTGCAATGCCTGTCAAGGATTTCTTAGCCAATCACGGTATTGTGGAGTTTTATCACCCTCTCTATTCCCCAGATTTGTCTCCACCAAACTTTTTCCTCTTCCCAAAGGTGAAAACAAGTCTGAAAGGACACAGATTTGAGAATATAGAGGTCATCGAAAAGAATGTTACAGTCGAACTTGGACAGAGAACGTCAAAGCATATTTCCAAAACTTGTATGAATGCTGCAATAAGTATGTATTCTCAGAAGGTAACTACTTTGAAAAATATTAATCAGTTTTGCCAGAAGTATGTCTTGTATTTGTTAAATTGCTCCAGTCTCGTTTATTAATTGTCTCACCTTGTATTTAAGGAAGACCCTGTACACTGCAGTATTGTTTGTTGTAATGCTTCATAGGAGAGTTGTTAACGTTTATAAGAATGAATAAGACGTTGTCTATTAACCTCATATTCTTAAATATAAAAGATCAAAGATCTTTGGAAGTTAAATGAGATTAACTATTTCTCCGAATCGTTTGAACGTCGATTAATTTTTAAAATCTGAACAACTGACACAAAGACTTCAAATTTTGTTATTAACAGAGACCCATAAACATTCCGCGTATACTTTTAATTTTTTTGTAAATTTCATAACTTTTCTCCTGTTGAACATGCGAGTGTTTTGATTATGTCATTCTTTAGAACGTGTGACGCTTTTATACGAGGGCAAGTCATTAAATAAGAAGAATTTTTTTAAATATTTACACACAGAAATGTTTTTTTGCCTTATTTTTCAACATAGTCACCCTACTTTGCAACACACTTGGTCCACCTGTTTACAAGCTTTGCAGATGTCCTCCAGAAAAAGAACTTCGGCGTGGCCATAGCCATCTTCGCACCGCCTCGTCGTCATCTGCAAACTTTTGACCCCGCAAATGTTTTTTCAAAGATTCACACAAATGAAAGTTCGGTGGCGCCAAATCCAAACTGAATAGTGCGTTTTTAACTTCCTCTATTGTTATCCTAATGTCTTCAGTTTCGGCTGTCTTATATTTCTATTACTATTGTATGGTAGATGTTTTAACATCTCAAATTTCAGATCATATATTGGATCCTAGTATGGAGGCGATCGTTGTCGTGGAGCACCAATAGTAAGATCGAAGTCCTCGGAGTTTGATCGTAAGGCAGGCTTTAACTTGCTTTATCAACATGTCATTGTATCGAGCACTAGTCACAGTTTGGCCCTTCTCCTGGAAATGCATCAATATAAGGACTGCAATACGATCAAAACGACTGGTCTCCTACATCGGTGTTCATCACTGACTTTTTTTTGACTTCCGTTTTTGAATCGTAATATATCCTTTTTAATGAGATAAGTGTCTTTCGTAATTCTTATGGTGGAATAAAATTAAAGAAAATTTACTGTTCAACAATTTATTATTCTAAAAAACACAAATTTTTACTAGGTTAATTATGATTAGGAGACATCGGACTAGGCATCAATATATGGCCTTAGAGCACACCCCAATTAATTATTACCGAATCACAAAAGCTACTATAGACGTATATAAATTGACAATATAAAATTGCAATATGTAGATATATACAATTTTTAAAAAGGTATATTCTTTATTGCTGACTCTTAAACTTAATTATTTTGCAACTGGTAGCAACATCTCCCATCCACGGTTGCGGAATTTTAGTATAAGGTAGATAGATAAAATCGCAAAAGTTTGGTCTTGAAGCATATTAAAAGTTTAAACAGAGTAACTGTAACGCACTTAATTAGTATATGTATGCTTATTACTTAAGGCGAGCAAAGCATTATTTTTTTTAAGATTCAGTGGAAAGCGGATTACGGTATATGATGTGGTGTGATCTATAAGACGCATTTCATAGAAGGCCTAAATTTAGAAGGCAAGCATCACGCGAAAACGAAAAAGAGCACGTTTTGTGCATCTGCTAAGAATTGCTCGGTATATTTTGCTGGTCTTTTATTGTTCCATTGCAAGGCAATTTCACCAAAATGAAACAAGAGGACTTCCCATTAAAGAAAGGGAGTTGAACGCAACAAAAAAACGGGTTTTTTTTTCCTTCAACGGTGATGAAAATTTACCGAGGCGCTGACTTGAAAGGACCGTTTTTCTGGCGATTTTGGCGGTTGGCCTAGTTTGGCAGGCGTTGGCGACCGATGGCGATAAGTGGGGCCTTTAAGGGGCCCCAGTGGCAAAAAGCGCGAGCTATGCGGTCCCCAGTATTCGTCGCACGTGCCCGGAACCGGAACGAGGGGGTCTCCGATATGGCGATCTGCCTCTACTGCATTTTTATGAAGTGCTTCAGCTGTCAAGATGGCCCAATTTTGATATGAAAAAGGCCCTCTCTTCATGGCCTCAAGAAACAATAACCCGTTGTGTAACACGTGTCTCTTAGAGAGGAAATGATGCGCTGAATTTAATGGAAGACGTCCAAAGGAATAAACTTTCTCCTTTTTTTTTTCAAAATTCAACAATAAAAACAGATGTTTATTATGACTTTCGATCGTAAAAAAAATTGTGGTACGGAACGCTGGCGTCTTGTATTTTAATGTAACTTTGCATACCAAAAAAGAATAAAAAATAAGGCTTTTCCGTCCATCCTTTTCCTGTGCTTTATTTGTATTTCAATTCTTTTTCACTTTTCTATTTTTTATGGTACAATGATTTTTCCAGTCGTATAACGGCAATTCTTAGGAGAGGAGAGAAAGAAAGATGCCAAGCACTTCGAGGATTCCTTACATTTTATAAATCCACAACTTTTTTCGACAAATAGGATCTTTAAGTGTTTATTTTTAACATAAAATACTTTATTAGCCGCTTTTGAATTATTTAGTCAAAATATAATATCGGCACGAAACTTCTTAAAATGTTTAAAATGCTAAAAGCCTCCGAAGATATTTAATGAAACTCACAATGTTCCTGTACTCTACTGCTGAAAAATTTATTCATTAAAATAGTGAAGGAATTCCTTGAAAAAGTGCAACCACATATATATACAATAAATCCTTGGTAAAAAGTAATGGTTCACTCAAGGTTCTTAAAACTCTGTGATCTATGAGCATGTCTACAAAAAGAGAACAATAATTATCATTTTTTGTAATATTTATAGAAAACGTTGGTTTATTTAACTTATATCTACACAAAAGTCAGTATGTTACTTTCATAATTATGGCGGATACAAAAAATAAAAGTTGATAAAGTGAGGAAAAAAATAATTGTTTATTCCATTGCGGGGTAATAAGTAACGGTTCACAACTATCAATACTTGGGTGCTCCACCTCTGATTTTCAAAACTGCCGAAATTCTATTTGGCATTGAGTTTACTAGTTGCTGACAAAGTGATGGATCAAGTGCTTTCCAACTGTCTTTAGGTTAGCATTGGCCAATTTTTCCTTGTTTGATGGGCCTTGTTGCTTGATCAATTTCTTCCGTTCTCTCCAAACATTTTCGATCGGATTTCGTGTTAGGGAGCCACGAAATTGTTTGATTGTCACTGTTTTTCAGGTATTCCTTTACCTTCTTGCTGCGGTGACAACTTGCATTGTTGTCCTAAAACCACACATCATTATCTGAAAATCAATGCTCAATGCTTGGCAGTAAGCAGGCATCCAAAATCTCGTAGACATCATAGTTTATTTTTTCTTTTATGATTTTCATTTCACCAAGACCTTGCGAACTCATGCAGCCCCAAATCATCAGTGATTCTGAAAATTTAGTTGTCTTATGTAGACAGTCATCCGCAAACTTCTCATTCTTCTTTCTCCGCGCAAATATGCCAACTTTAGCTCCAGTTCTTATGCAAACTCTAGACTCGTCACTGAAAACAACGTGGCTCCAAATCTCACTTGTCCAATTTCTGTACTTCCTGCACCATTGCTGTCTAATTGTCCGTTGTTTTTTTGTCAGTGTTGGTTTTCTTGTTGCTTTACGAAATCCATATCCCATTTCTTTCAAACGATTTCGTACAGTTCGATCACAAACATTAACTTGATGCTGCTTCCACTTCAGGTTTAGTTGATAGGAGGTTTCGGATCTTGAAGTTTTCAAAATTTTTCTTACTTCCTATCATCTCTTTTGGACGTTCCTCTTGGTCTTCCTGTTCTTGGAAGGTCTGCACGCTGTCCGCTATTTTGAATTTTCTCCAAATGTTAGAAATAGCGCTTTGAGAGATATATAATTGTCTGCCAACCTCTCGTTGACTTTTCTCATCCTCCAAAAGTTGAATTATTTGCTTTTTCCGTTGTCTGAGTGATCCGTTGAACGGTTCATTCTGATAATGATGATTGTCTGATTACGATTGCAATTTAAATTTCAGATATCAAACTGAACAACTGATTTCCATAAAAATGAATACTTTTTGGCAGATCCTACTTTATTTACGGGGAGATGACATTTTTTAAACAATTTTTTACATAGTGAACCACCTCTTATTTACTTTTTTCCTAACGGACTGAACGATTACTTTTTTCCTTACAGTGAAAAATTGTGATTTTTGTATTTCCCATAATTATGAAAGCAAGAAAATGTTTTCTGTGCAGATGTACCTTAAATAAACCAACGTTTTCTATAAATATTACAAAAATGTTAATTAATGTTATCTTTTAAAAGACAAGCTCATAGATCACAGTGTTTTAAGAACCTTGACTGAACCATTACTTTTTGCCAGGGGTTGTAGTACAAACAGCAATTTTTTTAAAACCCCCTTGTAGACATTTCAGGCGAAAAAGAAGAAAAAGATAATTATTATATGCTTTTCTCTCACAATTCAACAGAAATTAAGAATAATATTATATGCATAAGGAAAATTTAATAAGTCTGTCAACAAATCTTAACTTCACCAACTCTCTTACTACCTATAGATTAAATCCAAACTTCATTTTTCATACAAAGAAAACCATAATTACTTTAACATCAACAAGGCATTTAAATACAGCTCTTTGTTTATACAAAGTGTTTACAAATGACTGCAGCGGTATTACCAAAACTTGTAATGAGCACAGACGTTATTTTAACAGAACAGTACACAAACACAATCTTTTTACTAATGTCGTGCAGTTTTCCACACAAACGCGGAAAACTTCAAACTGGCTTTATGGAAAATCCCATTTTCTATTTTATTGCCTGCGAGAATTGTATCAAGTTATAAAATTTTCTTTTAATACGAATTAAACCTTAACGGAAAAACTTTAACCTCCTTAAAATAATTAAGGAATATTTATATCTTACTAAGTTTTCTACGCACGAGTTAACCGGAAAAGAAGTATGTTTACAAATTAACGAAATAATGAAAACATCCACAATGTTATTTCTGTAGGTACTCCGAGCTCGACAAAATGTAGCTCTCATTGTGACGAAACACTTTCGCCCCAATGAATGGCTACTTTAACAACCCGCTTATTGATTGCCAAGTTTAATTTTAAATCAAGTGAACAAATAAACCCGAGGGGGGTGTAAAATAAAACAGTTAAACGAGAACCCCATTAAATAAAGCAAATATAGGAATCATTGTCCTCGAAAGTGGATTTTTCTCTCTCTTTTTTTTTTTTTTTTTTTTTTTTTGAAAGGAAGTTCTCTCTTCAACGTTCGTCTCTTGTTGCCTGAACGTTCCGCTTTTTGTTGAATAAACTCAGCTGGAAAAAGCGAGATAAAAAGAGAAATGAAACAACAACAAATACGAGAGATAAAAACGTTCTCCTCTTTTGTCCCAGCATTTCTTTCTTGTTTGTCTTGAAAGCAACCCTTGTGTGGACGGGTGGTGAATACGAAGAATGATAACGCTTTTAATTAGCTATGGCTTATTTAGAAGGTCTAAATGTTTTTATGACCTAATAAAAGCAGCTCATAAAATAGTGGGCGAACGTGTCACCTTGAGTTCAGTGAATACGATAAAAAGAGCGCCTCCGCTTAACTTTTGTGACGAGATCCGAGAAGATTCTACAGCCAATACCCTTTGAATGGACGAGAAACCAAAGACCTTTCGGAGAGATAAGTAAAGATCCGATTAAACCATTCGAAAGCAGCAGCAGCTATAATTTTCAAACGTTTCAACGCATTAAGTTGTTGCTCACTCTACTATTTAACGCATAAAATGAAATAAGAGCACATGAAAATGTTTTACACCTTTTGAAACGAAATGATTGCATTGTGGATATTCAAATTTATTTGCTGTGCCGAGCTATCCTTTTCATTTTATAAAACTTTATCTGGATTAGGACGATAATTTCGTTTGCTATTGTAATATAATCATAAACAACATTTCTGATAATCCCATTGTTTCGAAAAATCGATTGCACAATACCCATCCACATCACAATAATAATTAACTTCGGTTATTAAGTAATTCCAGAGTGTTATCGTATTTTTTTATTACATTTTATTAGAAAAGATTAAAAAGGACGATCAATCATGTCTGTAGTTGATACAAACTTAAAAAAAAAAAGTTTTCATAAATATCCTAATAGACATAATGAAATTTTGTATTCGGGATGCTTCTAAATAAATATAAAATTCTGAATCTCTGCCATGAATTAATAGCCGCATTTAAGCTTTCATAAAATATAGCAAATTTAAGCAAGGCACTGGCATCATATTTCGGCAAGATTATCATCGGGCTTATATAATTTGTGGCGAATTTGTAATTTGTCCTCATTCAAAATATAGTCCGCTTGTTTGTAGCGGCTTGGTTTCTATGTAAGAATGCAACAGCTGGAAATCAAGATGCAATGAAAACCCGGCTTTAGTATGCAAAAACTTAACATAATATCAGCACAATCAAGGTAGGATTATAAATAAAAAAGGAATAAAAGCTAAGAGACTTGATTAAATTTTGTTCTTAATAGGACACCACAATCCAAAGCAGAAAATCATGTTGACCATTTCAGGAACAGTGTACCTTGCCATCCTGGAATCGTTCTCTCTTCTGTATGCCGACACATGTCTTTTATTTGCTTTTCCTCATGAAAGTGAATGTTATTATGGTAATTTCATGATTTGCATGTTGAACATTCAAATGTCTTTGTGAAGTGCACAGGAAGGTAATTAATAAATTCAACATGTGATTGTTGGTGATCCGTTCATCGGATTTTGAAATTTTTTTGTTTTGCTCGGAATTCCATGCTGAACAAGTCTTCAATTGGAATTTTTTCGTGTATCTGTTACGGTTTTTAAGATAGGATTTGAATGTGTCCTAATTTGAATATTTGGGATGATGAAAAGTGCACCATGGGATAGGTCACCCACAACTTCCTATTCTTTGGATTCATCAAAATTGACATATCTGTTTCGGTTACGAAAATAAAAGGGAGGGGGCTCATTTTTGTATCCACCCTGTAAAATTATGTTATAGATAATGTTTGAATATACTCAAGCATTAAAAAGCAGCCCATATACGACAGACAGTATGCATCAGTCGCCTTAGTCTACAAACGATCAGCTTGCTTGGTGAACTACAGATGGCAATGACCGATGACAGCCAGTTAACAGTCCTCATCAGCTCTCGTAGATTTTGTTTGCTCGTTGATACAGTTTCAGGCTCCAACTTTGATACTGGACGTGATCTACACAGCTATTGCCCTGCACTGCTATTGCCCTCCAGCAGAGATGAATTAATCGAGCCCGAAGAGTTTACAGCGACCATCAACGGCGTATAGGCAGCCACCATTTCCTCGGATGCTGGTACGTTCAACTTTTGTAGGCTCGCTACCTCCTCGTAATACGTTTGCCCTTATTACTAACTAGCAGAAGCACCTGGCGTTGCCCGAGATATTTCCAGTTTTAGAAAACAGAACAACCTGAATAAGTTAAGTAATAACTCAAATTGGTTTTCAATAATTCTACAATTTACTGCTGTACACGAAGCTCCCGTTGTTCTGATTTTTCCGACGCCCGGATAACTTTTTGTCTTCTTTGACCAATTCTCTTATTTTCTTCGGTGGCATTGCGATAGATATTAATTAACATTTAACCTTCGAACAATTATTATAAAGCATAATATAGTATGATTGTCTATTTGAAGAGTCGAGTTGATGTATGCTTTGTTGTGGTTTTGCCTTCCTCTGTGACCTTTCCACTCTATCTCCAGGTACGGCTCATTTTTTTAATATTTTCAAGAAATGGTTAAGTTCTAATAACTATCAGTTCTAAGTAAATCCCAAACGACAGGAATTCTATGTATTGTTCCAAATTCAATTTTGTTTTATAATTCGCAGAAGTGGAATGAATCTTCATTACATGGGTAACATCACAATAGCCATTTGCGGTGAACTTTATCTATAATTTAGAGAGTCTAAGACAACGACAAAGAATGTTAAAGGTCCATTGTTTTGGTGATGATATGTCTCTGTTGAATACGCTCACTCACCAAAAGTCATGGCACACTCCTCCAATTAGGTTTCCTGTCCGTAATGAGACAGATCCCGCTGCTTCCATTCTCCGAATGCAAGTGCACAGGACTCCTTGATATCACACAATCATTGTAAGCAAAACTAGCTGCAGAAATGGTAGCACGCCGAGAGCTATCCGCATTTGAACGGGGGATGATTGTTGGTGCCAGATGGATGGGTGCCTCAATACCAGATGTAGCCTACGTCCTGCAATTTTCCCGCACAACCGTTGCAAGGGTCTATCGAGAGTACACCCAATGAGGGGTTACAACCCATGTCGGACAGCGGACGGACCGCCCATGCCTCATTGATGCCAGAGGTGTGCGCCGGGTCACCCGACTTGCAACTGCCGACCGAAGAGCGACAGTGGGCCAAATCACCATGCGGTACAATCCAGGGACATCCCAGAACTGTGCCCGTGACGGCAATGCGGCAAACCTTGGCACTTGCAGGCTTTGAGAGCAGGAGGCCATGACGGGTGCCGCTCTTGACAGCTGCACATCATCGGCAATGCTTAGCCTGGGCCAACCAACATCGACATTGGACTGCTGAGAACTGGCGAGGGTTGCGTGGTCCGATGAGTCACGGTTTCAGCTGTATGGGGCCGATGGTCATGTCCGTGTCTGGCGCAGGCCACATGAAGCCATGGATCCCGTTTGTCAGGTGGAGGCGCCATACTGAACTAGGTTGTTTTCTCGTTGGCATGCAAAGGGTCCACTGGTGCATCTGAAACCCACTCTGCGCGCTACTTCCTACGTCGATCTGCTTGGGGAACACCTGCACCCCTTTAAGAACTGTGTTTACCCCGCAGGCGACGGCATCTTCTAGCAAGATAATGCGCCTCCACACGCGGCCCTTGTGACACGGCAGTGGCTGAAGGAACATGCTACCGACTTCACGAAAATGATTGTGCCTCCACGTTCCCCAGATTGCAATTCCATTAAATATTTGTGGGACGTCATCGAACAATCTATCAGGTCGTCACCAACACAACTGGTAAATGCAGCATCGTTATGGAGTGCAGTGTAGGCGACATGGCTTGCAGTGCCTGTCGATGTGTTCTGGGGACTGGCAGACTCTCTTCCACGATGGTCGCCGCCGTTATCCAGGCCAGAGGGGACCCAACACGTTATTAGGCAGGTGTGCCATGACTTTTGTTGAGTGAGTGTATATTGAAATGCGCTGAATGCTCAAAAACACTAGAAAGAATGTTGGTATGCTATTCAGTATGGGCAAACCTCTAAACCGGTCTTCCCAAGTTTATTGTAGAATTTATTTTCAATGTTTTCTTCAACAAAATTCCATATCTGCTGTATTTCCATAAAATGTGTAGATTTTTAACGGTTTCAAAACTAAAAGATCTCCTTAAAGATCTTAAATAATATTGTACAGTGTGATCCAAAAGTCACGCATATCGAAATGACAAACACCAGACCACATTAAGTAATAATATCTAATATTATTTAATTTAGTATGTTCAAAATATAAAAGTTTCCAAGTAGCCAATGAAACTTTTCAACTATTACAAAATTTACAGACAATCGGATTTGGATGTGCGCGACTTTTGGATCATCATAAGGCATCTTCAGAAATCCCTCAATTTGAATGAATATGAATATTAAATAAAATCCAAACGCGGGAAGATAAAAATTATGGTTTAAATACCGATAAACGGGAGTTTTTATTAAATGCCATTAACTAAAAAATCACGGAAGAAAATCTTCATATGCTTAGAATGATAATTTGAATAAAAATATTTCTATTTTAACAAGCGATCGTTCTTAAAATAATATTTTCAAAACATTTCCGGCATGGGAAAAAAGCTCTTGAGAAAACTATTACATTCATTTTTTTTGTTATTGTTTTAATAAATCCATTTATCTTTCCGCTTTGTGTACTTTGAATGTTAACGGCGTTTTGAAAGTTGGCCCGAAATGGAGAATTTTTTTCCATGTCTTCTGGATGTTTCCCTTCATTGCATTTGTCCAAAGGAAAGCGCAAGAATAAACGATTTACCGGTGGGATTTGGTTTGAAGAAAACAAAGCACAGCTTTGATCACATGACTTAAATTCTTGCCGACGCATTCCTAGTGTGATTCTAATCCTTGGTTTTTTCTCCTCATCGATCTACAGTTTTTCACGCTTTTCTAGAAACCACCTTTCTTGAGGCATTAAAGTATTGCTGAGGTTTTGTGTTTTTCGAAGTTTTTTTTCCCTCCCCCCTTCCAGATGGTTGCTTTCTTTTCTTTCCTCCAATTGATTAGATGAGAGTAAATGGACCTCAAAAACTTCCAAAAAACCAACTGCCAGTGAAAGAAAATAATAGGCCTCAAAAACTTCTCTTGTCAGTTTTTATAGACATGTTACAATAAAAACGTGGCGATAATAAATGACAATATTCTTGTAGCTCATCCTAACCTGTTAAGATGCTGAGTAAATTTCTTTTTGTTAAATGAAAAGTTTTTGACACGACGAATTTTTACGAGGAAAATTTTTCAAATGAAATAAAAAAAAATTCCGTATATCTCAAAATGCTCTAGATGTTTGATGGAATAAGATGCACGAAGTGAAATGGGGTTGTGTGGAAAAGGTAAAAAAAAAGTGAGGGTTTGTATGGAAAGGGAAAGAAACAAAAGAATTGCGAAAACAGCATGGGCCAAATAAAACTAACAAGAAAAAAAATGGATACGGGAAAGAAAAAAAAAAAAACCTAACGACTGGAAACAATATCGAAAAGTTCTCCGTTAATCTCCGGTAGTGGCTGATGACAAATTTCTCAGTTCCTTTTCGCCTGAGTTCCTTTCTCCAATTAGGCGGCGACGAGGTTCAAACATCGTATGTCTGTTAGCGAGCAACAGTAAGTGGTGCAATAAGGCAGCACCGTGTACGATCACTCTTTCTCTCTCTCTCCCTTTCGCCTTCTTTCTTTTCTTTCCTTATTTTTCCCAACTCCCTTCTCTCTCTCTCGCTTTTCCAACTGCGACAACGAAGCCAGCGAAACATAATCAAGAAATGACGTGTCGTCAGTTAGAGCGGGGTCTGGTGTAGTGCCGCTGCCGACGCTCCCAGGAAGACGGTAATGTCGTCGGGCGTCAAACAGCTAAGAGGGTCACAACGCTTTGCAACGGAAGAATCCAATTTTGAAGTGGCATCGTCTTGGGAGAAGGATTTTTTTTCTCTCCACTCCCTTGTATCAGTCAAAATTAAATAACTCCCCTTTATGAATGAAGAAGTGAAGAGTGTCACTTACCCTCATAATGGAAAAAACCGACAAAAATTTAGAGAAATGGCTTAGAACTCAAGTGAAACTTTGAACTTAATAACGTTTAATGGAATTAAAATAAGTTTCCAGGGAGAGAACGTAGGCTTAGGAACGGCAGAAACGTTTAATAAGATTAAACTGATAATGCGTATATTTTAAGAATATTTTTAGTAATATTTTAGCATTAGATTAAAGCATGATATTTAGGCGAGGCATTTCAAAAAGTATCATCAGAAAAATTTGATCATATAAATTTTCATAGGCAATTCAACTAAAACTTACAAAAATAATTCTTTAAGTGAAATGAAGTAGGATTCGCTTTTATTTCTCATACTATGTATATATATAAATAATTAAAAACTTTTAAATTTAACTGAAGATAGGATAAGACATCGTTTGAAAACTTTTTTTTTTAAGAATTTTTCACCATCTAATTCCAACATTTATTTTGAATAAATTCAACTTCAAAATCAGTTGAAAATTCACGAAAAAGTGTTTGAAAAGTAATTTTCACAGAAATCATCATGGAAATCATCAGTGAAATCTCCACATCAATATTGGACAGTATCATCTGAGACCAGGACATCAAGGCCTCTAAAATTTGACAACTGCGGACTCTGAAGGTGACTTTCAATTATTACAACGGGCGTTCAAGTCGAACCGGGACTTTTGCATTTATAAAATAGAACAAATTTCAAGGAGTGGGTCACAGCATTTATTTTTCAACATACATCCCTGCTACATATATGCACTTCTCCCAACGTTTAACTAATGCATGAAAAGCGTTCGCATGGAAAGATTTGTCTCTACGGCTAGGACAACCTTTATCAGTGTTTTAGGGGTCCAAAGGGTCCAAATCGCTCGGAGCGAGAATCGGGCTGTAAGGATGACGTGCACTACCTTCCCTAATCTAACTGCTGTAAAGTGCACGGTTCGATTTGACCGCCCCTCGTATTGTCGTGTTCTGAATGATGTGCAAATGCGCCTGCGGAAAAAACGGTCTGGTTTGATCATTAAGGGCATCCTGTTTTTGCAAGACAACGCAAGAGCTCATACTGCTCACCGCACTAGGTGCACTTTAGGTTGTTCTAAGATAAGACGTACTGACAAATCTTTCTATGCGGACGCTTTCCAGGCATTAGTTAAACGTTCGGATAACTACAAGAAAAGTCAGTCAAGAAATTGTGGACACAACGATTAAACTAATGACGATAAGAAACCACAAATCCACAATAACCATTTTTAATAATGCCCGAAACGTACATTTCGGGGGCTACGCTCCCTTCATCAGTATTTCGTTTATTATTTTTATTTATACTTTAGAGGAAAGTGACCAAAAGTGGGCCTCATTTTGTTTTTGATATTACATGCAAAACTACGAAATAAAAAACATTGAAAAAATGTGGAACACATGCTTATTTAAGCTTAAGTTACTTTATAGGTCGCACTATCAAAAACACTAAAAAATCAAGTTTTAAAAATTTTTTCCAAAACATTATTCTTTTACCATTTAAAAAAGTGTTCCAAAATTGGGACCCCTAAACTGGGCCATTTCGTTTAATGAAATTAGATATTAAAAAGAGAAAATAAATTTTGAATAAAAGAAAAACATTTATTTCTAATAAAAACAGTCATAAATATCAAATTCAAAATTTTTTAATGAGATATCAGGTGTTCAATTACTTGAAAGGCTTCTTTTTCATTAGAACTTTTTTGTCGTGTAAACTTGGATCCTACAACAGAATTATAAGAAGTTGAGAATAAGTAATCGTAAAAATATGAGGGCTCGCTTTAGGAACAGTGTGGAGGCCCGAGTTAGGAACTACCTCATGTATTTTTTGTTTTAATTAATATAATTCGATAATTGTGCTTGTTAACTACTTCAATCATAGACTAATAAGTAAATATAACATTTAAATCACTTAATTTCATAATCTTGGCACAAAACACGTGAAACTGAGGAGTATAAAAGGTTTCCAAAAACACACAAAAAAACAACAGATTGAGTAAACAGTTTGAGCAGTGATCCTCCAGTAGGCAGTTGCATAAACTACTGCCTCAGTTCTTCACTCCTATGCTGCAGCATCATGCAGGGCAGAAATCGAGAGGGCCCATTTTAGGAGCGGGCCCGCTTTTGGCCACTTTCCTCTATTATATATTTAAGTTTTTCACCTCATTAACTTAATAAGAAGTAATTTATTTATTCTCATTTTCAATTCAAGGTAATGTTTCAAAATTTTCATTAAATTGCATTTATAATTCCATTAGGTACTGTATTGTCAGAATATTATTAAAAGCGCAACCCATTTAAAGGCATCATTATGGTATTTGTGAAGTCGGTCGTTCTGTTTCCAAATATTTTCTAATTTTGTAAGCATCTAAAAATAAGTAAAAGTTATAATATGTATTCTATCTATTCGGAAACAAGACTAAAATGGTGATAAAAGAATAGATAATCAAACTTTGACCGGCATTTTAGGCATGCTCCCGAATAGAAAAGGCAGGTGTGCCTATTAAAACTTTTACTTACTAATTGATGCTCTATCTGAATCTGAAGTCAACAGAATTCAAAAAAAAATTGGCAACAGAATGACCGACTTCGCAAATTTAGTAATGATGTTTTTAACTATAATAACATTAATATGTCTAAAAAAATATTTTTTCATATTTTCTCTTCATAGGTATCTAAAAATCCATGTTTTCTTAAAGAGCTGAAAATTGTACTTAATTAAAATATCATCGTTTGTTGTTTTCAGTTTCTTCTTTTGCTATATTTGGAAAAAATCCACACATTAAATCCTCTTTTCAAAGGATAGTTCATAAGAAAATAATATTTCACGTTCGCATGTAAAGAACAGAAATTTTCCTTTTGTGATGGCGTAGAACTTCTTCTTGGCTTTGTTCCAGGAAATATTAAATTTTGGAGAAAATAAACCATAGTAGGTCAAATGCTATATTTTTTAATATATTTTTGTTTTCCAAGAATAAATTAGATTAAATGTCGACAGCTTCATTTTATCTATTAAATATATTGACGACTCAAAATGTAAATATAAAATCAAATTGAACAATGCTTTAGGATATCGTATTAACTAGGTAAAAGATTGCCTTACAACGTGGAAAATGAATAAAAAATTCATAAATACCATTAACTCATCCATTTCATTGATTTACATTCCTTGTCAAACCAATTGAGAAGCGTTCCCATAATGAACTTCCGATTGCCAACTACAACCAAAATCCTTTTAGGTATCGAAAAACGGATTGCATATTCGTAAACTGCGTGAAATTTAACGTCAGATTAGTATATCATAGGTCCTATATTCTAATGGGAATACGGTAACAGACAGATAGCACTCACTCAAACATAGATTTCAGAAATAAGTGCACCAAAAAATGCATAAATCTCGCTATTTAAACATTTCTCAAGATTTTTTTATTTGCTTGGACAAAATAATAAATTTTATAGAATTTTTTTATTTGCTTGAATATCCTCGAGGCCTTTATGAGAATCTATCTGCCCTTTTGGTGAAGTCGCTAGTTCATCTTTAAAAACAAGGAATAGTAAGCATGGAGAAATAGCCTGGAAGGAATAATAAATGTTCCATGATAAAACTTTTTGCTTTCACTAAAGCTATGTAAATCCTGTAGGAGGTCGAATTCGCGAACAAACATTGGAGTCAGCCTAGAAAAATAATCAGCGTATGTCTCTCGTTGAAGCAACACGTTCCAGGCTTAATTGTATGGCATACATAATTTATGAAAAAGTACATTTGAAACGGTAGTTATAACAAAATTTGCCATTTAACTGCTGGCAAAAAATGATACATGCAACTTGTGCTTTACAATTGCTTTTAAGCGAAAGAGAATTGATAATAATATCATAAATTTTTAATTCACGAACTACATTTTTCTAAACTTTGAATGCCATGCACAATGATGAGTTTGTTAGAGCTATGGAATTTCGTGAGACGTGTGAAAATGTAAGAAGTCATATAGGGTATGAAGTGTGCTTGGAGAAATGTATAACACCATGACCTCAGCAAGACCGAATTCAATTCTCGGAAAAATGGGCAAAGGAAAGGTTTCTCGGCCTTTGAAAGAGGTTTCGTTGTCATTATGTGTTTAGCAGATGCCATGGCAGAGAGCAGGGCTGCACTTGTCGAGTGTTTAAAGACCACTGTCATTAGAATTTTCCCACGAATGGATAAATGCCCGCAGGGACATCCGTAAACAGGGACAACTACGGTACGCGCAAAATACAAAGTGATAGGAGGAGAAGCTCGACAAATGCGCATTGTCAGGATGTTTTCCGGAGGGGGTAACTTTATATTTTTCTGCTGTCTTAAGCATATTTTCAGAAAATAAAAAAAGAGAATTATGCGGCGAATTAACAAGAAAAAAATAAAGAAAGGCTAATGTTATGTGACGAATCCTTATTTATGCTCTATTCTAATAAAAGGCCTTCTTTAATGAAGGAAACATTAAAGAGCAAAGAACCTTTCTTCTTTGTGCAGGGAGAAATAAGTGTTCAAGTTACACCGAAATATAAAAATGGGCATCATTACTTCTTGGATCATGTGGTAATGTTGCGTGCATTTCCCAAAATAAGCAGATGCTTTTAACTGACATGAAAGATTGTTTTACAGAGTTTAGCTTGGGTTTGTCCAAAACTCTGGCCTCCGGGCCACATCCGAAAATGCTTTACATAGCAGAGACTAGATAAAACTGATTTGGCACAGAGCCAACAGGAAGGTTGGACAAACCTGCTTTAGCATTTACTTAAGCCAGACCAGTCTCTGGACCTCGATCCCATTAAGCACTTGGGATATAAATTGGAAAAGCATTTTCGTTAGTAGCCTACTTTAAGTGGGATTCGAGAATCATTTTCTATGGTCCTGTTACTTTCTTGAGCATGTTTGTCAGATTAATACTTCGAAATAAAAGGAATGATTCTTGTAATTACTTAAGCTATAAATATCTTTGAAGCAAATTAGAAACGATTTCCATAGAGGAAAATATTGCTAAAAACAAACAAATAATAATTGGTTCCAAAAGCAATATTAAATTTATTTACAACTTGCCTCATAAGCATTAAAAGTCTGTTCTACTTACTTTTTTTGTTATTTATGAATAGGGATCCAATACGTCCATCCAGTGCCTGTATGGCCAGAGGCCGACGAGTTGGGTCCCTGGATGGACCTGCATTCACGACTGCAGTATGATGGTCGCAGCAACCGGGGGGGGGGGGGTTGTGAAGATTGTCTATCAGTGATGGTCGCCCATCCAGTGACTAACCGTGCCTGATATAGCTTAACTTCACAGAAGTGATGTTCTGTGAAAGCCCACCAGGCCACGGCCTCCGCCTAATAATATTCGCTAGTCCACTTTTGTTTGTAATATTACCCAGTGATTATTTATGTATTAAGAAATAATTACTCACATGTATGAAAGCGTTTGGTAGAATTACAGTATAGATCGAAAGGAAAAATTTTTAGAACGAAAGTGTCTGTTGTTCATTTACAAACGAATAATCATATTTCGTTCGGGACTTATTATTACACACCATCTATAAATAATTTTTACTTGTTTGGCCCTAATTGAATATTTCATCTAGCAAACAATTTGACTTAATGTTATTCTAATAATTATAATAGCATTAAATTAAAATTTAGTATTTTTTAATCCATAAAATTATATGTACTGTCAGTTTAAAAATTTTTATAATTTACTTATGTAGATTTATTAGCAATGCAGGCCATTGGTGAAAAGCTAAGCAGAACTGATATGAATTCTCAACAGAGCAAATGGAGTACCATATAAACAGGCGTTCCTCAGGGCAATGTTTTAGGCCCTTTACTTTTCTTGATCTACGTACATCAATGATCTTTTACTTTTTATCAATTAAGGGTAACATCCAAGCCTGTGCAGATAACATAGCTATTGTTTATGATAATCCAAGTACTGTTGATCCTGCTGTTATTGAAAATGATATCAGTATTATTGTTAATTGGGTTTCAATGAATGTCCTTACTCAACATAAATAAATCTAATTATATGCAGTTTAATTTATACGGATCTGACTCTGTCTTCCTATTATTAAAATACATGTTGCAAAATGTAATAAGCAAAATTGTAATTGTCCTTGTCTTAAAAATGTGAAATCTGCTTGTTATCTTGGTGTAAATTTGGACTCTTGTCTTAGTCGGTATACGCAAATTGTCTCTTCGATTGTTCAGATAAAATTTTTTAGAGTTGATCTCAGCCGGGAAAATCGCTCGACACCCCTGAACGTGCTTTAACTTTCTCTTATACTCACGTGTTGCTGATTACACGACCACCCATTATTATATCATATTTGTTCCTGGGTTGCATCCATAGGGGTTCCTATTTAAGATTTCAAAGTTACCCTCCCCCCCCCAGCCCCCCTCACAAGGGGAGAGGGTAATTTTTTAACTAATGAATTTTCCCCGCGAAATAATTCACTTTTGATTTTGGACATTTTTTCGTACAATGCTTAGTTTCCGAGAAAATCATGCTTCTTATATGCTTTATGCTTCTTATATGCTTCTTATGCTACTATATTCCTCCTTCGGTCTTAATAATTATTTATTTTTCTTTACTTCAATCCCTAATTGTATTACTATTTGGGGAGCAGCAAATAAGACACATCTTGCTGTATTAATTAACATTTATAATAAATCTCTTAATTTCCTTTAAAGTAAAATTCATTCTTTAAATATAAATTATTTTAATTTTCCATTCCCGAAACAATATTCACGTATTCTTTAAGTCTATCTGCTTTTGTGAGAATATAGTTTTCCTACTACAAATGTTCATAGTTAAGCTACCCTTTTCCAAAAAGGTTTTCCAGTTTCCACGCCTAGTATAAAAAAAATTCTCCCTACACCAATATCATTTTTTGGTTCCCGGAATATACACTGAACGACTAATTTATTAGAGACACCTCTTACGGAAAATGGTTCGGCCTCCCAGTGACATCCAAACAATGGAACAGGCTGAAGTGATGTATAAAAGGGATGCATTGGATCACAAATTGCAGTCAGCAGAAGAAGTGGACTGAATATGGGTAAATTCAAGGATTTGACCGACTTTGAACGAGGCATGATCGTTGGAGCTCGACGGGCGCAGTTGAGCATTTTGCAAACTGCGAACCTCCTCGGGTTTTCCGTGCAACATTGTCAAGGGTATTCCGTGAATGGCAGTTATGCCAAAAAAACCCTCCAACAAACACAACTTCGGACAAAACAGGGCCGTGGATGAACGAGGCCAACGGCGACTGGCACGAATTATCCACAGCAGCAGGAGGGGAACAGCCCAACAAATTGCAGCGCAGTACAATGAGAGAGCATCCCAACCCATTTCGGAGCACACGGTGCGGCGCACCTTGCACCGAGCTGGGTTTAACAACAGGTGGCCAGTACGGGTACCACAAAATAGGAAAGCGTGCCTGCTATGGACACACAGGCATTGCCACTGGACACAAGATGAGTGGAAGAAGGTCGCCTGGTCCGACGAATCGCGGTTCCTACGGCAGACTGCACAACTGGCGCAGACAGCACTAGGCCATGGACTCATCCTGTCAGCAGACAACCGTACAGGGTTGGAGAAGGAGTATGGGTCTGGGTATCTTCTCGTGAGACACACTGGGTCCTCTGATATCCGTAGATACATCCCTGAATGCGACACACTACCTGAACATTGTTGCCGATCAGGTGCACTCGTTCAAGATGACTGTGTTCCCTGATGGTGACGGACAGTTTCAGCGGACAATGCTCCCTGTCACCGTGCTCGAATGGTCTTGGACTGGTTCGAGGAATATGACGCGGACTTCCACCTGCTTTAGTGGCCAGCTCGGTCGCCCGATCTCAACCCGATCGAGCATTTATGGGATGAAGTCGCCCGATCTCAACCTAACCTAACCATCCGACGCCTTCCCACACTACCAGAAAACCTGCACCAATAACTGGATGCTGTGATGTCAGCCTGGGCTGCTATTCCTCCGCAATAGTTTTAACACCTTGTGAATCCATGCCAGCACGTATTCAGGCAGTTCTCGCCGCTAAAGGAGGCGCAACACGCTATTAGCGGGGTGTCTCTAATAAATTGGTCGTTCAGTGTATAAGGCATGTTCAAATGAAAGTGATTCGGGCTGTAGCGCGCGAGCACGTGAGTGCGCAGACACGAGGCAAACAGGTGATTGTTGATGTATCGTCTGCTTGTTCTGATAAGCACTGCTGTGGGAAGTTACGTTAGTCTTATGCTCGTATTTCGTTTGTGTTACAATGGACCCTCGTATTAAGTTTTCGTCCAAAACTGACCAACGAGCGGTGATAATGTTTCTGACAGCTGAGGACTTTCCACCAGTTGACATTCATGCTCGGATGTTGAATGTTTATGGAGAAGCATGTGTCTCGAAAGCAACCGTGGTGCGTTGGGCAAAATGTTCCATGATGGTCGTGTGGAAACGGCTGACAAACCATTTCCGGGCCAAGGAACGTGGTCATCACCGATCAATTGAAGAAAGACATAGATAAGTCAATTCGTGAGGACAGGCTTTGGTTCCGCATATGCTGTAGTGAAAAGCCTGGGATATGGCAAGGTCTGCTATCAGTGGGTACCCCGAATACTCAGGGAAGAGCACAAAGGGCTGCGTTTCGGCTGCTGTTTGGATATCTGGAACGTTACAACCGTGAGGGGGAAAGCGTTTTTGAAGAAGATTATCGCGGTAGATGAGACTGGGTGCCATTATTGGGAACCCTCCAGGAAGGTATCCACAATGCAATGGAAGCATCCATCGTCACCCGGCCCAAAAAATTCAAGTCGTAAACTGCTTCCGTGTTTATTTGATTTTGACAGTCCTCTGCTTTTGGAGTGTATGGAACCCAAAACCTGTATTAATGCTATCGCATACATCAAGACACTGCAGATCTTGCGTCAAGCTGTGAAAAACAAGGACCACAGAGATGGGATGATCCTCCTCCAGGACAATGCTAGGCCACATGTTGCGAGGCTGGTGCAGGAAGCAATAACCAAATTCCGGTGGCAAGTTCTGCCACATCTTTCTTATAGCCCGGACCTCTCACCTTGTGTTTTTCATGTGTCTGATCCTTTAAAGAAGGCACTGAAAGTTCAACGATTCGTCAATGACGAGGAGGTTAAGGACGCTGTTCGGGCATGGTTCAGAGAGCAGCAGAAAACAGACTTTTTTTGCGGACGGTATTAGCCGATTGATGCCCCATTGGGAGTCCTGTAATGCCGCAGGTGGAGATTTCTTTTAGGACTGCGCGTCTATAATAGCGACTATAAGATGTCCTTCTTTCATATAAACAAAGGTAAATAATAATACTTTCATTTAATCCGTCTCAGTGCCCTTTGAATCACTTTTATTTGAACATGCCTTATATAATAAAATTCTTATTGAAATTAAAAAATCCAACATAAATTTTAACATAAAAGACACCTAAAAATTGGATTAACCTGCGTGTGAGCCTTGTAATCTTCTACCATTTGTGTTATAAAATTTTTTGTGAGAGTTTCCTATTTTGTATATATTTTGTCTGATTTATGTTTTTTATTGAATCTTTCCGCTCCACTTTGACGAGTTTGATCTCAGATGTGTGGCATTTGATTTTAACTTATTTCAAAGGATACTAAATTAAATAAATATAAATATGTATCTATAAAATTGAAAATTATAACCTCTTCGAAATTAAATGTATTAAACAAATCTAGATTTTATAAATTTGTTTGATTTACTTTTACTTTGTGTAAACCTTTAAAAATATTTATTAATTTAAATAAATTTTTATTTATTTATTTATTTAACAGACGATGCATACAGGCTACCAGATGATTGCTAAATGACATTTATTATACAGAAAAATAAAATTACAAAACTAGACAATATTTTATGTGAAGTGAAAATCGATTATAAAATTTGAATCTTGCATAAGTTCAAATATCTTATAAAAATTCACAAAATAAGTTTTGCTTTAGACTATACCTTATCGCAACTGCAAATATTCTAAATTTCATAGAAGACCGAATTTTCCAATGGTAACAATCTCAATTCGGGTGGAAAGAATGATGGATGGGATTTTATGAGCAGAAGAGGCGTCACTTTTAAAAGATGAAATTTGTTTGCCTTTACAGTTCTGCTCAATCATTTGAGCGTTTTTTTTAAACAAAAAAACCGGACTACAAAGCGAAAATGTTATTCGGAACTGTTTTTATTTCGTTTTTATTTTTTGCTATTTTCAGAATCATAATAATCTTTTCCCCTCCTTCCAGTCATTTATTTCAATTTTTTCCCACTCGGAATCGGTCAATGAAAAGTCCGGCATTTAAATCCAAAAAATCCGTTCTATCGATTCGTATTCTCCATCGGAGTGCACCGAGTCGCAGATAAAAGAATAAAAAATGATGAAAAATATCCGCTTTTCTTGTTCTTATTTTCGTTTTTCTTTCGACTTCTTCCTCTTCCTAAAAGAAGATCATTCGTTTCATTTAGATGACATCTTCCCTTCGTAAACTTATCGTTCCCATTTCTTTTCGTTGTTCTTACTTTCTCTTTCCGGTCATCATTTCCAACATTGTTCTATAAAAACCAATTTTGGCTGATTACGCTACAGATACTCCCTCGTATAAAATATTACGACTATGTCCTTCTCCTTCACTTCGTTAAAATATTTGCTTATTTCCCCTTTCCATGCCATTAAAGCTACCTTGCTATCAAATTAGAAAACATATTTTATAAAATCCTCTCTAACATTTCCCCTTCAGCCACATGTTCGTTAAAGAGGAAGTGCGCCTAATTCTACCAACACCTCCTGTAGTTCAACATTTTTTAAACGGTGGATAGACTCATACAGAGAGTGCAACGAAGCAAAACAAAAACGAAAGGAAGAAGCCATTGTCGGAATCTTGGATGGAATGTAAGAAACATTATAAATCGATAAAGAATGCCAGCTAATCTAAACTTCTGCACACTAAGAAAACAAGTTAACCGCTTATTTCATTTCTGTCATTCTTCATCTGAATGCCACCCGAATAATTTATTCTTTATGTTAGAAAGAATCCTCCTCCCCGTAAACAAAATAAATTTATGTTTTAAGAATTTATGGGAGTGTGACTTGGCTTACAAAAACAGATAAATTTCGGGTTCACACGTTATAAAAACTTATTTTATGATATTAATTCTAAATTTTTAGAAACGCTTCTGCTTGAAAAAGTTATTTCTGTCAGACAACGACAGATTTACGAATTCGATATTTTTTAAATTTTAACCCAAAAATGCTCTTCGGACAATTTTGCTTTGCTTTCATCAAAGATTTACATTCTACACAGTAATATTTGCACAATCAGTAAAAGTCATATGGATAAGAAAAAATTCAACAAAATACAATGCCAAAACAGAAAATCATAAACCACGACCACGAATATACATTTCGGGGATTATGCCTTCTTCATCAGCGTTCAGGTAAAAATTAATAATTTAGCCCAATTAAATTATAGCAACATAATTCATAGCAAACATGCAAAATACGGTTGAACCCTATTAATACGTAAAATGCAAAATACGGTCGAATCCCGTTAATAAGTGACTGCTTAATACGTGACCCATATTTTAAACTGTTTTTCCTTTGGTCCCGTCCCCCTGAATGCAATTTCCATGTAAACGGATAATACGTGTTCCCGGATAATACATGCCTTTTTGCTCGATCCCTTGAAACAGGTATTTACGGAGTTCGATTGTATAGATATAATAATCCCCCGGGGAACGTTCCAAACTCCACCCGCGAATAACAGAAATCCGCGATAAACGGACGCCATCCCCAAAATTCTTTTTTTTTATTGTTTTAAATTATCCTCCCATACTCTTTAACACATAGAAAACATTTGAACCATACACAAAGATGAATTTTGTGTAAATTCGTAGAAATATCACATTTATAGGGAGTGCTATACTGTATAGCAGATTACTGTATACAAGGTTTGACTAATGTTATTTTAGTGTAACCTACTGAAAAAAAGACATTGTACAGCAATTAAAATATCAGGTTGTTGCAAAAGTTTCTTCCGGTTCTAGAACCCGTGCCCAAGAAGGGCTCATTTTCCGAGGGGGGTGTTCATATACTTTCAAACAAATTATTACATTCGATTCCTGAATATCTTTGCTATATTACATCCAAGAATCAACTTTCTGACTATACATCTGTGAGTGCCATCAACAGTCTGAAATGGACCTTTCACGAGAGCATATTCGAGCAATAATCTTCTACGAATATTCTGGAAAGATCAGTGCTGCGCAATGTCACCGAAACATTTGCCAACGTTTAGGTGATGGCACTGTTAGTTTACGTACAATAGAAGAATGGTATCGCCGGTTCAGACGCGGAGATAGCACTCTTCAAGATGCACCTCTCTGGTCGGCCAATCATGATTTCAGATGGTGATCTACGCCAAGCAATTGATGAAGATCACAATGTAACAACGAAGGAACTCGCAGATCAGTTCAAGGTTCACTTTTCAACCATTGCCCGGCATCTGCATGGGCTGAATCTGTCATTCAAGTTCAATCGTTTTTGTGTTGGAATAAAAATCAGGAAAAAACTTTTGCAACAACCTGATATTTACAAAACCTTTACCTATAAGAATAATGATGATTAATCAGCTATGCAGTACACGATGATTAAATGAATGGGCCATTCCGATTGATCAGATTCGCGTTCTTTGTCTCTTTGTCACTTGAATATTTGTATTTTATACACGGCTTTTTATACGTTATTAACATTTTACTTCATTAACAATTATATTTTATTGATAAACTATCTTAATTCAACATAAAAGTCTATAAAAGCAATCATTATAGAGTTTAAAACCCAGTTGTATATTCCGCGGCCAAGCCTCCTTCATCAGTGAGTGAATAACAAGAAAAAGAAAGACATTTAGGACTTTAAAAGAAAAAATTAATCCAGTCAGAGGACTTTACAAACACACATAGAACGATTATGTTTTAACAATGAATTTAGCTAAGGATAATCATTCAGCTACGGACTTGGGACCCTCGTCGCTGTTCAGTAGCTGATTGATGACCTCTTGTTCGCAATCTCAATGGAATGTAAAAAATTTAGCATTTTTGCGGTTTTATAGGTATATATTAGTTCAAAGAAATCACTAGAATAATCATAACCTTCTTTTAAAGAATGATCCACGCACGAAGATAGTCCACGCATTGGTAATACAAGCAATACAGTACACGCATATCGGCCTCGGTGGCTCAGCGGTTGCATGATCGCCTCTGATGCCCGAGTACGCGGGTTCGATCCCGGCCGAGGACGACGAGGATTTTTCAGGGGAAAATCCTGAGATCACGCACTTCCTTCGGAAGGGAAGTAAAGCCGTTGGTCCCGTGTAGTCTTTTGCCGGCTGCACGTTAAAGAACCCTTGCGAGGCAAAATTTGCGGCCCCAATAACGCCGTCCTGAAATGACCATAGCAGTTGAAAAGGACATTCATATCAAAAACAAACCAAACAAAACCAGTCCACGCATTGGTAATACAAGCAAAATGTTAATTCATCTGCTTTTTAACATATCTTTTAGAATGTCCGAAATAAAACATATCATACGATGCACACATAAATGTAGACACTCTTGATCGCTCTGCAGTAGGATGGCTGTTTCAAAGAAATATCCATGAATAACTGTGACAGCGAAAGTTGAAGCGGGAGATTGCTGTAGACTGTTAAGAAAAAAAACCGTTTGCTATATTTCATTTGTTCCATCCCATTTGTAATCCGCCAGATCAATCCCTCCCAATGTTTATAATACGCGAAAAAAATTTGGAATCGTGCAATATTTTGTGTGAAAGCTATGCTTTACCTACCTTTTGAAAATGGAACAACCCACGAATTTGAATATTTTGATGTTTTCTTAATATTAGTAGAGAACTATTCTTGGGTTACTTGCTGATTTCACAAGAATTTACTGGAGCAAAATGGGTCCTGTCAAAGAATTTTCTGATGCAATGAGAAACCGCATTGTACAACTTTTACGTGAAAATAAGACTCAAAGAGAAGTCGCAGCAATTATGAAATGTGCCCAATCAACTGTTGCTAAAATATGGAAGAAATTCCTCGAAGATGTTGATGTCAAAACAAAACATCGTAGCGGATGACCAAAGAAAACAAGTGCTAGGCAGGATAAGATGCTTAAAACAATTGTGAAAAAGATGCGAAACTCTTCATTCAACGTGGAATGTAAGAAACTTTCACGTACCAATGTTTGCGACAAAACTGTCCGGATACGATTAAACAAGATGGGCTACCGATTTAGAAAGGTGAAACCAAAATTTACTGCTTGTCACATAAAATTACGACTACAGTGGGTTAAGAACATGCACACTGGACCGTAGAAGACTGGAAACGTGTGATGTTTAGTGAGGAGTCCCGGGTGTGGTGATGAGGATGGACGGTTTGTGTGGCGTCTTTCATCAGAAAAGTTTGCCGTAGATTGCCTAAGATCTAAAATGAAGTTTCCTCGAAGTATATGTATTTGAGGATGTCTTTCTTTCCATGGTCCTGGGCATTTGTGTATGTTAAAGACCACTGTTAATGCAGATTTTACCTTGCTATTTTAGAAAATTTTCTTGTACCATCAGCTGAAGATGCATTCAAAAATGATAATTTCATCTTCCAAGACGACAACGCATCGTGCCACAGATACAAAAAAAAGTCAAGGAATACTTGGAAGAATGCAGCATACCAACACTGCCATGGCCACCCAATAGTTCGGACCTTAACCCAATTGAAAATATGTGGGGAATTCTGAAGAAACAAATTGCCAGGAAACATCCAAGTGATCTAGAGGAACTTAAAATAGCAATTCGTGAAAGCTGATCAGAATTTAATGTTTCAACGTGCCAAGCACTAATTGAATCAATGCCTGATCGTGTGAAAAGTTGTAAAGGCTCGAGGAGGAGCCAAAAAGTATTAAGTTTGTTTAAAATAATACGATTCCAATTTTTTTTTCCAACAGTCTTCAACTTTAAGTTGTAATATCTGTATAAATATTTTATATACGCAATAAGTGTTTGTGCGTAAATGTCATTTGTTATTTATAGAATAAACTCTGCACTTATTTTTTTTTTCATAAATGAACACAATGTTTTGAAATTTGTTTTTTTATCTCCAATGCAACGGTTTCAGTAGGTAGTCATTCCAAGCTGTTTGCCAGGGGTTGTAGATATTTACTGAAGACCTTGCTCAATCCTTTCCTTTTAAGGACAAAGTTTTCAACTTCATTCTCCTCTTTGTTTTCCTTTTCCTTTATTTCACCACATCCTCAGTCATTTTCCTCTGTAATCGGATTTCTATTATAGCTACTTTTTCTCTTTCACATTTTCATTTATTTGTCGTTTCTCTCTTTCCCTGTTTCTCTTTTTCTGTTTTTTTTCTCCTTTTTTATTTCAGTTTTTCCTCTTTTTCCCATTGAATACCCTTTCCGTTAATTTTTTAATAGCATTTTCTTTTTCTCATTCCCGCATCTCTTACCGCTTTCCTTTTTTTAAGTTTTTCTTCTCCTAGCAGTTCAAGTCTTTCCACTCTTTTCAGAGGAGTAACCTGTTCCCATCGTTTGCCTCCCAGTATTTTCTTTTCCTCACTCATTTCGTTCTTGTTTTGCGTTTTTCATCCCTTCTTCCATCGTTTTTCTACCTCCCTCTACCCCTTTCTACATTACCCCCTATTCGTCTCTACTTCCCCCATCACCCTCTCTCTCTCTCTCTCTCTCTCTCGTCTGTATTCCTTATAGCTTTACTATCTTGATGGTCGTTTTTGTTGTGCGAGTTATTCTCCTCCAGAGATCGATTAACGTTTCAAAGTTTTAACGAATGACGTTCGAGTTAATTTCCTGTGTAAATAATTGAAAGTTGCGCCTTAAAAAAAAAGTTAAAAGAGGCAAGGAGAGGCAAAGGGTGAGCGAATTCGTGAATCTAAAGCAGTGGTTAAAGGGGAGAATTCATTCGAACTTCATTGGTCGAAAAATACGTCTTTTGAAGTTACAACACGACGAAATTTTAGTGATTTCCTTATAAAATCGGTTTTCAATTTATATCTGTTATACTAAGCAGATACGGAGAAATAAATTTTTCATGAAATGAAACTTATTTTTAACGCCTACAAATTTACTACTAATAATTTTGCCATCAAAAGAAATCACGAAGTGCAGGATTTTTTCATTCGATAATCAATTTACAAAATAACTCATGAAAATTTAGACAATTTTAATGATATGCAATAGAAAATATAAAACAATGTTCTAGACAAACAGAAGATATGTAGTACGATGTCGGATATTCATTGTTTTCTTTCGTTTAATTAATTCTTTGATTTTCAAATCTTCAGATCTTCTTATACTAGTAAAATTATAAGGCCAGCACAATTTTAACACACTTTATTCTACTTGCTTTGTCTGTCTGTTTGTTTGCGTGGAATTTTGTAATCGATATTAAAGTTACTTCCTATTAACCGATTGACTTGAAATTTTGCACACATACTACTCTTGATGACAATACATGAATCATTTAAAATCCACTAAATAATTGATCAATTAGTGGCAATAAATTAATTTAATTTTTATATGAAGACTTTATTAATAGATGGCGTTAAAGTATGTTTAAAATTTTTTTAAAATATGAAGATATATATTATTGATATATGATTTATGATTTTTATCTTTATTGATTGATTGATTTATTGATTGTATCCAATACATCCATCCAGGGCCTGTATGGCCAGAAGCCGACGAGTTGGGTCCCTGGATGGACCTGGATTAACGACTGCTGTAAGGTGGTCGCAGCAGCCGGAGGGGGGGGGGGATATCGTTTCTCACTGATGGTCGCCCATCTTATTCAGAATACCAATTTAATTCTGTAGAATTTGTGAGCAGATGACTATATGTTGTTTAGTAATTTAACTATGGTAAAAAATTATAAGTTTGTTCAGAAAAATCTCTCCTACTGAGAAAATGTAAGTACAACCCTAGCATCCCTCAAAAATTAAAATGTGATTTTGTTCATTTTTATCCAAACATTCAAAATGGGCAAAGGTTGCACACTATCTGAGAAGGAAAAGGGACAAATATTGGCCTTTAAAGATGCTGGTTTGTCCTTAAGAAAAATTACTGAAAAGTTAGAGATCTATAACAACTGTGTTTATTTTATTTGAAAGATCCAGATAATTATGGAGTGAAGAAGCCATCTGGTCGGCCCAAAAAGTTGTCAAAAAGATAAGAATGCTTTGTGATTCGCAAGACAAATTCTCAGACCACGACAGCGAAGCAGATTGCTGCATATCTGAAGACAATAAGAAGAACAATGTTTCAGTTTGGACAATAAAAAGAACAATCCATAGGGCATCATTAATGAACTATGAAAAGCCCAAATTTCAACCACGTCTCACACTCTACCATAAGCAACAACGACTTCAGTTAAAAAAATCTCTCATTGAAGACAGATAGATCGAAAATAATTTTCAGTGATGAAAAAAAATTTAATTGTGATGAACTAGATGGGATTCATGCTTAGTGGCATGATCTACATAAAGAAACAATATACTTTTCAAAACGTCAACAAGGTAGCAAATCACTAATGGCATGGGCTGGATTTGCTGCTGGTGATAAACTGAAATTAGCAAAAACTTTTTATTCCAGCAAGATAATGCATCGATACACTGTTCCAAAGTAACAAAAGAATGGCTCTGTGATCATAAAATATGTCTTAGACTTAGATCCGGTCATCAGTCCAGATCTAAACCCCGTAGAAACTATTTGGAGAATAATGGTTCGTCAAATTTATCGAATTGATGGAAAAATTCACCAATTCCATACCTTACCAAATATGAAAAATGCAATTGAAGAAGGTTGGAATAAACTGGATCGAAAAGATATGAAAAGATTTGCTGACTCAATTTCACAACCTTGTATTGATGTAATTAAATACAAGGGAAGCACTACAGTATATTAATAAATAACTGATTGTCAGAGAAAGATTTTTATTTACGGACTTAACATTTTGCACCATGGTTAAAGAAGTAAATACCTATAAAAATTGGAAAATTAAAATATTATTATCTTACACCTAATGTATGTTTGTTTTATTGTTTTGGATCCAATGATGTTATTAAATTGTTTAGGAAAAAAAAACCTCTTTTCATTCATAACATCTAAGAAAACAATACTGGTCTTGTAATTTTGCATCTAACTGTAGTCCTGAAATATTCCGCAGAAATTTTCAGCCTAGAGTGAATCTCTCTACACAGATCGTGCATTAGTAAAAAATGACTAATTTAAATAGCAATAGAAAGAATAGAGAACTGTATATAATTTAAGTAGAAGAGAAAACCAACATAAGCTCACATAAATGCATTAAGAGCATTTTCTTGGAGAATATTCATTAGTAAATATAATGTCAAAATTTAAATATCTCATAAAATTTGGAAAAACTTAAACGTCATGCTTTAGTTGCAAAAGCACAATTCCTGTAAAGAAAAAGATAATAAAATGAACAATCTTGGTATTCACTAAAGCAATATTTCTCAGCGTTAATATGATGAACACTTTATATCATCGTTAACTTCTCCACACCTACGAAAAGTAGTCAATTCACTCCCGCAATTCACCTATAGACAGAGAATGAAAAAAAAGATAGTGTGCGCTTGTATTGATGAAAAGTTTAGGATGCCTGCGTTAAGGTACAATATGTCCTGATAAGTAGTCTCTCCGGTCAAAGAAATCACGCCTCGTCAGAAGCAAGAAAAAGAGGTATTAATTGCATTTATGTCACGGTTTGGTGCACAATCAGTTCGTATCAAATGGATAGACTGGTCGCTTCTACGTGGAAGTTTTGCAAAGGTTGCAATGGCAGAGAGAGTGGTTTCTGCATCACAACTAACCATCGTTGCTGAGCAGAAATTCTTAGCCGAGAAAACATTCTTGCCATCATTGTGATCTTACTTCAAGTTACTTTTGGCTATAACCTATTCTGAATATGAGCTTCCAGAGTATACTTTTGCAACCATGGAGGACATATACTTAAATGTCACGGATAGAAAGCTAGAAGATTCCAAAAGCAGGTTTCCGCCTGTGCTTCCATGGAACGTGTATGTCAACAAGGAACCTACTTTGAAGGTGATTAGGTAAGCCATGCCATATTTTTTCCATTATAGGGTGATATCACAATCCGAGAAACTATATGACTCCACTTATATTTTTAAACTTTGTTCAGTGTTATAAGGCTGAGTTAATTAGGAGGGAATTAAATATTATACAGTAAAAACATTTAAACTCTATCAAACAACCTTTCATCAGTTATTACTAAACTATCTGCATGTATTTCAGGATTTAACAGCAATAAGAAAAGTATATACAAGTATTAAATAAAAAAAACTAATACCTTTTGTCTATTGCAGCATCAGGTGTAATTTTGAACACGCATTATCACCATCAGATTTTTTTCCTGAAACCAACACTTGGCACCAAAATAACCTGCAATAAATCGTCGTACTCGTAATTGTTGTAATTTGTTTGTGCGTTGCCTTGAAACGTGTTATGATGACGACCCAATCGATGGTATCATTCTTTGTCAATATAATGCCTCTCCTTCTTCTTCTGTTTTGTTCAGTCTTCTGGTTGTTACCCAGGGGGCGCTCTTCTTGAACATGATCATCTCTTTCTTCTGGTGTCCCTTTGAGACGACTTCTTTTAAGCCCGTCTTTGTTTTTATTTAAGCGATTATTTCTTTCATAGAGTCTTCAGCTTCTCTAGTTTTGTTTTTTCTCGCTTTTTCTGTCTTCACTCTGTTCGGTAATGTCCTCTTCAATGGTTCTAGATGTCGATGGTAAACAGGATATGTCCGTTGTTTATGTTTTATTTTAGTATCCATGGAATTCTTCCTCAATGAATCCATTCGAAATCATACAGGCAGAAAATCAAAAACTCAGGTAGAAATAATTTGCAATTAACGATAAGATAATCACGTTAATTCATTTGTAATTTATTTATTCAAATATTTATTCTATCCAGTAAAAATACTTTTATGTGTTAATGTCTCGTGATTTACATAACATGCAATGGTTAATTTCAGTATTCAGCAAAACTAATATTGTAGATACAAAACAAAATTTTTAATAAACGAAGGTCCCGATTTATAATTATAAGGCTTTCTTGTCCTACATGCCATTACATACTTTAAACACCTCTCTTTAGGTATTGCAATGAGATTCTTTTAGTAGTGCAGATTCTAATTAACGTGCATTAGAAACAGCCCTCTTCTCCATATTAAAGGGATTGTTCATCTTCTTAGCAATTACATATCTGCACGTGTGACCCACTTAATCTTGTTTAGATTCGAATATTAACAAGAGGACGTTTCGTGGAGCCTGATCTCTTTCAGTTGCCCACGAATAACAGAAATCCAATCCTCATCGAACAAACGAAGTTGGATGATGTGATTTCACTAATGCCATTTATTCCCCCAACCAATCAGCGCTTCTTCCACTTGGTTAACGAGCACAACATTGTCGAGGTCGGGAAATTTCCTTGAGAGAACTTTTAAGCTAGAGATTACCATTTGCAACAGTAGGTTTTGTTGCATTTTTAAAGTATAAAGAGAATGGAAAGAATAAATATTATCAACCATACAAAACACTAGGTAATGATGTTATTTGAAAAAGTGAAAGGAAAAATTCTGTGACCTGGATTCGAATCAGGATTCACAGAATTTTTCTTTCCATTTTTTTCAAATAATATCATTACCTGATGTTTGGAGGTTCATCTCGAGTTTATATTTACTGTCTATTATACAAAACACTTTCAATTTAGAGAAATATCTAACACATACTCACTCAAAATTTTTTGCTTAGCTTTTCTACTTAATTTATAATGTTTCTATCCAATCGGACATTTTCCCTGATATTTGGAAACGTAGTAAGGTTATTCCTATTATCAAGAATAAAGATAATAGAAAGGACGAAAAAATATTACAGATCTACACTGCTTTGCAATGAAATTGCCCCACCAACAAGGAGTTATCTGACTTTGTCCATATTTAGTGAGGGGGTTCGTCTACCTCCGACTAGTAAACGATTAGATGCATGCTCACGGGACATTACCATTTGGGTTGATACAGGGTGTCCAAGTGCCTGTATAGACTCATCAGTTGACACCTGTGCGAGACGTTCCATGCAGTAGGGAAGCAACTGCCTCATGAACGTACAGTACTGTAATCCGCACAACGGTCTCAATGCCGCGACGCCGACAACGACAACCGTTCACGCAATTAATGGATTTTGAATGAGTTCGGATTATTGGCCTCGCCGAGGCTGAATGGTCAACCAGACGGATTGCTGTCCATGTGTCGCAGGACGCCTGGACGGTAGGCCGATTTTGGAAGCAATGGCGAGAGGAAGGCACACATGCCAGAAGACCAGGCTCTGGGGCCCGGAGAAGCTCGTCACCTCGTACCGATAGGCGGATATTGCGAACAGCGCTAGCGGGCAGAACCATCATCCTGCGGCAACTGCGCGACAACATCATTATTCCTGGTACTGCTCCAGTGTCAGTAGCGACAATAGCACGCCGATTACACGCCGCGACAATGTCTGCCAGGCGTCCATTGTTGTGTCTTCCTTTGACACCTGAGCACCGCGCGATACGACTTCAATGGTGTCGTGAACGAGTGGGCCGGCGAATGGAATGGCGCCCGGTGGTCTTCAGCGACGAATCCCGCTTTTGTTTGGACACCGACGACAGACGCGGACGTGTGTGGCACAGACCAGTGGAACGTGCCAATGAACAATACATCCGGTATCGCTATCGTGGAACAACACCCGGGATCATGGTCTGGGGTGCCATCGGCTACGATACCAGAACGCCTTTAGTTACCATCCAAGGCAACCTGACAGCAGCACGGTACGTCACAGAGATTCTGCAGCCCATATCACTGCCCTTTCTGCACACCATACCCGGCGCAGTCTTTCAGCAGGATAACGCCAGACTGCACACGGCAAACATGAGCATGGCATGTCGGTATGATGTCAACTGCCTGCCATGGTCAGTCCAGGCCATTCTCTCTTTTGCCCACTGAACACGTTTTGCCTTTCGGTGTGGTTGTAGACATAGGGCAGATTTTATTTTTTGGTACTGCAGGTATTGACAAGATGCCACGACTCTTCTAACAGTTGATTTTGAAACATTAATACTTGGATCTCCAGCAACCTGACGCAAAGAGCTTGCACCCTTTGATACAGTTCTGATAATCTGGCGCTTTGCTGTTACTGACAACTTAAACGGACGCCCTCTTTGTGTTTTTGTCCCATAATTGTCCCCAAGACGTACAAAGTTGTCCACCACTGTAGCAGATCTGGAAATTCATTTGGCTATAGCACGATTTGAATAGCCGTCTTCTTTCAGAGCAACAATTTGATCCTTTTCAATATCGGTTAAGGATTTTTTTCCTGCCCATGTTTAATAAGGCAATGAGTCAAAGTTAACAAGAGTTGAAACGTAAACCTAATATAGATATGTAAATTAGATTGAACACTTTAGAACATCCTATTTCACACAAATGGGACAGCAAAATTGCTCACTTTTATGTTTTTGGCCTAATTGTATGTTAAAATTATTTAAGTACCGATTGTGAAACATGCAAAATTTAGCAATATCGAAGCATTGCCGGGTCCGCTAGTGATTATTTGCTTAATAATTAATTAACTTCAAAATTTTTTTCTTTTGTAGAGAAAATCAAAAATTCGGTAATTTTCCAGTAGTTAAGACTGAAAAATATTAGGCATATTATTATTATTATTATTATTATTATTATTATTATTATTATTTTCACATATTATTAGTAATTTTAATATTAAACTGAATATTTTGGATTTAAATGCGTTTGCGAAAATCTAAAAATGAAATAAACTGAAAAATTCTTTGTATTACTGGAAATTACATAGGACGTACATAGTAGTGGGATGACGGGTGGTGAGTCGAATGGCTTAAAACTTGGAGGGTATTCAGGTCATAAGAGGATATATTGATAATAACATGTCGTTCCTCAACTCCAAAAATTCATAACACGATGACTCAACGCTTTTAGATATTATAAATGCCATATCTTTACATTGAAAGTTCCCATATAAAACACTACTATAAACCAATTATAAACCAATTTTGACCAACACTCGTTAAATTCATTCATCCGGCCACCAGGAAGAAATGTCTTATTACCAACAACAACAGTTTAGCACCAGTTGGCTAAAGTGTTTAGCAAATTGTATTCATTAAAGGAGGTCCATTACGGGCTGATAGGAGATATAGCGAAGACACTCAGAGGTAGATTCAATGTGACCACCTTCTTCCAGGCCCAACACTTCATAACGTGTTACAGCATTTCCCTCTTCCTTCATCTCTCTGAGGTTCCTCTTGCTTCAAAACGTTGAACCATACGTCGCAGTCCACAAAGTGAATCTCGATGCAATGACTTCATGCGCCAGTAGTCTCTTGACACCGCAGTAGCTTTCTCGTTGTTCAGATAAAACAATTTTAACAGTAAGGCTCAGTCTGTCAATATCAACACCATTGTGCTAACAAATATCAAATCTTCTGCCGGGATCACACATCCTTTTATACCGTTAGGCAAATGAGGGTCGCTTTCCTGTTGGCAACGATACATTTCATCCTGGTGTTCAGTTAGTGAATGACATATTATTAATATCTTTTCCCCATACCCTGAATCCCCTCCAAGTTTTAAGCTATTTGACCCGCACGTCACCCCACTAATTAAGGGTTCTGAATAGGGATACTTTAATTTGAATCAACCTGTATATGACCTTTGGTACACGGCTGATATCAATACGATAAGCAGTTTTCCAAGACTTTTCTCTTTGCATAAACAATCAATCTTCTGAAATTCCTTGCTCCAATCGTACATAGATAGTTTTTGGTGGACGATTATCATATCGTGTTCTATAATGTCGCTATAAAACAGTAACACAGTGTTTTTTCTTTAATTACGGCATACAAAGTCCTTCTCTACTGGGTTAGAAGTTATTTTGCTTAGCTAATGTCATAACTGCAATCTTACTCTATGCTTACTCTAAGCCCTTAGGCACACTACGGTTTAAACCGTAGCTTTTCTGTGTCCATGTTTTTTTATTGTGATCCTGTATTAAGGAATATTATTCGTTTACCATTTAAAGTGTAAAATTTGCTTTTAGAGTGATTAAGATTCTAGCTCTGTAAAAAGGAGTTTTGCTAAAGATGACGTGCTTAGAAACTTTAAAAAAAGATTATTGCCCCATAACATAATTTGTAAGATATGCAATGAATTTAGGAGGCAGAAAATATTCTGTATTCTCCATGCATTATATCAAATATCTTATTAAAGACGAAAGCGTTTTCTCTCTGTTTACTATTCCGTTTTTCGTTGTTGTCGCTGTTGTGCAAATGACGTTGTTCTGAATACATGCCACCATCGTCTCGAAAAACTGTCCTTATAAAGGACGAAGCGCTTGTGTTGTTTGTTGTCGTTGTGTGCGGGAGGGAGGGGATAATTCATAGCGATTCTACTTTTCTTTTAAAACTTTAAGAACATAATTTACTCGCGCCTCCGTATAATTTGGCCTTGATGTAAGCTCTCTCAGCCCGTTCTTGGTGGGGAATCTTTGCATATCGTAAGTCTCGAGCGGAATGTGAGAAGCACCCACATGGACTGGACGGTACCGTCATTGTATCTGTCTTATTCATCACTGATTGAAGGCCATTATCCGTAATTAACGGGAAATTACGACTCTCTTCAAGCGCTACGAGAAGTCCGCCATCTGGTGGTCACAATTAGTCGCGCTGCTCGGAACGACTATCTTTCTTTAGAGGGTTCCTCGACAGTGGCTCGTGGACGGTAGAGTACGAGGAGGTTTTCGGGGAGTGAGAGAAGGAAGGAGGGTGTTTTATTTCGGTCCCACCTCCTCGTTTTCTCCCTCATCATCATGGATTGGCTGAAAGATCGTTAAGGGACTTAGAAACGGCATCGATGTTTATAGCGCAATCGACATAAACTCCCCCCTCTCACCATCCTCGCAGGCATAGGGCCGCCATTTTTCTCCCTACCTAAGTCCCCTTCCTTCCTTCCTCCTTCAACCCCGACATCCTCTCTGGCTGGACCGGTTGCGCCGTTCGTCAAAAGAAACAAAAGGACATCAGCGCTGTCATCATCACGCTTGTAATCGCCCCCCGAATGGCCCGGTTGTGTCAGAGTCGATGTCATCGTCTCCGCATTCCTTCTCCCCTGTTTGGACGGCAGTATTTTCGTCTAGGCTTACGCCCCCGTATCAACAATTTCTATCACTTGACCAAACTCTTCAAGTCATTTCTTCTTCTGCGGGCTATAAAAATAAAAAACGATCTCGCTCTTCGCTTTTATAGTTGTACCCACGGCCGGAAAAACAGTATCACCTTTAAGCGAAATTTACAGTTCTTTGGAAAACTCACAAGAAAGTTCTCTAAGGCATGAAACATTCATAGCTGATATTTCTTTCCTTTTTTTATCGGTTAGGAGCTCCGAATAACCAAAAGAAACGCTTCACAATCTAAATACGTTTCTATTAAATAATAAATTAAAAGCTTTAAGTCGATATGATGAATAGGTAATAAGAATTATATAAAAACAAAGTTTAAAAAATTGATTGCCTCAAACGACAAAAATGATATGAATATTTCGCTTATTTTTTAACTAATAATTTTTTTTCTAGCGGAACTCTGCAGCAATACGAAATTCCTAAATAAATTTTGTAATATGGATCTTTCTGGAAAATTTACATTATATATTTTGATGATATGAATAGAAATCAGTTCTTACAACGTCAGAATTTAATTTTACTTATACGTATGACCAAGCATAAAGTCTTAAAATGTCTCCTTTTTATAAACAGAACTTTTATCAATTTTATAATTATTGGATTGGATAAGTTGGTTTTACTATATTTATTTAATGTTTTTTCCAACTTAAAATAAATGGGAAAAATTAAATTAATAAAACCCATAACGATTAGAGAAGAAGGTGTTATGTGGTCCCTGCTATTAAATTAGTTTCCAAGAATAAACTATTAACGTCACTTAGGAATTAGGTAGAATATCCAATAAAGCAATAACTTGTTGCAAAATTTAAGATATGGATATAGCAGTACTCAGCTGTTGACTCGGCTGTCGGTAAAGCGTGATATTGACGAAGGTATTTATTGTCGAATTTTTTTTTCTTAATTAATATAGAAATATGTAAAAGAGACTGTGGTTGTAATATATAGGATGGTCAGCTAATAGAGCTTATAATCTATAATATTATTAGTAAGCAGGATAGGTATTACTTGGTAGTGGGTTTTTCAAGTGTATGCAAGAAAGTGTTCAAGAGCTTCACTGCAAATGTCCTGACGTACTTTACCGACTTCAAGCAACCTTTTCTATAATTTCCCCCAATAAAGAAATAATTTTAGCATTCGATTTAAAGTAATTGAAGGGTGCTCTACAACTTTGCAATTTACACTATCTTTATATCTGTCATAGTTTGGGAGATAAGATTCCAAAATTCATGAAGACTTTCTGCATAAACTTGAAAAGGTCACTACCAAGTAGTCTCTCTGCTACATAATAATAATAATATTTTTAATGTTATTAACCTACACAAAATAGTTTTCGAATTATAATCTCTATTACCAGAACTTTTGCTTCATCCTGTATAACTGATAATGTTATTAGGTCTTTGCCATATTGAAGGTAAACTCACGTTAGGTTTTGACCCTCAGACTATTATTATTGTTTTTCAAACCCAATGCTTTATTTTTAATTTCGCCCCCTATTATTGTTCGTTCATTTTTGTTTCATCAGTTTATTTTGTGAGCATTGATTTTTTTTTTACCGTGTATATTATTTTTTTCGCGTAACCAATGGGAGATTTTCTTGGCAATTTGCTTTTTACTTTTCTCCTTTCACCGCACCTGATACCCGAAATACGTATCCGATATTTCAATTTTTCTCCTGGTGGATTAGAGGTTTTTCCTTCTGGTTGATTTTATTTGGTGAATAATCGAGTCGTGGCCGTAACCGAGGCCGCGCTGTCCCTGGTAGAGGCAGTGTACGAGGGAGAAGCAGACGTACTAAAACTCAGGGGGCGGCTAGACCTAAGACCAGCTGTAATGAAGAGGAAGGAAAGTAGGAAATATAGATAATGATGCCCTTAACCTGAACAGAGTACATGAAAACATAAACGGAGTGAAGAATGGGCACAAAGGTTAGTAAGGGGCTCATAGTGATTATGCCGAACCAGAAGAATATTATTATATGTGATTTCTGCCGTTAAAAAAGAATTTATTTGCAGTAGTGTCCTCCTGCAAGAAATAAGCAAGATATTTAATTATAAATAATTTAAGAAAAAAACCTCTCTAAGTTTCATTGTTATAGCTGCCGCCACATAAGTTGAACGACAGGATGACGTCATTTCTAACGCCAGCCAATAGACGTTAACGGGAAGTAAATCGTTTAGCTATTCCATGAAACATCCGCTTTCGTTTTCGAAACATTGTTTTCGTATTTATATTTAGTTTCTATTTTCTTTTTTTGTTTTAAATAGATAAATGAAATTAATAAATTAATAAATTTAAAAATGACGCAGAATAGTCGACTCGAATGCAATTTGTCTTATATTATGACTTTTAATAGGCTTTCCATGCTTCAACGATATCTCCACCATTACTATAGTAGAGCAAGTGCATCATGTGTAAAATCCAGACAAAGCATATTGATGAGATGACTTACTGCGCATGTCAAAAAGATCGTTCAACTTACGTGGCGGCTGCTATAGATAATAGTAAATATTATTAATTCATAATTTCAGTGTTTTGACTATAGAATGTTGATTTTATTCTTGAGTTAGTAAAATCATTTCCCCATACATTTAAAATGGCCCCCAGAGTGCCATAATATCTACACTAGATCTCATCTAATCTGTTCAGACGGAACAAAAAAAAAAACCATGATTATTCAAAAATTTTGAGTATTTTATTTATTTAAAAAAAAAGGTACTTCATGCCAACAAAATGTACTTGTGGAACCGCACTATAATCTATGCTCATAGGACAAGTTTGAAACCGGCAGCTTCCATGTCCACGATGGCTTAGTGGTGATGGCATCGGGACGGTAACCCGGAAGTTCCTGGTTTGAGTCCAGGCCACGTTATTTTCTTTACGATTTTTCTCTATGTTATGATGGTACTGCTGATTTTTTGGCAGATCGCGAAGTATGCAAAAATGAGGTTGTTTAATAGCCAATGTTAGTAATACAGTTGGAATTATAAGTCAATTTAAATAAGGCCTTTGTAATTCAACTGTAACTTGTACTCTGTTTGCAATTTGAACCTAATTATCAAAAATTGCTATCAACTCATCCTACCTTCATCATCTACGGGGTTGTGCATAACCTTTTGCTAGGGGGCTGCGACTTAAACCGCAGCGTTGTACCACACTCTTATGACGCTTCGGCAGAGAGTAGTTCATTGTGCGTCTATTGGTATCAAACAAATATGGCTGGTTTAATAAATGACAGTGAAGAGCAGCGTTTCATGGATAGAGTTCGTGCAAATGCATATCGAGAGGCAATGGAAGCAGGTGCGTCCTTTATCAAACGAATGGCCCGGTGCATCCCCTGACCTAAACGTTGCTGAACATTTTGGAGCCATGTTAAAAGACGCAGTGGAATCTTTAATGATTCAAGAACGTGGTGAAAATCGGTATTCTCGAGACCTTCTAATGGGACACCTGACATCTGTGCTGAAGGACATGGAGTACGATACTGCTCTGTTTGAGACACTCCTCCGCTCCTACCCGAAACGGATGCGTGCTGTTCGAGAAGCAGGTGGTGGCCACACTAAATATTGATGTGATAAAAGCAGAAATAAACGTACTTTTTGATTATCAACCGCAGAACATTCCACTTAGTTTTGTTTATTTTCCAGACCCCTAGCAAAAGGTTATGCACAACCCTGTACATCTGTGACTCCAAAAAGCATCAGTAAGAGTTCAGCATCAAAAATAACAATCATATGAAGAAAGATTTATATTTATATGATGACTATGGAATTACGAATACAAGACCATTTTAAACAAACTATAGTACAGCTGGATTGGCGGGTTTACTACAGCATGGGCCTACTCCGAATAACCTACATCTACAAGGACCAACGTAACATTAATTTATGTGTAAATACATCGGACATCTTTAGTCTAGTTTCTTACATTGTGACAGTTACATTGTATTTCTAGGAAGAAAATCCTGAATAAAATCAGTAACATAAAATTTATCATTTCTTCAAGCAGGTTATAAAATGGTATTTTGTAAGCTAAACTTTATTTGCCATATGTCTAAGTATTGAATTAATTTTTTAATTATTTTCCCTAAAGCACTTTGAATAGAGGAAAACAAGACCTTCTAAACTGTCCATTTTTAACCCACATCACACAATGTTATACATTTCGGTTTATTCGCTTCTTCTACTCTATCCTTTAATAATCCAAAATGATTTTCTCGTTGTTTCAATTACCCCTAGCTTATTATTATTAAATAAATTAATTAATAAACATGAAGTTAAAAATCCTCAAGACCACAACTGTCTACAGAGATGACAAGGAAAGCGTGGAAATGAATGTCTATCCGTTTTAGTTTTATTCAGCTATTTCATTTATTTAACGCAGATGTGGCTAATTTCGAGTTTGTCGGTTTGCCTACCATTTCAGAAGACACCTAATTAATCAGACCAGAGATCTCATTTGCCAATAGTCGTCTCGTGCAAATGAATTTGAACCTGGCTCGTTTCCCACTGGAGTTCTAATCGGCAGCGATCATTACGAAATGATATAATACAAACCCCCGACCAAAACCCCTCGAATACCCCTCCTATGAAGACCCCACCAACGCCACCTCCACTTTCACCTCGACTTCTGTTAATGAGTAATAGCAGAGTGATTTATTTCTTTAATAAGAAACGGCTTGTATTTCTAATTAGACGAAGGAACCTCTGCCACTCATTAGAGCAAAGTGTTGGCGTGAGAAACAAACCTGAAAACGATAAAAAAAGAAGAGGAAAAGCAATTGCCGCATTTGCATTTTACGATTTCTCTAAAGTAATTTGATTATTAGCCTTAGTCCCTTTCTCAAGGAAATTCTGCGCAATTTCTATTGGTTCTTATGATAATTGAAATAAAAATATTGATTCTTGAAATTAAATTCATTGGCATTAATGAAAATGTTTAAAATAAAAAAAAAACAACTTCAGAAACGTTTGCTCAAGCGAAGCAAATCTCGCATAAATTATTAATTTTTTAAAACACTGTTAAGATTTTTGTCTTTTTATTAGATAACAGGGTTTTAATTTTCTTTCTCTTAAAAAACGACTTTGTTCTTATTTTAAGTCGTATTAATTTGATTTTTAAAACAAACAAGACAAATACTTTTTTAAAACTTATTGCCAGATTAAATAAGTTTAGCACGAAATGAAATCTCGTGACGGCAACAAGAAAAAAAAGTTTTAATACATTTTCAAGAAAAAAACTTATTTAACTGATTACTTTTTTTTTAATTTACCGTTTTATTAATTCATTTTAAAGATAGAGAAACCAAAAGAAAAGTCATCTGGAAGATATAAATGTATACACATGAATTTAAGCTCTTGTAAAAAATAATTTATTAAATTTAAAGTCTTATTCTATGAATAATTTGGCATATCTTGTTAGCGTTCAATTCTTCCTAAAAATCAGGTTTACTAACTTTTAATTGTTAATCCATGTAGGAGGATATTATGTTTAAAATTTTGGTAGTTTTGGCTAATGACAACAAGCATCGTCCTTATAAACTCCATTTTTGTTTATTATGTAACTGTGTATGCATCATTACAAAATCGTGAAAATAAAAATTAGTGATAAAAGAATAAATAAAATTTTTAGAAATGGCTTGATTGAGTAGATGGGATAACGAATGTTGTCCGAAAAGCCTATATTGAGATTGCTTGGATACGAGAGAAGATTCTATGTTTGACTTGTGGATCATTTATAAATTGTATGGTTTTGAAAGTCTAAATAATCGGAAATTATATAAGAAGAAATTATATATCTGGCGCTGTTTTGGTATGACCAACTTCTTTCTTATGCTGTCTATCCTCTCCGAAGGATCTTAGTGTGATGTTTTGTTTGTGACTGATATTCAAGCTGGAGTAAAACGACTTACCTTGCAAAAATAATTTCGAGTTCAAGTCTTCTCATTACTTGAATATTATTAAACAATTATCAGTTTTAATGCCCTACTATAACTTTAAAGGCACGTCACAATTATTGTAATGTTAAAATGTTGTTGTTAAAAGAAAAAAACGCAAAAAAAATCGTTGATGAAAAGAATGAAAATGAAAACTCGGGACAACTGTATTTTACCATATCAAAGAGTTAAATCCCTGAAATATATAACCAAATATCTAGCCAAAAACCTCATATTAACTGAATATGAAAATTAACATTATAAACACCAACGATTATTAATGATAGCACACATAGAATTCTTAATCCTTAGATTTTGAGTTCTACAAACTCTGTAAAAATTGCATAAAACTTAATTACCCATGACCATACATTTAAAAAATAAAAGATCTTTAATTTGTAAGAATTCCCACATAATGTTAAACGAAGTGAGCCTCAATTGCTGAAGCGTTGTATGTAAGCATCTATTATTTTTTCATATTAATTTACTAAACTGTTTCTACGTTATCGTCTACCACTATGATATCTCTTGAAAACATATCCAAGCATCGTTTAAAGGCAGCGTGTTCACTTTCTGTTTATGAACTGCCTAAAGAGTCATGTTGAAATTTTAAATTTTATAATTGATTCCCTTGTTTGGTGTAGCAGTCCATTCAACTGGCAGAGCCCATTTTAGCGCCCTGAGTCCAAGTTGCAATGTTTAGCTATTCGAAAGCTGTATTTACATACAATAAGCAACCGGTAAAGAGAGCCCACGTTTATACCTCTCCTTCTTGGGAACACATCTCTGAAAAATTTCCTACGGCCCTGAGACAGATTTGAACCAAGGACATTCCTTTCATATCTCAAGCATCGAAGCGATGATTGAATTAAGAATTTGTTTTTATTTAAAATTTTAATTTTAGTTTACTATTATACTACTAAAAGGTCTTTATCCAGTCCCTTTTAACCATTGGCATAAAGTAATATTTGCATTTTCTTTGATTATTTTATTTCAGATTACCCATACTCAAAGAAAAGGGCAAATTCGGAAGAAAATTCTTCAAACAATTCATAATTGCAGTTAGAAAAAGGGAAGGAAAAATTCCGCGACCTGAATACGTACTTGTATACATGTAATGCATCGAAAGTCGTGGTACCTGATACGAATCTAGATATCAGGGGTGTTTATCCATATTGATCAATTCACAACAATCCATTGATCATATTTTTAATGTTCACAACAATATACATATCTATTCGTGTGACAAGTCATTCTGATGCAGATAAATAATCTGCTAATCAGCAGACCTGGTATTCAATAATATACGAGATATAGGTGATAAAACGCTCTTCGGCTTTTCTGTATTACAGGCGAGTTATACGTGAAAGCAACATTTTACAGTTGTTATTGCTATTTCAATTAAAAGGCAAACAAGAAATTAACCCTCCTGAGGAAAGTATAGGAAAGTAGCGGAAGCCATGAGATCATCTATTTTTATCCTTTTAGCGGCACTTTTTAACAACCTCCAATTTTTTTTATTCGAAAAATTGATTTTCTCGAACGTTGTATTTAGAAAACGAAAAAGAGCTCTATCTTCTTTCGTTTGCCATTTCCGATTGAATGTTTTATCACATGCCATATGTTGCCATAGTTCTAAAGACCAAGTGGCTGCCATCCCCAAAATACCGACTCCATTGGGACAATTTGGTCTAAACTTCATTGTAATGTAGATCTTGCCTAGAGGAATCTGCATATCGAATAGCACTCCTTCACATACCTAAATACACGTAGACCTTTTGGTCCCCTCTAATTTTTACCCTCGAAACGCCAACCCCAGTGGGCCAATCATAACTAAACTAAATAGTGATCGTGTACATGCCCGTAGTAAGTTACATTCCGAAATTCAACCTTCTACCTCAAAAAATGCAGAAATTATGAAGAGGGCAGACGAACATTGTGAAACCAATAAGTGCTCCATTCTTACGCTACTTAATAGTACAAACATCAAACAAAATATACGAGAGGAAGTCATTAAGTATCCGCACACGCATTTTAATGTTCCGTGGGTTGGCGGTACTGCTATATGCGTGGGCATGCGAGATGACACCTTTGTCTCCGCTTGGGAGAGTTTCGGCATCATCACAGTTTAGTTTTGCGGTGTGTCACGATAAAATGGCTGTAAATGATAAAACGGGCCGTGATCCGTTTTTTCGGTTCTTAAGTTGCATCACGAACGGAAATCCATTGAAGGCTTTCCCGCATAATATGGGGGTAATGATTTTACCACGGCGAAGTATATACATATAGCTGAAAAAATTCCAATACCGCCAGTGTATGGGTGGCTTGCTCTCAGCCAAAGACATATTTTTCTCAACACTTCGAGAAGCTTATAGAAAGCTGGAGAAAGCATACTGAAAAGCACGGGAACTATGTCAAAAATGATATATTTGTTTGGTCTTTGCTTACGCTCGTATTTATAAATTATATAAAAAAAAACAACTATTTTATCTTAATTTTTCTTTCACTTTATAAAATGTGATAAGCAGCTTATTTAGTAGGGTTTTCAGAAAATAATGTCCCACAAGAGTTTTCTCAACTATTTAAACGATAGAAAAATGGAATTTTGCAAATTTCAAATTTGAATTTTTTCCCCTATATTTGGGTACGGCATTCCTGCTTATAGCGTAACATGTTAAATGACGTTTGCAGACCTGCAACAGACTTTCTAATGGCGTATGTGAATGACCCACGTTACAAACAAGAGAGTAACTGAATTTTTGGTTTCGCAGAAAGAAACTGTGGTGCACGCTTATAATAATTGTGTGGAAACTGATGGAAATTGTGCAATTTAAAGAATCACCGTTCGTCGCTCAGAGCTAAAGATGCATGATCTTGCATAGGCTCAGTCCAGATATATTGAGTCTTGCTGATACCACTATTCATAAAGATCAGCTCATGCCAAGTCAATAATTAGTTTTATACCTTTAAGTCAGCAATGGAAGTGCAAACCCATGAAATGATATTCAAATTGGGTTGGACTGTCCTCCTGAAATTTTCAACATTTTGGATCCACGTACACATTTACTCCAAGAGTTGAAGATGACGAGGGCAATATTCATACAATAAGGACATAATTGTGAACAGAATAAGAGCAATGCACTTGTTTCGTGCTATCGTAAGTTGAAGGGGATTGTGTGAAGAAATATTATGAGAAAATGTATTATGAAGGAAATTAAATTTTTATTTAAAGTGATTTTCTGACTGTGAATGAAAAATATCGCGCATTACTTTCTGAGCAACCTTTCATTTTCGAAATTTCGTTTTAAGACAAAAGAAGTTAGAAAATATTTATTATTAAAATTGTCACGATTTTTAATATATTAAATATTTTAGCTTTAAAAATATATAACTTGTGGAACCAGATTTAGATGGTTGCATAATATAGCCTGGTTGATTATCTACTTTGGTTCATCTTATGGCCATTTGTAGAAAGTAAGAAGATAAAAAAGTCCAAATTAATCAAGGATTTTATAAAACCCTCGCCTAATGAATTGCGCCATTCCCCTTTGGATACAGCTAGAAATTGTGTAAAAGAAAATCCCATTTATTTTAAAAGCAGCAACAGTGAATCTCTTTTATTCGGACACCAGATTGAGAAGAGCTCCATCTTTCAGGATTGTTCATTGCTCTCTGCGGAGGCGTTTCAAATGTAATTACCTTACGGCCATTTTTTTTTCTTCCATCCATTCTTTCCATTTTCTATATACACTTACGTAGGTTTTTTTTTCCTTTTGCTCTCCCACCACTATACTCTCTCTTATTCTCTCCGTCTCCATCCTATGGAAGCTCGTCTCGATTTATCTGGTGCTTCTGTTTGACGATTAAACGGAAGATTGATCTCATTGATTTACGCATGCGCACTTCTTTCCTTCCACTCGACTGGCTCCAGGATAACCAAGTGGAGGGTGTTGGGAGGCGTAAACCCCTAAGTCGCTCTCTAGTTAGGCCTAATGCTCGACGACTCCGATCTTTCTATTCGAGAAGGACGAAGAATTTATCGGCCTCTCTATTGACATGTAACGCACAGGTGCGGGCTCCCTATGCGTCGAATTCCTCGTCGTCGATAAGAGTATAATAATTTTCCGAGGATTTTTTCCGTCTCTTCTATAAAGCTGTCTCGTTAGTTTCCGATGTTCAAGCTTTCTAGTGAAATTGAACGGCCGTCAAATTGGCGGAGGCAGAAGGCTGGGTGCGAGACTCGAACCTTCCATAAAATACCGGAGGTCCTCGGGACCAGTGGGGCATCCTCCTCCAACAAAATGCTTTTATTTAGATCCCCACCCCCAAACCTTTCCTTCCTCACCCCTTCCTGCCTTCTCCCTCTCTTAGTCTACGAATCTCTTACTTCGCATTTTACGATCGCCAGCCAGAGTGAGACAATAACACCTCGGAGCCTCGAGAGCGGCCTCTCTCCTCCTCAGTCCATCTCACTCACTTTCTTCTCTCCCATCGGTCTGATTTCCGTCTCGCTCTTAGCGCGACTTCTTGATTACTTCGCTTTATGTATTCCCGCCTACACTTTACTGGTCGGAATAAAAGTGGAGCACCAAACTAAGGGATTCGTAAATTAATTGCTACTCCCATTTACGAGCACAATGAAAACAAACTCTACCAACGCTCGTTACGTTAAATTTGTATGTTAAAAAAAACCACCGTGTATCTAACCACTAAATAACAAATAAACCCAACATAAAAGAAGCAAATTCGCAATTTCTTTAAAATCTCTTTGCTTTCACAAGTTCTAAAAATAATTCTACAGCCTCTTTTGAGAAAAGGTACAAAACGAAACTTGTTACGAAATTATCATTAAGTAATAAACATAAATAATTTAAATCTTTTATTAAAATTTTAAAAAAAGATTCTGATACCAAGAAAGCTGTTTTTTTCATATTAAAAAAACAAATATTTTTTAGCTCAGTTTCATTAATTGAAATCAAATTTAAAAGAAACGCGTTGCGACACCTCCCAAAAAGTATTCATTATTCAAGATTACTACTTGACTTTCCAAATCTCCTATTTTGTTTTTCTAGAAAATTCTGTTATTCTTTTTCTTTTAAGCTGCTTTTTTCTGTAGAAATAATTTTTTCCTAAAAGTATCTATTCTTCTAGCATATCTTAACTTGATTAATATTAATCTAAGAGTTTTTATACCTTAAAGTTTAAATAAATCACAATACACTACTAAATAGATTTAAGGGGTCACAAGTTGGAGATGCAAAAATAGCATCGCAGGAATGATTATATGTTAAAAAAACTCATGTTCTTTGACAATGAATAGAACCTGAACCCCTTAACATATATGACTCTGTCCTATATGATTTGCATCTTAATACCTATTCCTCTGAGAATTCTTAAATAAATTATTATTAAGCGGTAAATGAGAGTCTACAGTGGTGATTACTGACGGATGGTGTTATCGGATAAAGTCTTGAACGATCGTGATTCCTTGTTAGCGCTTGCTGGTCGCAGTTTGATAAGAAACTTACCGTCCTGTACATTGAGAAAAGTCATTTTGCAAAGTCCTCGCAGTGGCTGTGCGTTTCCTGAAGGCTTGAACTCGAAGAAGATGATCATTCCTAGCGGTAGTGATTCTAGGACTACACTTCCCAGGAAGTCTGTTCAGTCGCCAGGTCATAGACTATTAAGCAAAAAGACGCTGTGTGTGACCTTTTTGAAAAAGCCTTAGAACCTTTATGACCTATGTCTCATTCACATTCCTTCTCATCTCTTGCAGTTATCAGTATATTACAATAACAGCTATAATTCATGTATATTTCCACAAATGGACTCAATACGGAATTGCACTTTAGCGCATTCCCATTCTTATTTGGGGTCTGTCTGTGTCATTAAGAACGTTATCCTTCTATAAAGGGCATAGAATGGTATATTCCAACTATGCTTCATCAAAAAGTGGATAGCACCATAATCCATATAAAACAAGTAATGGGTAGAAATGTTGAATTCTTAATTCTTTTGAGATGAATTTTATAAATAGAAAATAAAAAATTTGCTATTACTTATTTATTCATAATAAAAATATAAAAGTGGTTCTATGCTTCAAATTAAACATGAATTTAAAAACTACGTTTATTTCTAAATAAAGCTGTGCCTAATATCATAAGATATTTATAAATGATTGCAGCGGTTCGTAAACTCGTAGTGATTTAGGCAGGATAGTGCTCAAGAAGTTACGGAATTGGCAGAGGAGCACCAACCTATTGAAAGGTGAAGTCCGGACTATCGGTTTTTCAAACCAATTTTTCAAGCACATCCGCATAAGTGTACCCTGTCACATTTTCTTCCGCAAAGGAAAGCGGCCCATAAATTTTGAATTGTGAGGTAGCGGGCAATTCAAACGAAACTTAAAGAAATGCTTCTCTTACATAACCAAGCTTTATCATTACAAAGCTAATGAAAAGCCTGAAAGAAATTCACGAAGCGCTGCAATACCCTCCCTCCCTTTTCGTAAAATGTAAAACTTCATTAATAATCATTTGAGACGAAATTTAACTTTGGGAATTAACAATTAACCAAATACAAATTGCTCCAAGTTTGCAAACAACCATTCAGCTGCATGTTAATTTATATTTGACATTGACCACTAAACTTTAATATTTTTTTAAATTCCAAAAGTAACGTACTACACATCTACATAAAATTAGCTACATTTGAGTTATCTCCCAAAATACTATGTGCTCAACCCTCCCCCCCAAATAGAGTAAATTAGCTAAGAAAAAGCTATGAAAGAAAACTCCAAACCTTTTAAATAATTGCATATATCCTCACGCCATTTTTAACGAACAGCAGCACTCAATTCTACAAAAGAAGGTTTATTTGCTTTCAACAACAGATCTCTAGTCGTGTGGCGCCTTACTATTTTAGAGAGATCACCCGAATCCTGCAATTTTTTTTGAGGTGATTTCTTAAACCAAACCTTCAGCCGAAGTGCAGGGGTCAGCACCGAGAGGCAGCCTTTTTCAGTTGCGTCCTACGAAACTAGCATATCTTTGATAATATTAGTTTCAAAATAATTTTCTCATAAAGTGATAAATCAGTATTTTTGATGTGGCCTTATTAACATTGTGGTAATGATTTCCCCCCCTATCATTGTTTTTTCTTGTGTGATCGTTTATAATTCCATATGCTTATATCGATCGCATTCCTATAGGAAGTAACGATTAATGTCACATATGATTAGCAAAATATCCTTAGATATAATTTTATGAAGGAAAGCAGGTGCGACCGGGGCAGGTTTACACACTTTTTTATTATTATTTTTGTAGTTTTACTAATAAATCTATTTCAATAAACTTTCATATCCATTCATTAGTTAAACTTTAATCTACCGTATGGTGCCTTTAACTTATCTCAAACTAATAATTAAAATAATAGCCGGGGCAGGTTTACACAACATAATGAAATATAAGGTTTATTAGAAATAAAATTCAAATAATTTACAATATTTCTTACTTCGTTTAATTCAGTGAGTACAAGTGAGTCAGAATACAAATACAAATATTACCAAATAAAAACTTACAGAATACAAAATATACTGAATTACCTGTTGTATTACAATGATCATGTGCCCACCTCTTATACTCTGTGCATGGTACCCATTGTTCTCCAGGTTTTGACTTTTTATGTGGCTTTAAACAGTGTGTAAATCTGCCCCATGCTTCCTGTGTAAATTTGCCCCATCGCCGTGTTTGGGTTACAACTAAGCCTCTAAGCTTTGTTCATAAGGTTAACAGTCAACTCAAAAGCTAAAATAACCGCAAAGGAACGGTCTAACCGGATAACCAATAATGAGTTACGATGATCTAATGGTACAAATCCTCTAACTGCCAATAAATTAGTGGGAAAATTTACTTATCAGAAGAAAAATTAGAAAAAGTTGTCTATTTCACTGTTCTCACACACGACTGACTCCAAACTGTTATGAAGGTACATGGCGGTTGGAACGTTGCTCCGACCAACGATAAATGAACTAAAGCGAATGTGAAGCCACCCCTGTATCAAACCTGCCCCGGTCTCTCCTACTTAACGTAGCTCCTAGAAAATCGTTATAAAAATAATCGGGACCTAAATTTCAAGAATTCCGTTTCAATTAGAAAGCAATTGCATGTTAAAATAAAAATAAGCACTATTTCTGACGTATAGTAAATTGAATTATAAGTTTTCAATAAACCGACTATTAGCATCGCGCTCCATCGTGTTTGAATTCTTAGAATTTTTTTTCTAGTGTTGATATTAACTAAATAGACTTTACGTAGAAAAAAAATACTTTAGCTTTCTAATCATTTACTAATGATTTATAACGTAATGAGTTATAAATATTTCGAAAATTTTTGATCTCCTCTTTGATAGTATTGATTGTATTTCATTCTATAAAGATAGCATCTCATTACATAATGAAGCCTCAGTCGTTCCAAAAATGAGGGTAACTCTGAATTTTTCAAAATTTTTATAATTATTCATTTGATTTATTTATTTATTCTTGGATGCCTTCCCCTGATTTGTTTCTCTCTTTGTTTCCTTGATGCTATGGCAATGGTCCAAAACTATTCATTTCAATAAAGAGATCAACTATCTGAAAACAAACTACGCAGATTAATAAAAACAGGCCGGGAATATTGTGTGAAAGTACTCGTAATTTTATAATATGCGGAATAAAAGTAGGCAAAGCAGATATGTTTTAATCACGTTTCAGCGCTTTTATAATATCTTCAGAAGTTCGTGAAAAAAAAAAAGCAGAAAAGCTTTTTTTTTCCGGCCGTATTCTATTAACAAAATCCATTTTCTTCTGTCACTTGGAATCAAACCGCTTAGAGGTGAAGTATAGTGTTTTGCTTTTTTTTCTTTGTTTCACCTATCAGAAAGCGTAAACGAGACATTTAATCAATTTTTAACTAATACTTAGGTTATTCCTGTATGTTCCCTTAAAGATTAAATGAACACGGGTATACGAGTAATTTTCAAGAATATCATATTTTGGGATTTCTGAAAACAGATAGATATAATAGGAGAATTAAGATAACGCTTGAACAACAATAGAAACTTTATCCTCCGGAGTAGTTAGGTACATCTTAGAATTAGATCTGGCGCTGATTTACCCTAATCAAATGACGCCATACAACCCTTTCCCTACACACGGAGACTTCGTCCACAATCATTCTTTTTGTTCACAAGGGTTATCCTTATTAAAAAAACAAAATCTTAAGATCACGTTTCATTCTATATGATCCTAAGTACAATTCTATGTGATCCTGCGACACTTTCCTTGCACTCGTTCTCCCACTTTTCTATCCACACCACCAGCACATAACCGTTTATCATTCATTTGTTTCAAACGACCAAATAATCTGCAGATGAATTTACAAACTACATCAACTATATTTCTCGTAATTCTAACCTTACAGCACATCTCTCTCATCATTAGGAATACCATCCCATGTATTCAGGTTCTAAAATTGTCATCCTCCCTGCACTCAGACAGTTTTATGCTTCCCATGCCACATCTCAGTTACACTTCAATGCTTTGTTGTTGGCAACAACACTTTCGTAGACTGCTATTTTTGCAGAAACCCGTAAATTCTCGTTTCCTGCATACCTTCCTAAAACACCCCTATTTACAGCACTAATCTTCTTGAAATCTTTCCCTCAAGATCATCTTTGTTCTCGCAGCTACATTCGAAACTTGCAATTTCTTTCACTTGCTCCAGCCCATGGTGGTCATAAAAATTTGATCGGGTTTCAGATATTAACTGCGAAATTATTAATCGGACTTTCACATTGCACAAACACAAAGTCCAACTATAACTTTTTGTTCATTTTAACGTGTAAACCCTGTCTTTGAGCACAAAGATTATATCTGCCGGCAATAGACTTCCACGTGTTTTTCAGGATATAAGAGCAATGGTATTGATTGCGGCTATGATTTTGGTCATTAAATGGTTAATATCTATTGGTCTTTAGCCGTAAACGATGCCTTTGACATGATCCCAAAGAAAGAAATCAGCTGACGTCAAATCTGGGGATTTGGATGACTTATTGATAGGGCCATCACGATCAGACCAATTATCGTTAAACACTGCACCGTATAGGCCACACGCTGTGTGATACCATTGTGCAGGGGCTTCATTCTGTCGAAAAATTATGCCATCAAACTCTGCTTTCTTTAACTGTGGAAAGAGATAATTTTCCATTGTGCGTTTAAAAATAATGAGGTGGACTAGTTCGAACAGTAACTTCCACAAGTATCTACGCTTTGTGAGCAGATCTTAAATTTTGCTTTTTTCACCCGTTATTCAACCTTGTCACAAAACACAAAGACCGTCGTTGCTTTCTAAATGATGTACCTAATTCATTCTGTCATCATTTACTTTAACACAGAGCTCATACATTGCAGCCTCTTTTAAATATGCATCTATGTACACATTAAACAGCCAAGGGACATCATACATCCTTTGTCTAACATTGCTTCTTTCAATCTGACATTTAGATACATTGCTTTTACAGCCGCATGTAACATGTAATCGCTCATTCATGCAATATTCGTTCCGAATAAAAGGAAATAAACCTGAAATAAATTATAACAAAAATTGTACTAATATGCCTTTATATTTCAAATTAATCCAGCCACCATCAGATACCTAAATTCTCAAACTGCACTTTTAAAGTTAAAAGTAACAAATTGATTTTTTTTTCCTGAAAGCTAACTTTTATAAAGCATATAATCCATTAATATAAATTTTATATTCTGTTTTTAAAAGTAAACAACAAATTAATAAAATATTCGCAATGCAAATTAAATAATTTCTTTAAATATTCACTATTATAATATTTCAATATGGAGTCGTTTAGACCTTCAAAATCAAATTACTTCAAAACTTCAAGTTAATTTTTAAGGTTTATTGTTTCATATGAAAAATTTTAAAGCCATTCAAGAAATCTGTAGCTTTCTTGAATATTTATTTACTTTTCTGCGAAGAGGTTCTTTTCGTCATTTCCAACGAACACTCATTCCCAAAAATCTGTCTCGCTGGTTTCCAGGATTCAGTGTATTATTCTTGCATGATCACCGCATTTACTATCCGCAATGTTTCGTCATCTGGCTGAAGACGCACGTTTCATAAATTGACTGTGAGCCTCACAATTGTCAGTGTTTCTGGCTAAGAACTATACGATCATCATTAAAAGTTTTTTTCTTTCTTTCAAGCAGAAGAAGTCTTTCAATGCTTCTTACGCAGTCATTATCGATTTAGATTGGAAAACAGCCCTTTAAGATCTACAGGATGCTCACAAAAGGTGTATGTGATGAGAACGTGAAATATCGTTACAGGCTATTTGCACTCAGAGAAAAGGGGCCATACCGATCACCGGGCGTAAACATAGCTGTTAACACTACTTGACGCGTACTCATCATTTGTATTTATAATAATTCTGCATATTGTTATATCAAAAAAAAAATAGTCTCTCAGCCTCAAGAATGGTTTTACAGTTTCAAAATTGTTTCGAGGACGATTCTAACTCGTTGTGCGGCCCATTGTTCTGAGGCTAATTAAATGGCGTGGGATGAACCAACAAATGATGTGATTTTAGCTGGTCTCTCCCAAGTGGCTGCCAACATAGCTGATTTAAAAACTGTCAGCTTCCCTTGCCGCACCCTACATTATGCAATTTTCTCACCAAGATGTGTATGCTAAATGATGATTGCCATCACTTTATATAAAAAATGAAGATGAATGAACTAAAAACCTAAAAAAAGTAAAATTATTTTATAAGACATTTTATAAATCGCATCATGCATTATAAATGAATAAGTGAAATAAATTAAAAATTTCCAGAAAATTTTTATCCATAGAAATGTTCTTTAATAATATTAAAGAACATATATGTTAATCCATGCTTAACTATCTTAGAATAAGTGAAAAACACATACAACGTGGGAATGGGATTAGCAAGGGAAAGATTGGTTTTTAGCATGGAATAACAGCCTTTCTTTAAGTAGAGTAGAAGTACTAATAACACTGGCCAACAAAATTTAAGATTTTTCTTGTGACAAAATGAAAGTGGGTGATTTTTGGTAGTATTTTTTCTGCTGATTACGAATATAATTTTTAAATTTCTCTAGCACGCACAGCTTTCTTGTTTTACAAAGACACATTTTTAAATCATTCAGTGTTTGGGGCCTGGTAAATTTCCTTGCGGTCCCAAAATATGGATACTTTAACAATGCAGCCGCTTCTCTTCACTCCCATTACTTTAACATAGAAGTCTCGAAGTGCATAACTTGGAAACGTGACGTGATAGAAAAAATCTAAAAGCAGATTCGGATTCTACATACAAATTACTACTAAGAACACTAGGTGTGGTCTTAGTCACAAAATGCGTGTTGATTAGTGTAATTGACAGTTTAAGACATTATAGTGAAACGATATTGTATAGGCTACATAAATCAAATTACATTTTGAAACTTTTCTAGTTATACCATTAAATTGTAAATATAATACAGAATGTGCCAATGTGTAAACAATTATTATATTATAGCTATTAAGTTATAATTTTTTTTTCTAACAAATACATGGCTCACCAGAAGTTAACCATTTGTGTACCAGAAGCTGACAAGCAGTTTCACCAGGAATTGACAACATTTTTATTATACATTTTTACAAAAACAATTGACAACATTTTAAAAGTAGCTTCTAATGACCTGATAAACTCAACCAAATGTGTAAAGTATTTAGCATTGCCTAAATTTGTGCTTTCATATGGATCATTTATCTTTTTTTCTCCTTGAAATGATAAATTAAATCGGTCCATTCTACGTAGAGTGCAAGAACCGTAGAAATTGAAGGTCTTTTCCACTGTGCATTATCATGAGATCTTGGCCAAATGTAATGCCCAACAATTTCATGGAAACTGTTGATTTTTTTTTTTGACGATTGTTCTCCTACATGCAAAATTCATCCAATATACAGGGTGATTTACATCGAATGTAAAATACTTAAAGGGGGTATTATAGAGGTTAAGATAAACACAAAAGGTCCTATGAACATGGGTCCAATTTTGAACGATAACTGAGATATGAACAGAAATAAAAATGCCGCCACCAAGATCAACAAATTAATAACTCAGGTTCTGTAAAGCCTAGGGTAACGAAATTTGGAGGAATAACAGGGAACATAAAACTGTGTATACCGTTAAAATTTGACCGTATTCCAACAAGTAGTTTCCGAGTTACGCATTCAAAATCGTAACAGTGCTCACATGCGAGTACTAACAAGCACGTGTTACGATATTGAGTGCGTAACTCGGAAACTACTCGTTGGAATTCGATAAAATTTTAACGGTATACACAGTCCTATGTACCCTATTATTCCCCCAAATTTCATTACCCTAGGCTTTACAGAACCTGAGTTAATAATTTGTTGATCTTGGTGGCGGCATTTTTATTTCTGTTCATATCTCAGTTATCGTTCAAAATTGGACCCATGTTCATAGGACGTTTTGTGTTTATCTTAACCTCTATAATACCCCCTTTAAGTATTTTACATTCGGTGTAAATCACCCTGTAGTGCTTCTTATCATAATAAACAGAATAGTAGTTTTCTTCTTGCAAGATAACTTGTCCTAAGCTATCTGTTTGATCGTCTCTCTGAACAGATTCAGGACCAACAAAAACAAACGGTGAATAGGGCCTAGAAGAACTTGTCAAAATGGGTGATCTAGAAATTGACTGTGAAGTTCCTATAACTGAGAGAGCTAAGTCAATTACTGGAAATTAAGAAGTTAGACTTCAAAATCATCATGTTTCCTTTATTATTACCCCAATGACCGTGTCGACAAGTAAGCATCGCGACTGGACCCCTGCCATTTTCGGAATGTAGAAAATGATACAAAGATTGAAACATGCAATTCTTTAACCACAACAAATTACCAACAGAGACCAAAATAAAATGAAATTACAAAAATTATAAAAATTAAAAAAAATAAATAAATAAAATATAAAAAATGAACAGAAAACGTAGCTATTTAGAAAGCAAAGCTGAAAATCGTTCACCTGCTAAATAATTATTGTTCATGAACTGAAAATTCTTCATCACTGAAACCGGTGCACAAAACGACTACTATTGAATTAAATTCCTATTGCTAATGTGAGCACGGGAAATCGTCCAGGGTCCAATAGAACACGTGCTGCCACCTACTCCTAACTTTTCACTGGACACGGTCAATACATCAGGATATTTTTGTTTGTTTTTTTTGACACTGAAATTATCAATAATTGACAACAATAACTGGGTTCTAGCAGTTGACCGTGGATTAAAACAGTTAACACACTGGTCATCTGAAATTCTGTACTACTAGATGTATTGTCCATTGATCACACAAAACGGCCCACGTAAAATTAATAGAAATTATTACATAACATTCTTGAAATAAGCTCAAGTGATCAAACATTCGCGCATAGAAGGTTCTTTTGAACAATCAACACATGGCTGCGGCCATGATTCCTAGTTTTTTGCTGTTCTGGGAAGCTAATACATTGTAATCCATTTTCTTGCGCTGATATTTACTTAAAGCCCTTAAATCGTATAGTGTCAATTGCTATTATACAGTCAACTACTGGTACATTTACCCTCCTTCCAAATACTCTAAACATTCATAAACAGGATCACATGAAATACGGAGATAAAATACGTTTTGTTTACTGAAGCTTCTCATCCACACACTCACTTCGGTTATAGCAATGTTAAGCTTTTACAAGTTAATAAGCAATTTTATTGTAGACAGTTGGCTCAATTTTTTTAACTTTCAAAAAATGCAATATTTAAAATCGGAAAAGTCGAGTAAATGATAAGCTCAACTGCGAGAAAACTGATACTCTAATTATTAATCTCCACCGTAATGGTCATTTATTTAAATGACTCCGTACTTTTCTCATGGCTACAGAAACCAGACAAGTAATACTATCTAACGTAATATCAACCTTATACTACAATATTATAACCTGGGCAAGCACCACAAAAGTTAATTGCATCAAAGTTGCCTATAATCAAATCATACGAATAGACTTCAAATTAAGTAATAGTAAAACCACTTCAATTACCCGAATCTGCAGCTATTATCAACTTCCTACGCTACCAAACATATGTCGCATCGAACTTATCAATGAATTATCAAATGCTTTACATCTAAATGGTCATCCTGCTGAATTTATTAACACCGACTACCGGATTACTCTTAGATACAAATTCAAAATCCCAGTCATGGCATCCAAATATCTTTCTAACCATTTTCCCTATAATGCCATCTATTTATGGAATGAATTACATTGATCACGGCACATTATATCAACGAGCAAATGGACATGACTAAAGAGTAATAATACAATCCCAAACTATAACTAAAATTTTATATTTTAAGTGATGTTTTCCCAACTATTTTCAATATTTTTTTATAATATCTCTAATTTACATTCCTATCTGTACGTTATTCCATCTGGAATGTAAATAAATAAATAAATAAATTTTAGAAAGTTTATCTATGTGTTAACAGCAGTAACTCTTAACAGAGTATTGTATGTACGCTTGTAAAAAGTCAAAATGATCCGCTTCGAAAACAATTCAAAAATTCTCATGCAAGCCAAAATTCTAAAGGAAAACGGGAAAAATATTTACCTAATCAAATTTTTGTTATTTTTATAAACAAAATTATTACACTCAATTTTCAGGCAGGAGATTAAGAAATTTTCTTATGAAAACAATTTTAAAGTTGAAACTGAATATAGGCTTAAAATTTGGTAGGTGTACAATTGATTACAAATAAATTGGTAGGTGTTTTTAAAGGAAGCCAGCTTCATCGTTTAGCTCCCCGGAATTACAGATAAGATTTAAAGCAGAGATTTTGAAATGTTACTTTGAGTGGCTTTCGCCATGAATGAAAACATGATATTAAAGTTTCAGAGATTTCTGGAAATTTGTGTGGAATTTGCACCTGAGTTATGTTTTACATCACAACCTCCTGACACCAAGCACACATAAATTTCTTTGCACGAAGAGATTTCGTTGTGGGCCTTCACTTCTGCTATGATTAATATGGTTTTATTTGATCAAACAAATTCTAAAAGAGTTTTATATTTGTTCAATCGATGGCAAGAATTTATTCATGATTTCGGAGTAAAAATATAAAACCTTTAAGCTCTTCATAGCATAATTTTTGCATCCTTGCTTTTAAGCTTTTACCTATGACTTTCTTTAAGCAAATTTAAGTCAGTCAAACGAGCACAATTCCGTCATCTAGAGCAAGTATTTCTAAATAATATATAAGGCTCCTTTTTGGAGTTCTATTACTTTGATGTCATTTTTTCTAAAGGAATTTTGAATTCGTTTCTTATTTATTTTTTGCTTGTCTTTAATATAAAGCTTTATATATAAAAATTTAATTAAATCTGAAGAGCTATTGTTTCGATTCATGTAACGTAAACGCTGCTGCTTCACTTAGCGCTTTCTTCGTTCAGCCAATCATATGTGCCAAGTAAAACGACATTATTTTTTAACATTAATCTTTTTGCGCTTCACTTTTTTCCTCCCGCTCCTCTTTCTTTTCTCTAACACTTTAGTGTAACAATGTCGTATGTCATTTTCGCCATATATTACTCTCATGCCAGGACGATTTTTGTTTCTTTTCCTTCTCGCTTCCCCTCCACTTTCACTCTTTTCTTTCTTGCCACCCTCATTCTTCTTCCTTTCATCTAGTACCCCACCTACACCATCCCCCCTTCTATCTTTTTTCCCCTCTCTTTCTCTTAGACCTCTTGCCGTTTTTCTCATCTCTCTTCTCTCACAAAGTTTCTTCGCTGGTTTTTTCTTCTTCTTCTTCTCGTCGTGTTTTACGCTCACGTGTGTGCGAGTTGCCTGTCATCTGTCCCCTTCTGCCTCCGTGGCTCCTTGGATTGTGTGTCGGGAGGAGGCGGGGCGCTTCCATGCTGGGCGAGAGGATTGTGACGACGAGTGAAGGCCGTAAAGCGAAAAATTACTCCATCTCGGAAAAACGCATGGCATTGACTAAAATCAACAGACAGTGATTGCCTACGCCGAAGCTCCCTCGTCGTCTCCCACGAGCCCCGATCGATTTTTGCTGGAGAAGAAGAAGGCGTCGGGCTTCGTGCACCACTAGACGAGGTCAAAGGTCAGCGGGTCTACGCCGAAGGATCATCGTCAGGATTCCTCTGCCGCCTTGCACACAATCACCCTAACAAAGTCGCGACGGGGATTATTTGTTTTCATAGCCCCCGAGGTTCTTTCGGCGACAGGTGGGGTCAGCTTCGGGACACACATTCAACGAACGCTGGTACGACCCTTTAGTTAACCGAAACCAAAGTTTGAAAGAAAAGTTTCCGTCTCTTCCTTCTCTCCGACACAATACAGCGGCTTCGCCTCCACTCGCAAGGAAGATTAATTTTGTTTGTTTGCGCGACAGACTTAAGAACCGATATTGAAAAGAAAAACGTTTCGGCGAGACGCGCGCCGACTCCCAAAGAAAAGTCGACTTAACATCTTACTCAGCACTTAGTTTTGACATGATTAACTCATCAAAAACTCTTTAATGAAATAAAGGAGTTCCTAAATACCATATAACGAAAATTAAAAGAGATTTATTTAGATCTTTTATGAGGTTATTTTATTATTAAAAATTAGCATAATTCATTGCTCCAAACCTCTATAACTTACATATTGATCAAAGAAAATATTATATACACTGGAACGGTGTCTTTATTAGGAGCGATAGGTACTTATGTTTTCACAATGTGCGTCCGTCCGTCCGTCCGTCTGTCTGTTGGTGCTCTAGCGTTCGAACGCTTACGAATTTTCGACTTCCGTTTTCGCCATTCGACAACTTAGGGAAATCGGAAGACTGAGTTGTGCGTTTTGCGACAGATTCTATGTAGGATTTTCGACCCGCAATTTTGCAGTACGATTCAAAGAACACATTGACTCGTATAGAAAACGAGATCGTATTTCCCACTATGCAAACCATCTCGAAGATTCCGGACACGCTTTAAAGACACAAGAAGATGTTATGTCTGTCTTAATGTTATGTCTGTCTTACATATCTGCAATAGACCAGAAAAAACTGCTACCCTCGAAGCGATCGAAATATTCAAGGCCAAGAAGTCCTCCCCCCACCTGCTTCTCAATTGTCAGCAGACTTTAATGTGTATGCAATACTTAACTCTTTATCTGATCTATTATGATTCCTTTTTCTCTGTTTCTTTATTATGGTTTATGTTTTCTTTTGCATTTTGTTATTTCTTGCCTGTTTATTTTATTTTCTGTAAATCCTCTTGTCCTCAGACAACCGGATAAGTTCTCTTTTCGGTCCGCGTAAACGCGCACCATCCCTTTGTATATTTTCTTTTTGTATAATTTATAAAATTAGCGTTTACACTCTTTTCATTCTATTGGCCATTAAAATTCAAAAATCTGTGCTTATTCTATTTATCCTATTGGCAATTATTTCCTCTTTAATTCTTTTGTATCCTATTGGTTCATGTATTTGCATAATTTGTACCACTGTTCTGTATATAAAGGCTTGCATGCCTTTTGCTGTATATCCTTGACAAAGCCGGGAATAAATGGCGAAACTAGTTGGAACTCCTGATGTCCCTCTGTTATACTGTAAGGCCACCACCTGTTTAATTAATAGGAACAGTATTATGATCCACCCTTCTACCGATAAGACTGAGTTCGTTGGTGGAAAAAATCGGTGAACTACTTCTGGTTCAAAAGGTCACAAATAACAGAGGGGACCACGTTTTTCACTATACAATTCCATGTATAAATGGCTTGTGCACTGCCAATTGCTGTTCTCTCTTTGGCATTCCATAGTTAAAGCAGAGAAAAGGCTTGCGAATTCAGTGAAAACACGTGATGGTCTTCTTTGATGGTCAATATCAGTCAGAACTGGTTCAAGGGTATGTGGTTTAGTGGTACCATTATGGTCCACTGGAAACTTTCAAAGGTCAGATTTGGCATTTAATATATCAAACAGCTTGAAATGACGTGTCATGAACGAATGTAATGTAAAATTAAAGATAGTCGAAATTGGTTCAAAGGTACGTGGTTTAAACGTATCATTATGGTTCATTGGAAATTTTCAATGCTAAGATATAGCATATAATATATCAAACAAATTGGAATGAAGTGTCATGAATTAAATTAGCCTAAAATTAATGAATATAAAATTAAATGGTTCAATTGCACGCGTTTTAATGTTACAATTATATTACCATTGGACACTTTCAATGCTCAGATATGCAATGTAATTACTTAAGTCTTACATTATCAGTAGTTAATTTATGTTAGGCCAATTTTTTATCAATAGCTAGTAGCTAATCGCTTGCTTCAACAGTACATGCTTCCTTAAAAAAGCTTCAGCAATAGTTTATGAAGAAAGAATAGACCCTTACACAGAACAAATTAACGCTAATTTTACTAAATAAGAATTCTTACAAATTAAAGGGTTCTTATATGTGCGAATATATAGATAATTATTACTGTCTCCATTTAATTTTGGCAGGTACTTTTATTCATTTTGAACTACACATTTCCGTTAGAAGCACACCTTGCCTTAGTAACCAGAGGCTTCTTTAGCAACCTCACCTAATCCTAATCTCGGAAGGCTTTTTTAGAAATGAAATGCTTTCCTTTTTATCCTCGAATATTTTAAAATCCTATCGGTCCTAGGCATTTCGGTTGCCTGACTTGTTCTAATTAATCTTAAAGGATAATATTGTTTACACAGCACTTTAAAAATTCAAATAAAAGTTTAAAATAAAGGCCAGGGCGAGATTCGTAGACAGCAGGCGAACATGGAAAATGTTCCGAAACTCTACTGTATTCTCTGACATTGCATACCATCGTTGTTTCCGGTAACTCATTTTCTGTGAAAAGTAAAAATTAATAACAGTCCATTCGCTAAGTTTTTCGACTGACAAGTGCACTTTTCTTCAGGCAACACCTGACGTAAGGTGACGTAAAGAACTTGTAATGAAGAAAACGAAAAATTTGAATTAAAATTTGAATACTGAGTTTAAATTTTCCAATTAATAAATAATTTTGAATGGAACCTACAAATGTTCTTAAGTATCATTTACACTGGAACATTGTGTTTATTTTTATCGCGAATAAAATTGACGCGGACTTAGTCAAAATTTTGACTTGGTGTCGGCTGGACTATACGCGCGTTTTGTTACGTTGACGAAGTTGATAACTCCGTAATCTCTAGGGGTAGATAGTTCAAATTCGGGGGAATAATAGGGTATCTATTTCCGGATATCTGTATAAAAATATCAGTCAATCGTGGGCGATCATTTGCAGAAGAAGATGGAGCGAGATTTAACCGTTATAGAATATTCCCTGAAGACAATTGACCAACTAGACAGTAGAATTGCGAAGAATTAGCGACCTTGATATAACACATATTGGCCTGATATAGAGCTGTTTCATGTGAGATCATTTCAGCCCGGTAGTGTTCGTCAGCCATGTTAAGTAGCAGCTAGCATCAGCTGTTCGGATCTAATGTGAGTGATAGGGTGATTTTCGTTGTGGAAAACTTGGTTATAGGTCGTTTTTTCTGCGTTGATAAATGTAGTAACCGAAATGAATGTGAAAGGGATAAAGGGTTCTACAACATTCCCACAATTATTATTGATCATTTCATGTCTGGTAAGTGGACTGTTACGTTATTCTACGGTTGGAACAGTTTCTGTGTTCTCATATTAAAAGACACTGACAAGTTGAAGTATGCGCTGTTTAAGTTCAAAAGACAGGGTTGGGGGTTGGAGACATAAAAAGGTTTATACATTGCTTGGTTATTTTTTACACTTTCTCTTGCTTCGTTACAGTGCTTGGAGTTTTTATCATATAAATAACCATATCAGTCCGTTTCATCCTGGGAATTCGCACGTGGTTCACGAGTAAAACATCCCCATTCATTTTGTATGGATCAGCAAAATGAAAAGAGTTTCGGCAAGTTTATATATATATATATTTTTTTTTACCTCCAATGGCAAATTTTGAGCGTACTCGGACAAATTCATTGTAAACAGTGCCTGCGAACGAACACTTAAGAATGAGTACGATACATCAGTAGAATTTCACTCCACAACTATTCAAGTAAGTCGCTCATCATGAAAATTAAACAATTGCAGAAAACTCGGAAGATCAACCTACATAAACGAATAACGTGTACAGTAGATCTATAAAAATGAAATAAATAAGAATACTGATTTAAAAAATACTTATATTTCTTCGCATAATCTTCCTGTACATTTAGGACTTGTCTCATCGTTTTACAAGCTCCTCAAATCCAGCAGCATAAAATCCTTGGGCTGCTATTTGAAGCAGGTGGTGAATTCCCTTTGGAGGGCCGAAGAAATGTAAGTAAGAGCTAAACGGAGGACGTTCGAGAACTTCCCAGTTGAACTTTCACAGGATGCTCAGTTGTCGTGTTGGGCAATATGAGGACGCGCGTTATCATGCAATAATCCTTTTGACGAGGAGTTCTGGTCGCTTCTGTCGAATGACATTACGAAGTTTCAAGATGATGTTACAGTAGAAGTCGGCATTTACAAAATATGGTTAGCTATATGTCCTAGTGATCCCAGAAGACTGTGAGTATCACTTTCCCGGCGATGAATCTGTGCAAAAGGAATTTACTGGGTGGTTCAGATAGCAGCCCAAAGAATTTTATGCTGCTGGTTTTGAGGGTCTTGTGAAACGATGGAACAAATGCCTCGTTATATAGGGAGATTATGTGGAGAAGTTAAAAGTAGTTATCAATCAGTACTCATATTTGTTTCTTTTCTATATCTATTTGTAACTTACTGACTTTTCCTCGCATACTTTTTGAAAATAATTAACAAAAGATGCAATGCATTTATCAATGGAGAATTTGTCTCCATGAAACGTCAAAAAATGTGCCACTTTGAAAATGTGTAAAAATAAATGAAAAACTGATATAAATTACATTGACAACAAAAATGATTTTTCAACAAGGGCTGAAACCATCTAGTTCAAAGCGCGACTACCTTAAAGAAATTGAACGACTTCATTAAAGCTGAAAATGGAGACATTCCATCTTTTTTCAAAAAAATCTGCAAATTGTGGCGATATATGAAAGTTAAAGCTCGGAATATCAAGAAGACCATCGAGAAGAGAGATTGTCAATTTGTGGTAACTTTGTTTATTCAAAATTTACTTAATACTTATATAATAGTTTACTTGATCAATTATATAAGTTTAAGACGTTTGAAACAATAAAATAGACTTAATGTCACTTGGAGCATTTTTAAATGGGTCGTTTATGATACACAGTCCAGTCACATAAAAGTGACCACCTGTCAGTAGCCAGAATAACCACCTTTCGCGGCGCGGACAGCTGCGAGACGGGCAGGAAGAGTCAGTAAGGTTCTGGAAAGTATTGACAGGGATGTGAAGCCATGCCGACTCCAGGTCTGTGGCGAGCTGCCGTAACTTGCGCGATGGATCGATGTAGTCCCACAGATGCTCTATAGGATTTAAATGAGGAAACACAATCTGCATGTAGGGGTGGACATGGTCCGAAAGGACAGATGCGTACTATGGAGTGTCGTCCACAATGATGAGTAAATCCAGGGAATGCCATGAAAACATTCCTCAGACTATAATGCTGCCTCCTCCGATCTGGACCCTTCCGGCACGTGTTGCAGGGTGTCTGTTTTCTGACGCTGAACGCTGTACACGCCATCGCCCATCTGCCCGATTGAGCATAAAGCTAAATTCATCGGAAAAAGCCACCTTTCGCCACTCTGTTCCTGTCCAGTTGCGGTACTGGCGTGCAAATGTCAGTCTTTGTCGCCGGTGAATAGCTGTCAACATTGTTGCACGAACCAGCCGTCTGCTGCGGAGCCCAAGATACACGTTTGGTAGCCCCCTAGTTCATCTGGGAGTCAGTTGGTCCACGGTTGCACGTCTGTTCGCTTGTACGTATCTTCGTAGCCGTCGTTCACCTCTGTCATCTATGGCCCGTGATGCCCCCATTTGGCAAGTCGCTGATTTTGGGTATTGCCATTCTGCCATGCACGTCACCCTTTCACCACGACGGCATGCGAACAATTCACAAAACTAGCAGTTTCGGAAATACGCCGCCCTTGGCTCGGAAGCCGATGATCATGCCCTTTGGAGGTCGGATAAATCGCTACGTTTCGCAATGTTTTCTGCTTCCCTCTGACACCCTTCCTATAACCTCCTCCCCCATCTCTGATACAGGTACGTACCTTCTGAACGTAACGATTTTCCGCTGATGTTGAACGTAGAGGGGGGGGGTCACAATGTGACTGGACTGTATAAAAACGGTGTAAAGTGACCTGCTAAAAATAAACCGTTAAGGAATGACATAACCAAGTACCGAAAGGTTAAACTAAACCATTCGCGGAACTATATTTTTAAACAACCCTATGTTAACATTGTAAGTTTCTAATGGGCCATAAAGATACCATTACACCACGTACCTTTGAACCAATGTCGACTATCATTAATGTTACGTTATATTCATTCATGACACCTCATTCCAAGTCGTTTGATATATTACATGCCATATTTCAGCATTGAAATTCCAATGAACCATAATGGTTCCACTAAACCAGGTTCCTTGAAACCAATTTCGACTAGCATTAATTTTACGTTATGTTCATTCATACCATATCATTCCAAGTCGTTTGATATGTTACATGCCATACTTTAGCATTGAAAGTTCCAATGAACCATAATGGTTGCACTAAACCAGAATTGTTCCACTAAACCAGGTTCCTTGAAACGAATTTGGACTATCATTAATCTTTCGTCATATTCATTCATGACACATCATTCCAAGTCGTTTGATATATTACATGCCATATTTTAGCATTGAAAGCTCCAATGAACCATAATGGTTCCACAAAACCAGAATGGTTTCACTATACGAGGTTCCTTGAAACCAATTTGGACTATCATTAATTTTACGTTATATTCATTCATGATACATCATCCCAATTTGTTTGATATATTACATGCCATATCTTATCATTGAAAATTTTTGAGGGTGTCATAAGGGTACCATTAGAGCACGTGCCAATGTTTCGATTACAACCATTTTCAAAATGGTTCATTTCCTGAACCATATTTATCAATTGCCCGAAATAGTAATTTATATTCGCTTATATCTCGTCATTACGATTTGTTTGACATATTACTTAATATTTCTCTCCATTGAAAATCTCTAGGTAGGGTCGTGAAGGTACCTTTTGTGCACGTGCTATTGAACAGATTTAGAAAATATTTGTGATTGGTTCGTGCCATATACCATATTCATCGAATGACAAAAATAATAATGAATAACCGCATCTATCTCGTCATTACGATTTGTTTGATATATTACTCAATATATCTTCCCATTGAAAATTGCTAGGCAGGAAAATGGAGGTACCATTTGTGCACGTGCCAATGAACCGATTTAGATAATATTTGTAACTGGTTCGTGCCATGAACCATATTCATCGACTGACGAAAACAGATTTTGAAATTCTTTCATAGCCTCGGAGGAGTTTGAGTTACAGACAGACCGACAGACGAACAGACAGACACGTTTCCCCACACTGATAGCCTAAAGCACCTTTCGGTACTTAATAAGGGATTTTTTTAAGATTGGAGCCACATGACAAAAAAAAATTAAAAAATATATTGAATGCCTTCTTTAAAAATTATCTTTTCTCGATGATAATGCCAATAGTTGTTATTGTACAATATGAATGTACACAGAACTTCTGCCGAGTCAATTATATGAACATTACTAATGTTTATAGTAATCTAAAAGGCATTATGTGCAGCTATATTGAAAGGATTATCTGTTATCATCAGTAACTTTTGCAGTAAGTTTGTAACAGCCTCCATAGATATTGGTCACAGCAATAGAAGCTGCAAAGCAAAACACTAAGCACAACTAACCTTTGATTTAACCTCATTGCCATCCCGCGAAGTTAATCCATATTTTGAAAAATAAAGGAAAAATTGAGTTTTCAAACAATAAATAAAACTAAATGACTGTTTTGAAATAAAGGACGTGTGATCAACGTAATGATATATCAAAATTCCACTGTCAAAAACAATGATATACGATGGCGTAACATAATTTCAACATCACATGCTTATATTGTATTACCTAATTAAGCGTTGCTGTCAGGTTTCAAATTAGCATGATAGCTTGCACCTTAAATCGAAAGATGCACTACAGTAGAAAAAGTGAACAATTGAGACACAAAAAGTAGTTTATAAAAGTTACTTTAAAATTCCAAGAGAGACAACATTTAACAACATGCATATGCATAGCAGAATATGAGAAAGGCGCGTAATTTTAAAAAGAATAATCATCATGCAAAAATTGTCTCAAAGTGGTAGCAAACTATAGCGCATTAAGTTACATGGAGTAAGGAATGTCTCCAATTCTTCCGTGAGTTAACCAGCAAATTCCATTCTAAAGAGAGAAGGCAAATCTGATTAAATCGCTCACGCATTCCAATTGAGAGAAGAGGTATAAGCAGGCTTATATTAAAATTTACGTAATTCTTTGTTTAACAGCAGAAATTAACTTCAAAACATTTCCCCTTTCGAGCATCATTTCTCATGTATCTAATTTGTTTCCACATCCATTCACATCATCGCGAAGATTTATTAACAATAAAGCGAAGAACTCTATAACACGGGGCCGTGTTGTCATTCATTACAATAGGGAGGGCCATTAAAAGAGGAGGCGCAACGCTGTAGTGTCAGTGTCAACACCAGTGGAAGGGCTAGAAACAACTAATTAGACAAATGAATTCTCTCATTCTCTCACAGTTGTACCAAAAAGGACAGTTCCATCCTCTAGTTTTCCCTTTACAACTCTTACTTTCTATTGGTGATTGGTCTTGATCTTCATAATTTACTATAATAAATTTAAGTTATATTTAGAGAACGTGGCATTGATTTAATCATTAGAAATTTTTCATAGAAGGAAAAAATAGTTTATAAGCATGAAGGGAAGTCAGTAAGTATGTTACAAATGGATGTAGAAATGAAACAAATAAAGAGTAATGACTTGAGTTACTTTTAGTTTTCCTCAATCTCCCTGTACAATGAGGCACTTGTCCCATCGTTTCACACGCCCCTCGAAACCAGCAACATAAATTCTTTGGGGCGCTGTCTGAATCAAGCGGTAACCTCCCTTTGTACATCTTGAAGCCGAACAAACAGAAGTCGCCTTGAAGCAAGGTAAGGGCTCTACGGAGGATGCTCGAAAACTTTCCGATTGAATTTTCGCAGCATCTGTTTGCAATATGAGGACTCGCAACAATAACAAACCTCTCGCAGCATCTGTTTGCATAATGCAATAACAAACCTCTAATGAGGATTTCTGGTCGCTTCTGTCGAATGCCATTCGAGTTTCGTGAGGATGTTACAGTAGGAGTCGGCATTTACAGTTTACTCTCGCCGTCGGAACGTGGTAGGCAATATGCGCTAGTCATCCCAGAAGGCGGATGGGCAACCCTGCCTTCGTCCTCTTCGTACTGCGCCATTCTCTTGAAAACGATTCCACAGTCTGCTAATCACGATTTGGAATATTCCAAGTGCTGCTGCCACTGCTACGTGTTTGACCAGTTTCAAGACGTCCTGTGGCTCTTCAGGATTCAGATTTGGCAACTCATATTGCAGGGACATTGCAAGAGCAACAAATTGCAGGATCAGGGACGGTGCAGATATTCCAGTACTTTCAGCTTGGTGATAATGCATTTTGACCAATGAAATTAAAGTTCGGTTTTGCATCTCATTTGCATAATCCGACAACTTTGTCATTTGCATTCTAATGTTCCTTATTTAATAAACAAAAGCCAAATCTTTTTTAATCGCTTCATATTCATTTTGAAATATCCCCTAACTTTTGTGGGGTGTGTAATTATTACATGCAGGCAGAAAGCCATATAATTGCACGAATAATGAAAATTCCGAATTCATCATACGATCTAAGCCATCATCATGATTTTAATGACACCAGTTCCAATCACTGATAAATAAATCCATTACGCGATTTTTATTTACTAACAGAGGTGATCATTTTAACTTTTCTGCAGCCGTTTACATTCTAACGAATGGCAAGATTTTCTGCTAATTTCCACAATCGACATAACTTAACTTCAATAGAAATTTACATTTTGATTATTATTCGAACAAAATTATGTAAGCAGTGTAATCGGTGATTTTCGCCCAAAAATATTTATGTATTCCATATATTACCAATTCCCAATATAGTCTAATCTTTCCGCAAATCCTCGTTTCCATTTGAAGTTTCGATTTCACCTGAGCTTGGCCGTTGCTCGTTTTAATGAGTGCGGTGCTGGCGTCAGGCGGCATCGGCGTCGATTGCGAACGATGTCACCGCACGGGGGAGAATCCGAAGCGCAGCGTGTAAAAGAATCGCCCTATGAATTATCGTTCCCCGTGGGCGGACTTCCGGTTGAGTCGATCGACGCCCAGTGAATTCCAGGCCATCACCCAAGCCTGACGTTTCCACTCGCTCTCGTTAATTAACTAAAATCCTGCGGAGTTGAAGCCGGTCTTAAGAGCTGAAATGAGTTCAAAAGTAGAACTCGAAATTGTTGGAGGATTTTAATAAGCAGCGTCACGGAAGATGATGCTTCCAGCCCCGTTTATGAGATAGCATAAAAGTGAACGAGTTGGAAATCAGTTGAAGTGCTGCCACCGTAGATCTTTTGCGTTTGTCCATTTCACCGTGCCACTTTCGCCCCCTCTCTTTCATAATTTCTTCGTGTGCACTTGCTAAACGGAAATGCTAATCTCTCTTTCGTGGTTTTAATTTCCTCGTGTTTGCTGCTAGTTTTTCCCTCTTCTTTCACCACCCGTAAATTAACTCCGTTTCTTAAGACTGTTTTCTGAGTTAGCACCCTGTTTTTTACAACGCTGTCAAGAAGCTTAAATAGTTTATTATCAATTTCGCCACAGCAGTGAAATAAAGCAGATTAAGCTTATGAGAAGGCTAAGAAATTAAATTTTTTGTCTCAAGAAGGCTTATAAGTTTCTTTATATAGCAGGCTGTTGATAGCAAGAAAGGTTAAAGCGTTATAATGATTATTGCTGGGATTGTTAAGTCCCGTTCCGGACTATCAAAGAGAAAAATATCTTACTTATTTGTTTACCTATAAACACTTTTTTTTATACTCCCAATAATAATCAAAATAATTTTTAGAAGATAGAGTAGCTGTACTAATAATTCACATTTTATTGATTCACTGTAAAGTTACAGTGAAAAGATATTGTGTACACAAATCAAATTGCATTTTGAAACTATTTTAGTGACACCACTAAATTGTAAATATTATTACATTTTAGTGGTAAAATGTCATTATTACATTTTTAAAAGTTATTAAGTTATTAAATTTTTTCCTAACTAATGCATGGTTCACCGGTAATTGACGATATTTTAATTACACCTTTTAATTATTCATTTTTACAAAAAAAATTGTTGACATTTTAAAAGTAGTTTCTAATGACCTGATAAAATCAAACATTTTTTAACAATTAGAAATTTTGTGCTTTTATAAAACTTAAGTGTTCATATAGATCATTTATCTTTTACTTCCTTGTAATCGAAGTATTGTAATCGCGAAAAATTTCGGTTTTCAGATGTCAACGGAAATATACATTTTGGCAATCCCTGAATCCATTTTGACGCGTTTCGTCGTGACTTCTGTACGTACGCACGTGCTGTAACGTTCCAAAAGATTGGACGTTATGGGTCTTCCTCCTTCTACCCATCTTATTTCACAAACTGACGATATAACAAAATAAGATTGTTTAAGGCGACGTCATTCGCCTATTGCCCCTCATCTAAGAATAGGGCAATGGTAATAGCGTATTTTTTCTGATAGAGCGGGTAAACAATGGTGAGACAACAATGGCAAATATGCGAGCGACAATCGTCGCGTTAACAGGGTTTTTCTGTTCGCATAACGACGAAAAAATAAGAATAATAATATAATAATAAAAAAGACAGAAGAAGCTAGTCAGTTACAAAACAGAAGAAATCCGCCATGAAAGTGAAGAGTTTGGAACAGAGCAAAAAAGGACAAACAGTCCGAGAGGTTGGACACTCATCATGAATAGTTATGAAGTCCTTCCCCTTCACGATTAAAAGAGATGGCGATATCAGAAGAATTCTCAAAACGTTTGGTGAATATTTGATAACCGATGGAATGAAGATATGCCACGCCTCGGATTGGAAATAAAGAATAATGAAGAATGGTATATGGGCCATAAAGATTGTAAGACATTCCCGTTGATGGTTTTTTTTGTTTACACTTTTTTATTTAGAATCGTTTGTGCCCAGAGTCTGCAGAAGTCCCAGCCATGCTCTTCGAATGTGAGACACCCTCGATGAGACGTAAAAATAGAAGTCCGCTGATGACCGGACGTAGTCGAACACATGAAACAGATTACAAATGAAAGAAAGTCGGTGCCGTAAGTTTGTTCCTCTTACTAACCCCTCCAAAACGCTAGATTCGTGTAATCTGTTTTGGAGAAACCCTACCCTTCCCATAGTTTTTATTAGTTTAGTTTTAGATTTTCCCTTCCCTAAACTTACTTGCGCAATTCCACGTGATCTAAACCAACCGAACTTTAATTTTCAAAATAAATACTTAACTGTTTCAATGAGATTCACCTAAAGAAGAAAACAAAAACAAAAACAAAAAAAAAAGAGATTAAACATAAATTAAGATTCATTATTTTACACACGTTGTATTGTATGGTGTATATATTTATAATTTCATATCGTCCATTTTACAATACAATTTTTATTATTGTTTAGATAGATATATTTCGTCCTTTCGGATTTTAAATAATGCCGAATTATTAGATAGTAATTTATTATTCAACCAAATACTGAAGGAGGAGAAAATAAAAGAACTATTAAACAAAAACAAAAGAATACAAGAACTATGTAATTAAACATATATTCATAAAATAAGATAATACTGTACTTTATATTAATAAAACTACAATATATAAGATAAATACTAATAATAATGACAACAATATAACCAAAAAACAATGATTAGAAGAAACATTGTTCAAAATTTAAATAAGAATACCATTGTAAGACATTTAAACATCTCAACTGTAAAATACTGATGATGTCCGAAAGGACGAAATATATCTATCTAAACAATAATAAAAATTGTATTGTAAAATGGACGATATGAAATTATAAATATATAAATTAAGATTATTCATCTTTAAGAGAAACTGTGGTTGATTAAAGACTAAACTTGCATGAATAAATGAGTTAAAAAGGAAATAATTATAGAAAACTAAGTTGAGTGTTTAATATTATTGGTGCGACCAAAAGAGAAACAAGATAAAAGGATTTTACTTAAGAGGTCGAATCCTACTGGATGTTGACGGATCCCAATCCAAGAACGTTTGACGAAGAATTTAGAGGGACATGAACTACCTTAATAATTTGTTATTGTGATACTGGACAGGATCTAATTTATGATAGATGTTCGATTATTATTTTGAATTTTTTTTTTAGTTTTCTGACGCCGTGAGTGGCAAATTATATTGCTGTTTTTCAAGATTAAAATACAAAAGGATCATTATTTATTGTCGAATGTGGTTATAACCGAGATTGAAGGAAGGATTTAAAAATAAAGCCACGGTTATTTTTGTCAGAATTTTGTGGTCGTGAAAAATCATTATTTAAATCTTGTGCTTTATTCGTTTTGATTAGTGAATCACGACCCCTGGGGAGATGATGATGCAAGACAAAGTGGAACCATGGCAGAATATCCAAGATAAGTAGCTAATTGACTATTTTTCCTATCTCATTATTACACCCTGCAATTATTAATGACGGAATTCGTGTTTCTCTCCATTGCAGTCTTTATCCCTCACAGAAAAGCAACCTTCGTCAACTGAAGATGTCGGGGTACGGGAACGTCTGAAGTCATTCCTTGCCTTTCTTCTGTCTATTAAATCGTTACAGTGCGTACGTGTCTATGTGTGCATCTTTCATTTCTCAAAAACGATTAGCCGTAGAATGTTGAAATTTTGTATTTAGGACTGTTGTAACATCTACCCCTAGGTAGTTGTGCACCTCCCCTTTTGATTGCAATCGGCTAGGCCAAACATGTGTATTTGTGGCGTCCACCACAGATTTCCTTTCATGTCTATGGAGTTTTGTTTGCGTGGAGCAGTTTGTGACGTCAAAGTTTGATTGTTTGATGTCATAGTTTGAAGAACTCTATTTGAAGAACAAAAACGGCTGTCAAAATTTGTTTCAACAACTGGGGTTTTTAGACTATAAAGAGAGAGACGGAATTACGTGTCTCAAGAACAATAATAAGAAATATTTCCCAAAAAAAGTATTCAATAAAGATTCGTACAAAGGAGTCCCTGCAACAGATTGTTTTTTCTTGAAATGATAAATTAAATCGATCCACTCCATGTATAGTGCAAGGACCACAGAAAATGACAGTGTTTTTTACTTCTGCAATATCATGCATGAGATCTTGGCCAAACCTATTGCCGAACAAATTGCTCATGGAAATTCTTGATTTTTGACGATCGTTCTCCTACTTGCAAAATTCATCCAATGTAGTGCTTTTTATCATAATAAACAGAATAGTAGTTTTCTTCTTGCACTGGGATGTCTGTTTAATCGTCTCTGTGGCAAGATTCAGGACCAATAAAAATAAACGGTAAATAGGGTGATCAAAATAGGTGATCTAGAAATTGACAATCAAGTTCGTATAATTAAAAGAGCTCGGCCAATTACTGAAAATTAGGAAGTTAGACTTAAATTCATCATGCCTACTTTATTATTACCCTACATTCTACACCACTTTCGTATATTTGTTTTTTAAAACACAGAAATTATGAATAATTTTCGCGGTATCTAGTAGTTGACCGTCGGTAAAAAATAATTAACGCATTGGTCATCTGAAAATCTATTGCTATTATCCGTTGATAACACAAAACGATCCTCGTAAAATTAATAAGTATTGCATAACAAATTTGATACTTGTTATTAATAAGTATTCACAGAAGTTGACAGTGTACCAGAAGTTGATAAGCAGTTTCAGCAGTAATTGGCAACATTTTAATTAATCCTTTTTTTATACATTTTTACAAATAGTTTCTAATAATCTGATAAAATCAAGCATTTTTTTAACAAGTAAAAATTTTACATTAACAAAATAAATTCAAGTAATCAAATACACGCCTAGTGGATTCTTAGTTTTTGCCGACTCAGTAAGACTGATTTTTTAAATTTCTTACAATGCAATTTTTTAAACTTAAACAATATTTACAGGAAACCAACTACAACTGTAAATGGTATATACAAAAATTCAAAAATTTTACAATGGAGCTACAAAAACTAAGCATTTAGAATCCAATAAATAGAGCTTTAAAATACCCTATAAAAGAAGAATATAGAGAAAAAGAATTAGAAATAATAAAAGAAATCGGAATTGGAAATGGGTACAAAGAAGATTAAATAAAAAAAAAAACGATCATTAATATAGCAACAGAAATTAGAGCAAAACAAAATAGTACAAATACAAAAGAAAAAGGAAAGAAAAGAATTTCCTTAACCTTTCAAGGAAACATAAGCTATAAAATTAAAAAAATATTCTAAAAGAAAGATATAGAAGTAGCATTTAGGCCCAAAAATAGATCATTAACATTATTAGAAAACAAAAGAGAAATTACAGAAAAAGAAAAAGTGGGGTATACGAAATTAAATGTAAAGAATGCAACAAAATTTATATCGAAAAAACTTGTCGAGGAAATTTAGAAACTAGATTCAAAGAAGATATATGCATATATCAAAAATGCACTAAAAAACTCCAAATATGCAGAACACATCCTATTAAGCAAACATAAAACCGGGAATTACGAAGAAACATGGGGAGGGGGGTTTCTAGAAATTTAGGCGTCGACTATTAAGGTCATTTTGTGCCTTTTACACAAGTTATATCTGTACGCAGCCCGGGACAAACACAAACATCCATGCCCACGGCGAGATTCGAAACCACGGCCAGGCAGACTCAAGAACTAGAAAGCCTACGCCCTAGTCCTCTCGGCCACCTGGCCGGCGAAGAAACATGGAAACTAATCTATAAAATTAATGATAAAAAATAATAATAATCAATGAAAATTTATTTATTTTAATGCTAAACAAATATTATCCACAAGAACTTTTAAATAACATGAAATTAGTTGATAGCAATTTATTATTCAACCAAATACTAAAAAAAGAGAGAATAAAAGAATTACTGAGCAAAAACAAAAGATTACGGGAACTTTATAATTAAACATTAGTGAAAAGTAATGTCATACACAATAATAAAATCAAATGTAAAATAAAATACAATAAAATAATTAGGAACAACTCATTTTAATATCAAAAAATAAAACGATGTAACCGAGTAAAATATGTAACAATGATTATACAAATATTGTTTAATCAGTATCATCGGATTTTCCCATTTTACTCCCTGAATCTGCTGAATGATGAGAGCTTCGCCCTCGAAAAGCGCTTCCAGGTCGTATTTTTCCAAATTTATTTCTGTTGTGGTCAAAGAGTGTTTTTTCTTTTTTCTAAATATTGTTTAAGTTTAAAAAATTGTATTGCAAGAAATTAAAAATATCAGTTATAAATGAATAATGAAGATAACCGAAAGGAAGAAAGTCGGCTATATTCATAACGAATAAAATTATTGTATTGTAAAATGGACATTAGTGAATAATTTTACATTTGTACTTGTAATTAGAAAATAAGAGACAGAGCTGCATGGTCGGACACGTCCTACCTATACTTTACTTCCTGAACCGCATTCATGTCAGTATCCGTGGATAAATGGCTCTAATATGACAATACATACCTTCACGCAAGTCTTGAAAGATGGGAGCAATCGTTAAATTGGCCTCTGGTTCTTCCTTATAGTCCTGATCTGCTCCTAATTTTTACTTTCTGTTCCACTTAAAATGTACTTAAAAGGTCATGGTTTGAAGTTAAGCCATACATGCATTTGCTTCAAGGTGGCGTAGGGCCGTACAGGTTGAAGGGAATAGGTGAAAAAGAGTATGTGTGGAGGAAACATCAATTTACATTACGAGTAATTTTCATACAGTTTGAATAAATAATTTCCAGGAAAAAATATATTCTGTAACATCATCGTATACTAACTAGACTGTAGAGTGCAGCCTATAGTTAACATAAAATTTAAATGAAAGACTGCTGCTTAGACTATGTATGATTCACAATTTCATAAACCTTTAATAGACCATGACAAAACTTTGTTATCGACTACATTAAGAGAATCAATATGATCTCTAAAAGATTCTCCATCGCAAATATTTTCCTTGCTAATTCATAATTTATTTGCCAAAGCCTGAATGCTTTTCACATCAATTTGCCAATCAATTTTAGAAAATTTGATTAATTTTAGAATCCAGAAAATGCCTCGTTTTTAGCAGTTCTAAACAAACTCGCAGCGAATGTTAAATACGAACTAAAGCATTGAGAAACTTAAGAAGACCTTCATGTTGTCATTATTTCTAAATAACACCATTTTTATCGTAAAAAATCTCCTTTTAATATTTAAAAAAACATTTTAAATTTATTTTTGAATGAATTTTGGATTTAGGTTAAGTAATTAATTCTGTCTTGTCTCTTTGAAGTCAACCTTAAAATAATATTTGTCAGAAGAACGGATGGAGAAGTGATTCATAAAAGAGAATATAATATATGAAAATTAATACGATGGTTGAAAACTGAAAATATGCTTAGACGAATAAATAAATATGAAAAATTTTAATTGGGCTTCCACTCCAGATGTGTTAAGAACAGCTGGACACAAAGTATCCGCAGTGTCCCAGTTGGTAAATGCGAGGATTTAGATACTCCTAATACCCGGTTCGAATGCACGTCGCGGAATTTTTCCCTTTCGTTTTTCATATTAATTTAATACATAAGAATTTTCAGAAATTCAAAAAATGCAGAATCCGGTTCAACAAAAAACGAGTCACAATTTTAGAAATTCATATAAGAGTACTCTAGTAAATTTCAGAAATCGGAATGAAAACACGGAAACAATGGGGTCTCCCACTTCTAAAATTTTATCTTACATATCCGTAGGATATAAATACAATTTTTAACCGAATGCGTTTCGTACAATGTAAATCTGATACCCTCGTCGTCTATGATAATTTGCACAACACTTTCATGCAAACAAATAAAATCTTGTAAACATTCCAAGAAGCAGCTTTAGCTGTGACGTAGAAGTAATAATAAATTCGAGAATTTAAAGTCAGGCTAAAGTTACTATACACTCTTCAACGAAAGTTTGAATGTGCGTGTCCAATTAAATTTCTGATTTCAATTTTTTAGACAATGTCTAACAACTGAAATTGTAAATTTAACTGGACACGCCCTGTCAGAGTATAATAACCAATGGATATTCATTTAATTTTTTCCAAATTTACGTATATTTTATTGCAACGCAGTACAATTATTGAGTGATTGAGTTATTGAGCCTTGACAAAGCGATTTCACGTGCGCATGTCCATGTCAATAATGCTTAAAAGATGAACAAAAAGTAACAGTGTTTTCATTCTTGAAGAGTCGATCGTTATATGACATGCCATTATCTTGGTATTGTTTACAGTCACTGGTTAGCACGTGAATTCGACTTGAAGGAGTCCACAAAAAAGCCTGAAAAGTTGATATAGCCGAGGTAAGAGCTTAATGTCATATTTATGAAAGCAAAATTTGAAAAAGTTAACACTTTTCAAATTATCGTGCAAATGGCGGCTGGATAAGCGTACAGACCAAGCGTGCATTCTTATAAATAGCTTTCTGCTTGGCGAAAATGCAGTCTCAAAAGCAGACGTTCACGCGTTGTGAACATTTTAAGGAGAAATTTCATTATATTTAATGGGTAAAAGCAAATAACTTAAAATTCTCGGAAAAATGCATTTTAACGAGACAGCGTCTCTACCGCTATCTAGCAATTCCTTCAAATTCGTTTACATATCTCAGAAAATTTCGTGAAAATACCCGAGATGTGGAAGAACAAAGACCGGTTGCTCCACCACGACAACGCGCGCGTACACACACCTCACTCGTTGTGAAGGAATTCCTGGCAAAAGACATGGCAACAGTCCCCCACCCTCACTACTCTCCTGACCTAGCCCTCTGCGAATTCTACCTCTTTCCTAAAATGAAAGGGCGACGTTTTGACTCCATTGAAGATATCCAAGTGGAATCGCAACTGGTCTTGAACACCCTACAGCTTTCGGATTTTCAGAAGTGCTTCCAAAAATGGGAAATCGCTGCGATCGTTGCACACGTGCCGGAGGGGGATTAATTTGAAGGTGACAGCAGAAATTAGTTTCTAAATTACGTTTTCGGCCTTCTAAAAGAAAATTCTCGGAGATTTTGGGTAGCACCGCCATTATTAAGATAATTTTAATAAAACTAAATAGCACCGCCATACTAAATATTCAAATTTAATGTATTTAAATGACATTTTGATAAGCAAAGAAAATGCGGTATATTAATTTAAAAAAGCAAGAGTTTTAAATTAAGAACAGTTTCAACTCATTCTCTAATAATATATGAGAACCTGTGCATTGCGAACAGAAAACATTAAATAAAAAACAAAATGCATGCATAGGACTCGCTGGTCATTTCAAGAACTAATTCAAGCAATATCGGAATTTCTGTGCGTGGCTACATTCTCTGGAGACAAATATATGTGAACCATTTAAAAATTGCTTCCAAGTAGAAAATTAAGATCCATTATGAATTAGAGGAAAATTAATTTCCTGTTGTAGCGGATGGCGTCCGGTAGAAATAACGGATCATCAACGAATGTCCAATTGGGAACCGGAAACTGAATCTCTGGAGTCGGAGGTTTTTCTCCGAATAGAGCCTCACCGACGCTTTAACAAAACTTTCAAATCTAATATAAGGTTTCCTGGCTTTTGAATGTTTTGCTCTCTCGATAAGCGTGGCACGTTTTTACCACCCATCTTTTTAACGGCAAATGGGTTTTCCCCCCCTCAACCTCAGAAGATTGCAAAATTCTTAACACGCTATTTGAAAATATCCGGATTCGAAACTTTCATGTTACCCAAAACCTTTCGTAAGCGAAAGCGGAAATAAGTTTTCTTTGTAATTAAAAGAATCTTTGCTGCAAACATAAATCATATCGGGCAAAGATTCATGTCGATTTTTTTTTTATCGAGTATCTTTTCACCTGAATGTTTACAAATTTTTACTGAATAGATTGTCGAAGCTTTAGAGGTGATCTTTTGACCTTTTTGGATATTCTTGTCACGTAACTTCAAAATTTAAAGAAACATTTTTTGATATAAGAAATTGAAATTTAATTTTTTTATGTTTTTCTTTCTGAGGTACAGATGTTTTAAGCATTTAGTTTTAATCAGGTTTTTCCTCACAGTGACAGCAGAATCAATTTGGAAGTGAAATTCAATCAAGTAGCTAAATTAAATTTTTGGTAAATGATTACAAGACCACCTGGTGATGAGCAACTAAATTACCAAGTCAAAATACCCCATTATGCATCCTTAAATCATCCAAATAAGCTTATCCGCTAATTCCCTTTACTAGGTGGCATTTTATATTTAATATGTTTAGTAATGAAAGATATAGCTCGAAAAATGCTATCAACATGAACAATGAAATCAATTTCCACGAAGAAATTAGCTTGACCATTTGTTATCCAGATTGTTGGACTGAATGGCTCTACTAGAGCTTGCCAAATCGCAAATAAAATTTTAATTCATTCAATTTAATTAAATCCTGTAGTAAACACACAGAGGCATTTCCTTGTGTTATTGAAATATTTAGTGCCATTACAGAATCTCTTTGTCATTTGACAAACATGTTTGTTGGTATAAGAATCTGTGCATTTTGTTTTTGGTGTCAGCAGAGGATTTCTAATTTGATTCAAACTCGTATATGGGTTTCACTTGTCGTCACCGCAATTGATCATACGTCTTTGGCTCCGGATCCTGGAAGATGATTGTGGGTATCTTTCTGCAACCACAGCTGCCAATATCGACCGACAGTTTTGTATTCCGGCCAACATGGTTGGCGATAGAGCGAGTGACCAACAGGTTTTCAGAATTCCTATTAAGCTATCTCTTTCAAAGCCATTCAGCCATTCAGTTCCGGAACGTTTAAAAGACACATCGTCGAGACAACCTACACGATAAACGTTGTTGATATACCGATAAACTTAAACATCGCTCAACATTCAGGGGCTGTAATTAAAACATTTAATTATACCAATAACACCTAAACCTTTCATATGGATGGCTTATTTCTAAGTGATTGTTTGTTAGTTTGTGAGCAAATGATTTTTTTGCACAATACTTTAAATTCTTTAAGAGGATACAATTTCAAGAGAATTCATGCAGCTTGTGTTAACCAAAATAATTTCAAAATCGAAATTGAAAAATATATTAGATATTCCTATAAGGTTTTCATTAATAGCGCCCTGGATTCAAACTTACCAACGGCTTAGGTAGGAAAATCGCTTAGAAGGTAATGCACCACATATCTTTCTCAGCCAATGAAGATAAAAAAGTAAAATACTTTAAGGTGAAATTTGATAGTTTCCCGCGTTTCCAATGGAAATAGCACGGCATTCTGAGAGATAGCGCAGAAATACCAATTTTCAAAAAATTACTTCTCGAACGATTCGCGTTGCAAATACGAGCTATAAGTGATTTCTTGATTGCAAGCTAAAACTGAGCTGTGTATGCAAATTGCGTACTATTTAGGAGAACCATTATCTGCTCGATTTATAGATTTAAATGCACAAGAATGAAGAGACTGGACTGTATGATCTTGCTTTAAACATGAATGGGGGCCGTTATCGTTATTCATGAGGCTCGAGGCATCGCAAGTCACAAATTGGCACTACAATTTTCAGTTAACACTGACACTCCCTCATATAAGTCTGAAAAGTCAAAAATTGAATTTTGCTCCTCCATGCCCTCTAAGTCTCGATCTGGCCTCTTCTGATTTCCATCTTTCTGATCCACTTAAAGATTCCCAAGTGGGAGAAAGTTTAAAGATGACGAAGGCGTGATCCATGCAGTGAGAATATGGCTACGTGAACGAGACAAGAGTTGGTATAGGTAGGACAGCCATGCATTTATTTCTGCTGGAATAAGGCCGTACAAGTAGATGAGTATTAGTGGAAAAATAGTATTTATAAAAAAATAATATTAATCTATACATTGTGTTTTAAAATTCAGGATACGGAGAAATTTCATCTAAGGAATGTGGAAATGGCACAAACGAAATGACAGAATAAAGAGAAAATGTAATGTATGAGAAGAGAATAATTGTAATAATGCTGAGTATGGCAAATTTTATTCCAAAGGATGCGCGAGAGGAAATATCACATTCATGAATATACAGGGTGTATCTAAACCCCTGTCACAAACTTCTGGTAATGATTCTCCACAGCGAGATGAAAACAAAAGTTCATATAAACATGGTTCGGATAACGAACTGTTTATGAGATTTCTGCAGTTAAAATTGAAGTTTCAGCAGCTGGGTTTGTGCGCTGTGGGGAACCATCACTGAAAATTTGTGACAGGGGTTTAGATACACGCTGTATAATTCTTCGTGAATATATAAACAAAGATAAATAACTTGTTTAATAATAATTATGATGAAAGTCACTTTTCAGTCAACAAATTTGGGGTCTAGATGATATCTAATAGACGTCCAAAATTTGAGGTCTAGATGATGTCCAATAGATGTCCAAATTGATGTGTAGATTTTCTTAATGATAAATTCCACTGCTGATTTTCAAAATTTTGCAAAAAAGAAGATTTTAAGTTGAATTTCCAAGATAAATTTCGTAAAAAAAAGTGATTTTTTCCAATGATGATTGAAGTTGAAATTAGAAATGAATACTAGATGGAGGATGTTAAAATAAAGTTTTTAAGGGGAAGCTTTCCACTTGTACCAGAATATTCTTAGAATAAACCGTAACTGCAAATGCTCATGGGTAGTGGAAAGCACACTCCTTTCATGTTCATAGCTACACATCACACCTTCTACCATGTCACGTAGCTAATTCGCAGCTAAGGTTGAATCACATCTTCATTGTGCTCTACGATATAAATACCATGAACATCTGATCGTAAATTTCTGGGTATAGCCTGATTTTCGTACCACACTATATTAAGGAAAAGTTTCATACATTTCAATAAATACTTTCTGAGGAAAAAAATCCGTGAAACATTATCTTTTTTACATTAACAACCCTTGGATAAAACTTAAAATAAAGTGTTCCTTCTTCGACTAGATTTTGCTTAATATACAATATTTTAATCCCAAGTCAAAATCGCCTGGTCACTTTCGGCCAACCTACATAAAATCCGACAATTCTTTATAAGGCGATTGCTATTTGTAATGAAAATAAAATCTTACGAACATTCCAAGAAGGAGCTTTAGCTGCGACAAAGCGATCATCACGAGCCCATGTCTACGTGAAAATGCTTAAAAGATAAACAGAAAGTAACAATCTACTCGTTTTTGAGGAATCGGTTGTTATATGACATGCCATTATCTTGGTATTCTTTACGGTCACTGTTTTAGCGCGTGCAAACGACTTGAAGGGGCCCACAACAAAGCCTGAAAAGTTGATACAGCCGAGCTAAGACCTTGATGGTGATATTTCTGAAAACAGAATTTGAAAAATTTAATCAGTTTTTAAGTTGTCGTGCAAACGGTGGATGGCCAGACGGCTGGATGGGATAAACGTACAGATAAAGCGTGCAAGAATATGTAGCTTTAGCTAAAGCTTCTAATAATGATGTGTAATGCTAGTAACAGCAAATTTTAAGTTTTCAAACATTGTTTTAATTTTAATAGGCGAATAAATTTATAATTTCGGTATACTGATTTTTAAAAGTGAATTCAGTTTTCATTCATCAAGCAAGGATTTTTCATAAAATTCAAAAAAATAAATAATTTTTTCAATAAAAAAATAATAAATAGCAGCTTGCAAAATTCCAGGAAGGGGCTTTAGCTGTGACGTAGAAGTACATTTATTAGGAGCTTTATCTAAAGCTTGGAGGTATAAGAATACATGTTTGGTCTGTACGTTTATCCATCCGGCCTTCCGCCATTTGCACGATAACTTGAAAACGTATTAACTTTTTCAAATTCTGTTTTCGACAATATCATCAATGTCATGGGTCGTCTGTATCATCTTTTCAGTCTTTTTCGAGGACCACTTCAGGTCAATTGTCCCTGCTCTGGTAGTGACAACACCTCCTAAAAAGAAAGCCTGTGCGCTGAAAATTCATACATTGTTACATCATAAAAAGGCATTGTTAATCATATTTCTACCAATAATAAACCCTAAATTATGACTCGTTATGAACATGTAACAGTGTAAGAATTTTCAGTGCACAGGCTTTCTTTCTAGGAGGTGTTGGTAGTGACCGTCAACAATGAATATCAAGAATTGCATGTGATATAACTATCGATTCGTTGTGAAGAGTCAACAATGAATACATTGTTACTTTCTGCTTGTCTTTTAAGCATTGTTGATTGAGTAGGCGCCCGCGAAGATCGCTTAGTCGAGGCACGATTGCTCTTAATACATTAATGATTGTATTTCTGCGTCACAACTAAAGCTCCTTCTTGGAAGAATTTATTCACGCATCATGGGCAATTGAGCAATCGTGCCTCAACAAAGCGATAGTCGCGTAGGCATGCTCATGTTAACAACGCTTAAAAGATAAACAGAAAGTAACATTTTATTCATTGTTGACTCCTCACTACGAATTGATTGTTACATGATATGCCATTATCTTGGTATTTTAAACGGTCACTGTTTAGAGCAAGTGCAATCGATTTGAAGGGGTCCAGTATAAAACTTGAAAAGTTGATATCGCCGAGCTAAGACGTTTATGATCATATTGTTCAGAACAGAATTTGAAAAAGTTAACCCGTTTTCAAGTAATCGTGCAAACAGCGGACGGCCGAATGGATAAACGTACACACCAAGCGTGCATTCTTAAACAGTTGAGCCACATTAAAGTGAATATTTCCTATTTATTTTAGTGAGCGTAAATAACCAATCGCAGAAGGCACTAAATAAATGAGGCAATAAATGACGTGTCATCAACCGATTGGTGAATATATACAATGCGTTTTAGTCATTCGAAAAACATTTCAATTGCTACACTGCAGAAACAGAACGATTTATCAGACACACAAAAAGGAATGAAAGGGGTGGCAGAATTTCAGAAACTGCGGAGTTTGAAAACTGTTCGCGTGCTGCTGTGTTTACCACAGTTTTACCACCCATGGCACAATACAAAATAAGCGGCATGGAAATTGTGGTGTTCCACGCAACCATAGATGAAATAGGGGTACACCGGCTGTGGCGATGCTTTCGGGGGAATCAACGTGCCCAAATAAACCAGGGGGCTACCGTAAATATTTCCAGAACGACAGTTCAGCGAATGTTGATATGTATGATGTCAGACGAATGGTGTCAACAGCTATGCTAATGACTGTGCATCGGCTGAAGAGTCTGGAATTTGCATGGCTGTACCGACACTGGACATCCACTGACTTGCAAAAGGTTGCCTTCTTAAATGAGTCACGTTTTTGGCTCCATCGAACGGATGGACGTTGGCGCATATGGCGAGAAAAGTCAGAACATAAACTCTCTTCAACCATTTCGAAACGGCAAAAAACTGGCGGAGACAGCGTTATGATCTGGGAAAAGTTTTCGTGGCATTATCTGGGCGCGCTCATCATTATGGATGGCAATATGAATCGACTATGATCTTTGCTGACCATTTATAGCCATATTTGGACATTGTCTTTCCTGGATAGAATGGCATCTTCCGGCCGACAATGCGATATCTCATACAGCGGCGTTTTAAGCTACGGTCACACTTTGCAATTTTTAGCCGCGCTTGCAACCGCAACCGCAATGGCTCTTCCCATTACCTAGCAACCCCCCCTCCGAATACGGCGCGTCTGCAAAAGCGCCAGAAAACGAAAAGCTTGTTTTTCTCGCGCTGGTTGCAGTAACGCCAACCAATCAGAAAGCTGATAATGATTGAATGCGGGACTGTTAAAATGTCGAATTGGACTTTCGCGATCGAAGCTCGCGTCGAGCTGAATTAAATTAAAGCATTTGGAATTCAAATTTCAGGAAATATCGAGGGAAAGATTTAAAACTACAAGATTGTAATATCATTGTTTTTAATTTTTTTTTTTAATTTAATTTATTACAGAGACAATTATCTATCCAGGGCCAGAATGGCCTAATAGCCGACAAGTTAGGTCCCTGGATAGAGAAATCGATGTTATGTCATTGTTCAAAATATAAGTGGATACAATCACAATGTTTCAAAGTGTGACCGCTGAATGGCGTTTGAAATGTGTTGCTACTACAGTTGCGGTTGCAGACGCGGCTGAAAATTGCAAAGTGTGACCGTAGCTTTAGGGTTTTCTGATGGTTTGGCAACCTCTTGGCCCCATCTAAACAGTGCAATAAATTATCCAACCAGCTACCGTCTAAGATGCAAAATAAGATTACTTTCAGAAACATAATAACTTAATGTAATTGCTTAAGAAAATATAAAGCAAGTTTTGGAAATTACAACTTCAATTCTGACTCTCACGGAAATGCCCTCTGAATATCTTTCAGTGGAAGTTTCAAATACAAGTTTTCAGTTTTCTCTTTAATTTCCATAAAACGTGCTCTGAAACAAGCTCTGAAGTTCTACTTCTTTCTCTTAATATACATGAACGTCTCATCATATTCTACGATTACAGAGTGGTGATATCTGTCGACGGTCAAACGAGGGAACTGGGATTCGTGCTTAATCATTACAACACATTCCTGTGAAACCACCAGATGCTTCTCCCGTGGACGTTTGTCCATTGAGACTCTTGAGCCCTACTCTAACAGACGAGGAAGACCTTATAACACAATTAAATCGATCGAAAGACACCGTAATTTAAAGAAGCTTAGTAGAATGACGAAAGTAGAGAATAATTTTGATCAAAAACATCTTTAAAGGTATGCGAATACTTTTGGGCTTGAGAAACAATGCTATCTGTTCCTCAGGGTTCAGAACATATATTTCACTCTGTCACGAGTTTAATATTTTAACTATGAATTAAACTTTATGTTAATATTGTATCTATAATCAAGATTTTATTACTATATATTTGTACTTATATTTTCATATAATTAAGAGAAATTATAAAATTTGATATAAAATTCTAAAGAGAATGTGAATTTAATACAGTTATGTGTTAGATATAAATAACTTTCAGAAAATAATCCGTATGTTTCACATTTACCTTAAATTCTATCCAACAATAGATCATTTTAAAAGAAAAGATAAAAAAGTTAACAATATGATGAATTATTAAGCAGTGGAAGAATTGGGCTACTTATTGAATTTCCTATTTCTGTCTTTCGTCCGTCTGTTCCTTTCATATTTTCGAAATTCGGTATGCAGTTTAATTTACACGTGTTACTTCACTGTTTAATTTGGTTTAGATCGGTCAGTGGGATTTGAGTTACAGAGGTGGAAATTAGAGGGCTCCATCTGTCTCTATGGCATGCGTAAAGAAACTAAATTCGGGAGTTATGGGTGTAGCGGTCACAGGCCCTACAGAACTATTAATATTTTCATCTGACAACATATGGCATATGAAATGTCATTCGATCAGAAATGGCGAGAAACGAAAGAAGGTAGAGCTATTTTTCATTTTCTAAATACTACAAAGGACCAGAATAGGTGGAAAAACCCCTTTCGCCACCATCAAATGTGTTCAATCTGGTGAACGCAGAATACCAAGAACAATTCTTAACCACTCCGGTTGACACGCTATTCAAAGACCTTCCAATGTTCGTTGTCGTCTCTTCCTAGGGCCCGTTTATGTAGGCCAAAGCCACAAAAATCCATAGCCGATATATCCGATGAAATGGAGCGGATTCTGGTATCTTCTTGCTTGCGTTCCAGGAACAAGAACAGTTGTGAGTCGACGCCTTGTCTTGATCGTGTGTGTAGCCGCTCTCGGGGCTCTAGTACGAGTGCTTCTCCCTCGTGTACTGCCTCTGTCATACACAGCATGGTCTCTACTACGGTGGCAACAGCCTTGGTTATGGCTACAACCGCACTAACCACCAAATAAAATGATGAAACCAAAATGCTGGGGGTCATTTATAAAAACGAACAATAACTGGGGACCGAATTAAAGGAAATCACAGGATCTAAGGAAAAAAGCCTTCAATATGTCAAAAATACATTACAGCCATAGTCTCTTTAGCACATTTCTATAATAATTAAAACAAAAAACATTCGTGCCTATCGTGCGTTGATAGCACTGGCTTTTCTGACAGATGAGTCCATAGGAAGCGATATCTATACGTTAAATTTTCCAATTTTCCAATTAGTTATTGCTTTATTAGATATTCTAACTATTTCCTATATGGTATCAATAATTGATTTATCAGGCTAAGAGGGCAATTTACCGGCAGGGGACCACATTACCACCTTTTCCTCTATTATTTAAAGGAAAACATTAACATTAAAACATTATCACGAAAACCTTAAAATCTGTTTTGCTTTAGTTTTTAAAAAAATACGCAGAAAATTTTCTATTTTTCGAAATAGTAAAGTAGACTTTCCCGTGTTATTATAAAGAATCAATGTTCAGCACTACACAAGTTCAGTTCCTGATAGCTGAATCCAAAAGTGGTTCAAATATTTCCAAAATAAATTTCAAAAAACCTTGTGCTTTTCTTCATTATACGTAAAACAAGTTTTAATGTGCAAAATTGTCTTCTGTAGTGACATAACTGAAATTCTAAGTTAAAATGCAGGGTAAGGCAAAAAGATGTTAACACTGCGTATACGGGAGACCTAATTTTTTTTTTATTTTTCCCAATTTTTTTTCCCCAGAATAAAAATGGCGTCCCGATATTCCATAGTGGAAAGAAGGAAGATAGCTGCCTGGATGGAGGTCTTTCAGTCCCCAAGCATCGTACAAGAAAAATTCCGGGCCTGGGCCGGACGGGATGCACCATCACTGGAATTCCTCCCCAAATGGCCCACAGGGCCTTACTAAAAACAATGGACAGACTCTATTAAGTTTATTGAGAGGGATGGCTGCCAAATTGAAACCCTGTAACCCAATCCCTGCCTTGTAATTTAAAGTGATTAAAACACCCATTTAACGTTAACATCTTTTTTGCTTCACCCTGTATATAATTGGAAACTTTCAAAATTTAACTTTAGATTAAAGAGTAAAAGTTTCCAATAATCTGCAAAAAAAAACAAAACTATTATTGCAACTGGTTTTATTTACCATTTTGGTTTGTATATTTAATGAACGACAGGAAATAAGCATTATGTTCATATATCCAAGAGAAAAGTTCGACAATTTAAAAATTAATCAAACGCATGCAATACTCGTAAATTGTCCATTTATGCTATTTGTTAAATCAACAGCGGATTTATTCGCAATGAACAGGCTTCGTTAACACAAAATGTGCCCGTCTTTTCATCGATATTACCAATACATCTTCGTCTATTTGTTTTGTCGCACAATCAATAATCGAACTGATGCCGACTGTCATTTCAGGTCAACTAAAGCGAATAGATATTTTCTGATCGAAGTGTTTCCTGTTCATCGGCCGTTCTTTCTCCTCGATTGGAACGAATTTGGAAACCGGCGACATGGACACAATTTGTTCTCATAACAGGATCCGTGGGTTGAATTGCAAATCTAATGAATAGAGCATCAATGAAATTATGATTTTCAATCATCTCTCCGTTATTCAAGGGGGAAGTAAAATTCTGTATATCCCTCTTTGTTGTTATTAATAATATTGACATACCCTTAAGGCCAAAATAACATTCACCGAACAAAAGTTTAACTTTGAAAAAAAACCTAATTTTTAATTAATTAAAAATTTCATGTGATCCACCTACATGCATTTTATCTGGAAATAATGATCTTGGGATTTTACCATATCAACTATTATCAATCAAATCTTGAATATAATTTGATGGTGGTGTCTACAACCCTATACATACAGGGTGATTCAGTCAATTTCTGACCATTTCAGTACTATGATTTATTGACCCATTAATGTTTACATACTTAGCATTTCAGTACGATATTTTAGGCAGTTCGGAGTTTTTATTCCCGTGGAAAAGTCTTGATGATATGCTCAATGTGGCCATCACGAACGTTTTGAACTGCTCGCAGCCGAATGGTGAAGTTGTTCATAAATCTATCCAGGATTTCTGCATCCACAAGGGTGCAGCAGTCGACAATGCTTTGTCGCAGCTGGTCTAGGGTTTTTGGTGCTGTAGTGAACACACTGTCTTTAAGGAACCCCCAGAGATAAAAATCACATGGGTTTAGATCAGGACTCGTATTGGGCCAAAGAAAGCCACCCCCGAATCGATCTGGAAACCTGTTTGAAATGACACGATTTCCGAATTTCTGATTGAGAAAGTCTAGCATTTCATTAGTGGTGTGAGGCCTAGCCCCATCCTGTTGAAACCATTGATGTCGAAGCGGTATACGCCTCCTTCGCAGCTCGGGGATGAAGAAGGTTTCCAACATGTTAAGGTAAACCTGTGACGTTACGGTGCCCTCAAAAAAGAACGGACCAATGATGCCTCTTTTGGAAATCGCGCACCAAGCCATAAACTTTCGTGGATGAAGAGGTGACTTATGCATCTTTTGAGGATGCTGGGAACCCCAAAAACGAACGTTGTGTTTATTAACGTCACCTGACAGATGGAAGAAGGCCTCATCTGACATTCACAGTTTGTCCACAATGTCCTGATTGGCTTCCATTTCTGCTCCAAACTCCATCGCAAATTGTTGTCGCTTCTGTCTTCCAGTGTCTGTTAACTCCTGATAAACATGGATCTTATACGGGAACAGGTGTAAATCCTTTCTCAAAATTTGCCATGTCGTGGTATACGACAGCCCTTCTTCAATGGATAGGCGGCGAACAGATTTTGTGGTAGGGGAATCGACCGTTCAAACACGAGCTTCGCTCCCGCCTTTTTTCTTGCCTTTAACACATCCAGTGGCACGAAATTGCTTGACAAAATCCACGATTGCTTGCCTGCCTGGTGCGTCTCGACACTTATACTCCTTGCGGAACTTTCTTTGCACAGTTACAGGTGATTTTGTCTCGAAATACCATCCGACAACCTTGCATTTCTGCTCTGTTGATAAAGCGGGCGCCATTTTTCAACAATACGATTTTCATGCAGCGCCGTTGCAACAATACAAACTCCAACTATTTAGAAATTCGGTATGGCGCTCATATTCTTTCAATTGTTTATCCCTAATGTACGTCATTCGAGTGAAATGGTCAGAAATTGACTGAATCACCCTGTAGTTCTTCTTTGGAAAAATTGGAATATAAATTCCACGGCATATAAAATTCTTCTTGTGTCATATTGAGTTTTTGATTCCTATTTCCATAATCCTTCCAACCACCTTAATAACATGTAAACGACAGACCCATTTGACCCAGAAAACTTTCATAAGGATTTTAGACGCCTAATAAACTTTTGAGTCATAGAAGCCATCATATATTAGATAATAAACTAGATCATTATGGAATAGATGTTCCATTAAAGGGACTTAAAATTGAAACCAGCCATTATAACTACGCTTATTTCTCGGTTTCTAAAGCAACACAGCCTAATATTACACAAGTGCTAATATTTAATTTTTTTCTAGAAATTCGATATATCTTACGTTTTTTCCCCACGTGTGCTTACATAACGCAAGTGGCCTGCTTTTTATTTATTGAATCCATTCATTGCTCTTTTCGTGATTATTTGCATATTCCTTTTGATGTTATTAAGGTGTGCACTCATTTTGGCTAGTGAGTACGTAAAGAAAAATAAATTTCATTGGATTTACTTGAACACCAAGGTAAATAATGTTCATAACACAAAGAGAATTAGCAATTGTATTTATGAGGTGAAATTTTTTCTTCGTCTTTGCTGAAAGCATTTACAGTACCGTACCCAAAGTTAAGGAATAATAAATGAATAGAGCAATTAGATTCAAATAGAAGATTTAAATTAATAATGAAGATCGTTAAAATTTTTGTGTGGATTCCATAAAAAATTCATTCGCTGAATGAGGTATTTGATTGTGAATAAAATGAATTCATGCAGATGAAATTATATGGAAAAAATATTTTTTTGATGAGTGTTGACAATTTTATAAAAGTTCTTAATGTATAAAAATAACCAAAATCTATTTTCCTGAGTAGTATCAACAATTACAGAAACCGTAGTTGGTTAGAGCTGATCATTCTAAATACAGTGGGCGCCGCTTAACATAATCGAGATGATAAAGTTATCATTTTTGGGTGGAACGTTTGTAAACAAATATATTGAAATCAGGATTATCATTTTAGCGCTTTTAATTGATGTGAATTTAGTGTTGAACATCATTATAATTAAAACTAAAGAATGCACAATTGAAACTTCGGACATGAAAAAGAACACTGATTGAAATTCCGTCGTCTATTAATATAAAGCTTTAGATATTGTTATCAAAACTTTAGATATTGTATTTAAAACTTCGGATATTGTTGTCAAATTTTAGTCAAATTTAAGCGTTTACGTAGATATTCTAATGCAAAGACTCCAATCCCTGGAACCAGTCAAAAACGTCAATTATATACAGGCCATGTAATAAGGGCGCCATTTAAGTCATTGGAGCCCTTATTACATGGCCCGTAACTAATCAGAATTTGGCCAATCAGATTTTGGCCAATCAAAGCCATTCATGCAGATCTTTATTTAATATTTTACTGTAATATTTTACTGATTTTATTGCGGTCTTATGCATTTCAGTAATGGAACAGGGTGAAGAGACATTCTCCAACTCATCTTGGATTGCGCAAAGCACTTACTGTTATATGCGAAAAGGATTTTGCTAAAAGATGAAAGCTGTGCTTTCGAAATATCGTATTCAAGTCATTTTTTTTCTTTTTATTATTTTTATTTTTATTTATTTTTAATTTCTATTAATTTTTAGCTTTTGTTAAGTTTTAGCTTTTATTTTGTAATTTGTTTCATTTTGGTCTCTGTTGTTAATTTATTGTGGTTATTTAATCTTTGTATGGATTAATTTATTAAATTTTTAAACTTAATTTATTAGGCTGTATTTTATGTATTTATGCAAGTTATTTTAAATCGCAGTTATGAATAAAAATTTCTCTTGGCAAAGAAGCAAAATTCATAAAAAAAATTCCAAACAACAACACAATAACCGTTTAAAGCAAATTCTGACAAACTTTTTAACAACTTAAAATAAAGACCCAATAGAAAGTGAAGTGAGAGATAAAGCTTTCGAAATTGCGTATGAATTGATGTAGAAAGCGAAGAGAACGAAGATCTTTCGGACGATGTGCGGCCAAAAATTCTCTTTTATTTCATTTGCAATTCATGAGATTTCCAAACGAATTTCAAACATTTGGTTCGTTCTTTTACGCTTAAGCAAATGGCATCATCGTCTTCTATTTACTATAGAAATATTGACCTGGCTATAGTTGTTGCTGTTTCTACTACTTCTCACTTCATGATTACTTACTCAGTAGGAGGTTCAGAAAAATAGCCCTTTTCCCGATGTTTAACGAATCTTTGGGCCCAAAACGAAATCACTCGAGCCTAAAAGGAAGGAAATGCCATTTGAGCGCCAACATTCAATAAACACGGGCATCTTTCAGTGTCGGAATAATAGGCAAACGCACTATTTTAGTCTTGATTATTATAAATAAAAATATATTGAAGGTATATAGGTATATTCATATAAGGTATAGTCATAAAAGCTGCAAACTTTGTTAATAAATTCAGTGTCGAATCATGAAGTAAACGCAGTTGCAAAAATTAACGCACGCACATCCGAACTCGCACTTATTTTCTTTCGCAGACTTCCTGGTTATTTCAAGGAAAAAGATCTTTGGCCAATAAATAACGAAAGCAATAAATTTTGGGTTAATGATGGTATTAAGCTACTTAAAAGGCGCCGCCAATACACTCTATGAATAGAGAACACAAATCAAACCCTAATCTCTCATTTCAGATGGCGACTGGTGGTCCAATGGAAATGGGCAAAATCGAAAAACAAAAGGCAGCTGTTTAAAATTTCAATATTCCTAAAACTATTGCGTTTTAAAATAGATTCAAGAAATGATGTAAAGATAGTGGAAAATACTACTATTCAACTATGTTTATTTTCATGTATATATACACTCAAGACTAAGTGTAGTTTTCTGTTTGAAATTCAAGACAACATCAAGAACGCAGTGTTGAATTTATGACGATTTATGATTTTCTGTGTTTATTTTATGGGTTAATTTGCATTTTATTTCCATCTTACAAATATTATAATCAAGATTAAATATATTTTACATTTATACCCATGTATTTTACTCATGATCCAGAAGCTACATCTCTGTTGACAACTAATTTAATAAATGATTATAAATTTTATAAAATACCAATATTGGAGTCGAGATGTTATAAGCAAGATGGCAAACAAATTATTAAATATAGCTATTGCATTTCGGGATCATCTTATAATGAATATTCAAATAAATAAAAGAATTTTGAATAAATAATAAATCTAAAATGGTCAAAACCCTTTATTATCAGTATAAAATATTACTCATATAAAAAACACCGCTTGAAAGAAAAGTGATGGGAAACAAATAAATTTATTCTTTATATAGATTAAAAATTCTAAAATAAAATAATAAGATAATAAAATGTTAAATAAAGTTCACCATATTGAGACTTTTGTAGAGGATGAGTTGAAGTCTTCGAAGAAAACGGCAAGGATTGAAAAATTATATTTGTAGAGGGGAGGAAAACATACTGAAGATTGTTGTGTAAATGTATTGAAGAAATTTTAGATACCAAAGAAAACAAATAATTGAATAATGAAGATGTAGAAGAATGCCGAAGCGTAGAAAACTGTCACTTGAAGATTCCAAAGAAAGTGTGCGGGTTTAAATCGATGTTTTGATGATTCTTAAACAGTTGAAGTTGTATTTTTAAAAATTTATTTTTTTGAAATAAAGTTGAAATTTGGAGACTAGTATTTATTGGATATTATGGTTGAAATTTTCTTGATGATAAAATGTGCAAAATAAAAGAGTATAAAAAGACAAAAACAACTACTGTTTACAACATAATCATCAGCCAGATTGGAACAATACAAAAATAATTAATAAAGAAGAAAATTATCAAAAAAGACTATAAAAAACATTAAATAACATAACTAATAAAAAAACTTAGCCAAACCTGCAACAGAAACTGATAAAAAATGGAGATTACTATTAGGGAAATAAAACATTAAATTAAAGGTAATCAAAATATAAAAAAAATAATCAACGATCATACAACACTCAAGTATTATTAGCCAAACAAAAATTATTTGCATTTCATATTTAAATTGCTTAGATTATTAACTATTCTGTTTTCAATTTAGTTTAAAAAATCAAAAACTGAAGATGAAAAAAATTTCTCGAATACATTTTTTAAATGATCATTCTCTTAACGAAAATTATTTTAGGAAGATCTACGGAAGCTCTTTATGAAATCTTACTTATCGACTTGTATTAACGAGTTTAATAAATATTTTCATACATGAATAACTTTCTAATATAAGTGCTCGTATTTGCAGAGATCATTCCTCCATAGGACATGTTTCCATTGTTACATGATCTAGTTTCGGTGAGCTGTACTTAAATGATATTTTGAAACTTTGTAGCAATTGTTTCAGCTGAAAACTGCTGATTGTTTTCGTGTCATATGCGGTAGCACATGATAATCTGTGTCTGTCATTTATTTGTTATTTATAATGTCTTTTCTTATTTCGGACAGTATATCTTTAAGAAATTTTCAACCATCTCTAATAGTAGCGCTCCAATTTTCAACTTTATTTCAAAAAGAAGTTTCTAAAAATACAAATTCGTCGAAAGATTGATTCCAACCCGCAGACTTTCTCCCTTCAAGTGATGGTTTTGTACATTTCAGGATTCTTCCACATTTTCATTATTCAATTCTTTGTTTACTTCAGTATCTTCAATTTCTTCGAGACATTACATTCTTCAAAATGTTTTTCTCATCCTCCACAATTATAATTCTTCAATCCTTGCTGTATTCTTAAGAAATTCAACCCATCTTCTACAAAGCTCTCATTTTGGTGAACTTAATTTAAAATTTTATTACAATTATTATTTTATTTTGAAATTTTCAATCTTTATAAAGAAGAAATTTGATTTATTTTTAATTAATTAATAATATCATATACTCCTATTATTTAAAAATTAATAAGAAATGGAACCGAAAAATTAAAAACCTCAAAAGAATTGTAAAAGTGCTTCTTTATTAAATCTTTATTAGCTTTATTCCCATTTAACTCCTACAGGCTTGTTCATATGACTATATGGTCTTTTAAAGGAATGTTACCAATATTACGGTCACCAACAATAAATGAGTAACCGAGGTGGTCTAATTATTTACGGCCTCTCCCCTTTTAGGTGAAAACCATCTGTTCCATATAATAAAGTAGTTTAATTTATTCCGAAAAAAACGAGGGGTCTCGCATAACAGCGATGAGGTTTCTTTTTTCCTCGGCTTTTTTCGCCTACCTCGCTCATCTGCCGACTTCATTCTCTTCCTTTTCATTCCCTGTTATTGATGAGGGGAAGGAGATGGAAAGGAGGGAGAGAGAGAGAGAGAGAGAGAGAGAGAGAAAGAAAGAGGGAAATGGTGGTAGGGTGGAGCGCTAGGGAGTGAAGAGAGGAGGAGGAGGAGGTGGGTTAAAGCGAAGAGAAAGACGGGGGTTCCTTCGACGGTTCGAGATCACCAACCTTCTTCGGGTGTCATTGTCTGGTGGGCGATATCCGGTTGGGAATCGAACCAGAACGCTGTGCCTATTTCCGCGGCGCTAGGAAGAGCACTCGGGTGCCAGGGCTTCCCGACGGTTATTTTCCTCGAACCTTTCCATTTCCATTTGCAATTCTAAGCTCACTTAAGGATCGATGCTTTACATGGCGCCCAGAATTGGCCGCTCCACTCGGGAACAGCGATCCCACCGCCACCACCGCCGCATCCTCCGCCGCCGCAACCCCGAACACCCTCTCGACTTTTCGGTGAAAGATTCGACAGCTTTCTCTCCCTGCCTCTCTCTCTCTCTCTCTCTCTTTTCTATTTTGCCCTTTACAATCTTCCATTTTCTCTCTCTTTCTCTCTCTCGCTCTCTTTCTTTCTTTTTCGTTTCTCAATGAGGGAAATATCACATGAAAAATGGAAAACATGAAAACCTCTTTTGAAATGCTGCTTAAAAGTGTTCGCTTTGCAACTAAAGGAGAATGAATGAAGGTTGTAACTTACGGGATGTTTTGTTTTTGGGCGATAATAAAATGCATCCTATTTGCAGAACTGCGCGATAAATCACCTTTTAACGAGAACCACAAATTGAATTGGTTGAAACTAAAGGGTGAATTTTCAATTAATTTGCTCTTATAAGGGTAGAGTGGTACACTTTTATTTTGAATGCCCATTCTTTAAATCAGCCCTATCTTTAAAATTCCCATCCTGAAAAAAGCGATGCATTAGAAATTACTATTTTCTAAGCATAACTAAATTAAATGTACTGAGTGAAACAAAGGCACTTCCCCGCTTTTTCTGAAGGGATTTTGAGTACTTTAGAAAAATAATTCCAGTTTGATGAAATAACTTAGTGTACTTTCTAATGATCCTAAGGGCATTCTTTTTAAAGTTTGGGGCATCCCTACATAGTTTTTAATTTCTAACAGTTTTATTATTAGACATAGACTCGTAATTCCAAGTATGTAATTTTATCTCCGTCCATCATTAAGAATAAAGAAAGATTTTTTGAAATCTGCCCAATACTTAAAACGTTGAGTTATTTAATAATACATCCACATCCACTCCGAATTACTTATTAATAGGCCTTTTGGAAAAAGTTATGTTTCAGTGTCGCCATTTCTTTTCATTTTTTTCCCTTGTATTGTCCATTTTTTTGATTTGTAATTATTGTATGCAAAATAAAAGGTTTAGAATCGAACATCATTTTCCAAAAAACAAATCACGTTTTTACAATAGCCGCATTCGAGAAGAAAGAAGATTTCTTGCGGAGCATCTATCGTGAACCTAATGATGGAAAACGCTGAAGCAGATTGTAGTGTAGGGTATTGATAAAAAAATCTCAACTCTTTAACTAATGGGCCGAAGAAAAAATCTTTCTTTATTCTTTATGAAATGAACAGAACTAAAATTGCCTAATTGGAATTACGGATCTATCTCCAATAATAAAAACGTTAAAATTTAACAAAAGAAAAAAAAGGTAGGGGTTATTTAAGAAGAATGCCCTTATGATCATTGGAAGGTATACTACCAAATTGTATCAACAAACTAAGTTATTTTTCTAAATACCGAAATTCCTTCAAACCAAATGGGGAGGGGATAGTGAAGGTAATACAGTTTCACCCTATATATACATTAAACTAGGAAAAAACGATGGCGATATGTTTTAAATTAGAGCCTCAGAAAAGGATATATGAATGACCTGCTATAGAAAATAGCCAATAAAAAATAAAAATAAATTAAAAATAAATAAAATAATTTTTTTGTAAAGCAAACTTGTTGACATGCTGAAGAACGCAGATTGGCTGCCACATTATACATTTATAGTGATTAAAATTTTCTTGTGGATTTGAGTCTTATGTTCTCTGGACTTATTATTTATTATTCAGAGCATTTAATAAATATACAGGGAGTTTCAAAAATATGTTTACAAACTTTGAGGAGAAAGAAACAAGAAAATAAATCCATATAAATATATGTCCGAAAATCCTTAAATTTTGAGGTATTAATGAAAGTTTACATTATATCTCACCTCAAAAATTCATAATAGATGTTCAAAATGTTCTCCGCGTGGTTATATATGCACGAATGCACTCTTTGGATCATTGACTGCCCCACCGTTTAATACTCCCAGACGGTACCGAATGGTTTCGCCGGCTTCATGAAACGTTGATGAAGCGTCTCTGCATTAGGAAATGGATATCCTGCCATGGTTAAAGGGAACACCTTTCAGTTAACTCACTGCTAGACAAATAAAACGTTGAAGACTAACCACAAACGCATACAAATGACAAATGTAAAAAGTCTCCATGGCAACATAGCTCCATCTGGTTGTTTACAAACTTCCATTAAAGGATCGTACCTCAAACTGCGTTGAATGTAAACTTTCATTAATACGTCAAAATCTAAGCATTTTCGGACATATATTTACATGGACTATCTTTCTTGTTTTGATGTGAGGAACCCGCCCTCAAAGTTTGTAAACGTATTTTTGATCCATCCATGATATTTATTGAATGCTCTGAATAAATGTTAAACATTAATTCAGTAAGAGTGGATAGAAAGGAAACTTCAAAATATCGTGGATACTTACATAAGTAAAAGTGCTGTAACAATTCTTAGTGCTGTAGAGAAATAATTTTTAAAAACCTGGTCTCAGAGTTGATCCATAACACTGAAACCGGATAATACGATAAATTTTTGCTCCTCCCAAATTTCGTATAACAGGGTTTGCCTGAAATTAAACTTGAGAGAATTGACAGAGAGTACGGTAAAATTGCACAGGCCAACAAAGAAATAATTTTTTAAAAACTTATGCTGATTTTTATGCTTTTTTGTGATGAACCCGTAACTGAATTCAGGTTTTTTCTATCACCTCCAGAGTCTTGTCTTTCAATAAAACATTTTAAATTTGGGACCTGATAAATTTCCTTGTTCGAAAAATATAGACACTTTTACAGTGCAAAGGCTTCTCTTTACATCCATTACTTTGACATTGCATGTCTCTATGACTATAACTTGGAAATGTGATGTGATAGAAAAAAAAATCTAAGAGCAGATTAGGATTCAGCAGACTAAAACCATAAGAATAAGGCAAATTCATCCAAAATGTTTTTTCCTCGTTGGTCTGTATTACTGTCAACATAAATTAATATTTTCTTTGAAAAATGCTACTCTTCGACATAATCTCCATTAATTTGTATGGCCTTACGCCAGCGGAAAACAAGTTCCTGCATGTCAACGTTTGTCTTGTTCGAGAAGCCATATTCTTTACACTTAACACAGCGACCAATGATCCTCCTATCGAGTTCACATCTTTTTTAGGCGGCGGAACACAAACGCTTGTGAATACAAGTATTGATCACATCGTTTAGAATGCAGTCATCACAGAAACCATTTTTGCAGATTGCTACAGATGCATTATCTTTCATAACTTCGTGTAATTTCGGACATCAAATGCCAGAAATATTTAGCATTAAAAATTTTACTGTTCTGTCTTTACTATTCGCTGAAAAAATATAGGGCATTACTTTCTTGGCAATCTTCGTGCTTTAGATTAGAACTGTATACAATCAAACAATTTTTTTAACAAGTAATTCATCTTTCTTTTTTCTTCCTCTCTTACCTTTTCGGTGTCGAGAATGTGAAATGACTGTTGGATCTAACCATTTGAAATTTAACCTAGTAGGGGATCAGCAACTCACTGGTCTCGAGAGCGACAAGACCTGCGCCTTAGCGCTTTCGGCCACCGAGCCGGCTATTAGTAATTCATAGGAAGGTAATATTAAAGCGCGATGGATGCGTACATGGGCATGCATTTGGGATTTTATTCGATGCTGTTAGACAATTATTTACTACTTAATTTGTTAATACTAATCCGCGTATGAGTTAATTCAAGCAAATTTCATTTGTGGCAATAACATGGCATATACGTATATTAACAGAAAAACCTTTCGAAAGATTTCTAAATTTACAATTTTAAAAATTAAAAGAGTTACACTAATGATAATAATGGTTGATTTCGCATGCTTCGGGTTGAAAATCCTAATGTACTAGTGAATCACCATTATCAAAGCCTATAAAAGTGTCACAGCCAAAAGGGTTTTAATATTGGTAAACGATGAACTGTAGGAACGAGTAAGTAACAATTTAAAAGCGCTATGAAGTAAATTTAATTGCTTAATAGTGCGTTTAAAATTGTTTAATGTTTTCGTTTTCAATAAAAAGCTGAATGTGTTTAGAGCGCGTAATTTAAAACAATTTTTTCGTTCTCCTTATTAACTGTTTATTTCTTTGTTGCCACTTCTTTACGCAGGAGTCATTTTCTAATACAAGGCAAGTAAGGCAGTGCAAATGGCCTGTCTTTTCGCGTGTAAAATATAGGAATCTTATCGCTAAGGTGCGTTTTAATGCGTTTTTACGGCAGCCTCGGTTTGAAGAGCGAATGGGAATTTTCTTTAATTAGCTCCAAATCGATCCATATAACGCGATCATTGCCGTCAGTTAATTCACCCGTAATAGTTGGAAAGCATTAACATATCAGGAGGGAAAAGGTTGGCGCATGCGCCCCGCCATTCACCCCTTCCCCAAATACCCCCCCATCGCCCACCCACCCTCGAATCAAAACCCTCTCTCTGCCGACATCCCAATGGCAGGCCGGGGCAAGCCATTCTTGGTCGAGATCAGTTTCCGTTATCAGATAGCGCTTGGCCCCGGCTGCTTCGCTCTCATTCTGGGGAGCAGTTAATCGGGGTCCCCTGAGTGGCTGACCCGATCTCCCGGGGACGGACGCCCTGTTCATCGCCCCGGAATGTCAACCTTCAAAAGTGTGCGTTGGCGAGCGCCTTCTCCCTTTTGCCAGCTTCCCATCCACTTGCCATCTCCTTCCAAGAAAACTCCCTCGCAGGTTAAAAGGAAAGTCGGGCTAATCTCTTCTCCTCTTTCAGGATTATTGGAATAAATGAAAGTTGTCATTGTCATCTTCGCCAGCTTCGGGGCTTCGTGCACACCAAACTTCCGCTTCCCGTTTGGGGGCGATAACGATGCCCGATACGCCAACCTAAATGCTTTTCACCAACTTCAAAATAAAATTACAGTCTCGAGTAAGAAATGAGAAGTAACGCGTTCGCGGCTGCTACTGCCGCTGCTCCTTCAAAAAGACGTATAAGGAAAAGGAAGGGCTGGGTGGGGTAGGCGGGAAAAAAGAAAACTTTTTCAAGCCGAGCCTTTAGATTTTTCGTAAAGATAATCGCAACGTTCTTTCATAAATATAAAACAGCTTTTATGCCGTAATAAAAATAAGATTGTTCTTAAAGGAATTTCATTCACTTCGTTGCTGAAACTCGCGTGGCGGAGAAACCTCATCGTTTTGTTCGTGTTCGGTTCGTTAAAATTTTAAAATACAGCTCCAAGTTCTACTTAAAATTTGAAGTTCCGTCATAAGTTTTAAATAACCGCTGGTCTTATCTATTGTAGGACAGTAAGAAGATGTGAATCCTTAAAAGCAAATATTTTATATATTTAGAAACCATTAGAGATGGATGACTCATCAAGAAATTAATAACTTTTGCATAAAGCCGTAGTAGCAAAAAATTAAAATTATATACTCTGTAATTTAAGCATAAATTTAATATCGTGGTTTCAATGCTATGCAAGAATCCTGATGAGAATCCTTCAAGAAACCACTAAGTAGATTTTCATCCAAATATTCCAAGGTCTCTCTCTGATAAAGAAATTTAATAAAACAGAAACTCTGTTAGATAGATATATCCAGTTGTTTTTGTATTATTTTCTTCATAAGAGAAAGCTCTTTTAACGTTAGGAGCCGAAATCAGTTATATCGAAATGACATCTATGAAAAAGAAAGCGCTACCGGAGAGCTATTAGAACCTTAATTAGAAGAGTGCCACCATGGCTAATGGGCCAACAGGATGGTCCGCCGCCAGATTAGGCATTATATATACGTGCATTCCTGAATTGAACGTGTTCCAACCCATAGTTTGGATGAATTGGTCCTCTACGTTCTCCCGACATTACCCCCTTAGACGTTTCCTGTGAGAATATGTTAAAAATACAGTGCTTTCTATATCGATCCCCTATCTGTATATGTTGCGGGGAAGAATAGTGGATGTGATAATGTCAGTAATGCTATGTTTGCACTATGCCTTGATCACGGTTAAGTAACCATGGTTACTAAACCGTGGTTAGCTCATCAAGCACTTTCCGTTCGCACCACTGCATTCAAGAAAAATGACGGTTACCAAGAGAAATGGTGTTTTATAAGAATTTTTTCCTCGCAATTATGTCAATAGATAACGATTTAAGTATCAATTGCCTTCCGCAGGCGACAAATCTTGCCGTTAGCGAAATTACGATGGATGGAGCTGAATGTGCTCGTATACTTAGCGGTTGTGTTTAGCCATTATCAAGTCTGAAAATTGATCTCCCCAAACGTGTATAAGAGCATTGATTTCCTCATCAGACTGCTCGCTGCTGCGCTTTTGCTAGACAGCCATGTTTTATTTTCCTGTTTGTTGGTGCTAACCGGATTTATGAAACACGATTAGTTAACCGACTCTTGACCGAGATGTAAACGCGGTTAGGTAACGGAAACAGGCCGCAAAGTTCTGTTTGATCGTGATCAAGAGTTAACCGTGGTTACTTAACCGTGATTAAGGCGTACTGCGAAAATAGCATAACAGAAGGCATACTGGCGAATACTTGGCCAGAAATTGAATATAGTCTGGATATTCTCCGAGCAACAAAAGGGGTATATGTTTAGGTTTACAAAGGATGTGAAAAATTTTCTGAGATGAAGAACTTAATACAGAAAACTCTGTATCCATCAACCTTGTTTTTGTTTCATTAAATTTCTTTATCACAGGAAGAGAGTTTCTGATCATCGTATACTTCCTTTTAATTTGCTTATTAATTCTTTTTGAGAGAGAGTATCATTTCAAAGCTAATTGGGCATAACATAATAGAGAAAGGGGGACTTTTGCAGATATTTTAATCTTAGAAGGAATTCCAAATACAATGACCTTTCAATATAATTCAATAGAAAAGGGAAGGAAAGGAAAAATTCCGCGACCTGGAGACGAACCAGAGGCCATGCCTTTCGCTGGTACCGTTTTTTCCAATTGAGCTGCCGCGCACAATGAACCGCAAAGCTTTTACAATACGTCCATACGGACTTCCATGTAGCCACAAATCAGCTCAATCGGCAGAGCAGGCGTCCAACTCGGGAATCCTCCTCCTTTACCCTTAAACTATCAAATATATTAGTAAGCATAATTATTGTGTTTTTCAGTGTAATTATCTTTTTTTTGAGCACAACTTTATTGCTTACACACTGTGTAGATAGCCTACATCTTTTACGAAGAACTATCCCTTCTCTTAATATAGCCGTGAATTATTTTGAAGACAAGCATCTATGCACTACTCGGTAAAGTCACCGCTAGCACTGATATTCTTTGTGCCCAATCAATGAATATACTACGATCGACAGTATCTTCCCTGTCCGTAAGCTATTGTGAATGTTTCCCACCATCAAATTCTCGCACGCAATGAATTCAATTGCAACCACATCTCCCTCTAACAAGGGAATCCTCGAACATGTACATCACAGATTTCCACCAAATTGAATTATGTTACTCATCTGAAGCTACTCTAGATGCTTGCAAAATAAGAGCGTGCGAAATTTTGTTTTTTTCTAAATAAACCGCGAAAACGAAAAAATTTGAGCACACATAGCCATACAAGGACTCCATTGTTAAAGGGAGACCTGTGTATTAATGCGCTTAAGGGAACTTTTTTCTTCCACTACTCTGCAATAAGCACTAATCCACTTCACATGAAATCAATGGAAGTAGAGAGCAGGAGATGACAGTTGAATGGCTTCTAAACTTAGTTTTTAAAAATAGATTATTACAATTAGCTAATTGCCTTCCAGTAAAAATGTGTACAGTAATTACTAACCATTTCCTTAATTTATTATTTCATTTTATTATGTAATTCGGTAATCAAACACGGGGCTGGCTTTATGTGCAACGCCGAATAATACGTTGTGTTGGTGAGGGGGATATGTATCGCGGTTCTTTATAATTTTAAATAAAAATAGTATTCATAGATGCTTATCTCATCTTATAAATTATTTCGAGAGGAATAATTGTATAGCAAAATTAAGATTTTATGCTTAATAATAGTGCTCTAACTGCAATTCTTTGGCGAACGCCGCTAACAATTTTGCTTCCCCTCTTACCGCCATATTTGTTGAACTCTGCACTTCCGGAGCGCTCCGCTGCCGCGCAACGCTATCACTTTCACGGTATGCTTGCACGCAAAAAAAAAAGTGCACGGTTAGGCTATCTCTTGTAAGCTATGCAAGTGCGCAGTTACGCACTAATTTTGCACATTGAATTTTATTTCCCGCGCACTCACAATGAATATATTATGAGTGTACATTATAACAAATTAACATTATCTAAAAAAAATTATCGAAAATGGCCTCTGTTCTTGTTTGAATTTTCTTTTTGCCCACAGTTGATTTTGGACCGCGCAACTCTCAAAAATATACAGGAAATTATGATTGCAACACGTTTAGTTTAGCAGCTATGTTGAATTAAGGAAGTAGTTGAATTTATCGTGGAAAGGAAAAATAAATTGGAAAAGAAGGGAGATGTATTCATGTGCTGTGTAAGCAGCAAAATTGTGAATAAAAATTTAATTGTTGGAATTTTAAATTTATGTTTAATATGCCTGATGATGGTCTAAAGTTCAGAATGAACGTTAATGCTCTTGTTCAAACCATGGTTTCAAATTCCATATTATCAAGTAACGGAATAATCGAGCACTTATTGGTTTCAAAATGCCCGTCTCTCCTCGTCATAATTTCTGCTTTTTTGAGGTAGAAGGTTGAAATTCGGAATATAGCTTACTACGGGCATATTCACTTTCACTGTTTAGTTTGGTTTTGATTAATCCACTGGGGTCGGAGTTTCGGGGATGGAGTTAGAGGGGAGCAAAAGGTCTACGTGTATTTAGGTATGTAAAGGAGTGAAATTTGATATGCAGATACCTCCAGGCAATATCTACATTACTATGAAGTTTGGGTCACATTGTCCCAATTGAAGGGGTTAAAGAGTGCAGATAAAAGGGTAAAAATAGATGATCTCAGGACTTCCACTACTTTCCTATACATTTCTCGGGAGGATTAATTTCTTGTTGAATTCGTACTCAACAATGGTTTGAGCAACAGCAAGATCATTAGCGCTCGTTTTGAATACGGGCTTAAGCATACCGATTCGCATAGCAATTTATTATATTATGTAAAATCTCTGTATTGTTGCTGTGGTAGATAAATTTAATTTTTTAAATTCAGCGACAACAGTGTACATGGAAACAACAATTTTAATTAAATTTTAATGAGAATATATAAGCTAAAATTATTAGTTTAAGAATAAAAGCGCTATTGTCAAAAACACATAAAAATGAATTTTTCTGTTTCCTATACAAGATTCTAGTGATTAGTACAAATGAACAGAAGAACTAAATATTAACAAAAAAAAACAAGGTTGCAGAATATTGTTATTAAATTTGATAATATAAATATTGACAATATGACAGTTAGGAATTTTATCTACTTAATGCCTTCTAGTAAATGTAGAACTTGAGGATTAAGTTCATATTTGTGAATTTCTGTTGTGCTGAAATTAATTGAGATATTTCAAATTTTAGAACTAGGAGACCAATCATCATATTCATTTCTCCAAACATATTTTAACTCATAACATTCCTAAGCTATTCACCTTCAACCTCAATTATGAACAAAATTAACTATTCTTCTGATCGTTAATGGTTCTGAATTGTATATATAAGAGCAAGAAAAGTTCGTTTTACTTTAAAACTAGAATTATCTAAGCATTATTTCGTGCCCGCACAAAGTCTTAGAGTTCATCAATTCTGACCACTCGAATATATCATTTCTGGAAGATGCTGAAAATATTCTTCGCAATTCTATTAAATTTACAGGCTCTATATAGGATTTTTACAAAAGTATGACGAATTTCGTAAGCGAATAAAATATCCATCTCATTCCCTACACAGATGCAACTTGCGCTATTAGGAGGATGTCCAAGTTTGAGATGTATCATTCATAGTCCTTCAATGTGTGCGACATCAACACGATAATCAATTCCTCCCATGCCCGACGAAGCATGCCCGGCGTTACGACTTATAGTGTACGTGTTAACCAACCACGAAGATCTTCGAGGAACGTGGGTAATGGTGGTAAGTAAATTTTTCTTTACGAATCCCCGAAGTTCGTATGGTCACGGGAGAAGATTGCCGTCGTCATTTACAGCACGACCAATCCAGCGCTGTGGAAGAACACGGTTGAGGAGCACTATGAGATTGGATAGAAGCCTCGTTTATTTGGAGAATGTAGTCATTGTAATCAGCGTCCAATTGTGGAAACCACTAGTTTTCCAATTGGTAGGTGCCACTAAGTCACAGTTATTATGGTGAAGAAAAACGAGCCGTGTACCCTCTCCTTGAACACCGCACAGGAAACGTTCACTGCATGTGAGGGCTCGGTTCACCGGATGCGGACTTCATGAATATTCACTTTGCCACTGATGTGAAATGTGGCTTCATCATTGAAGATGAGCTGTTCTGGGAAACTTTCTTCCACGAGGATTGTTCCGAAAGTAAGTTCCGGTCATTTTTTTTCACACGGAAACTTTATTGCCAAAAAAATACTATACACCTTGCACTATTTTTCAACATAGTCGCCACCGACATTGAGACATTTGTCGTAGCATGCAATCTGTTTGAAGAAAGAGTAGCAGCAGGCAGGCGTGCTCGAAGCCATTTGATCTTCTGTGAGCCTTGCTGCGTGTGGTTTTGCGTTCTCGTCTAAGAGCACAACACCTTCACTCAAGAGCCCTGGTCTCCTTCGTCGAATGGCGGACCTGAGTTTGGTGAGGGTGTCGCATTGATGGTCCCTTGATGGAGGAAATCAATGAGAATCACACTTTTCGCGTCCCAGCAATGCTGTTGCCATAATCTTTCCTGCGGAGGGTGACACTTTGAATTTTTTCCTCCCTGGTGAACTGGGATGCGATCACGTTGTCAGTACGCGTCTTTGAGATGCGGGCTTTGCAGAAACGAGCACTGTCAAAATAGTCTCCGAACACGAGTGGGCGACCAAAACTTTGGCTTTCAGACAGGCATCCATTACCCATAAATTTTCTGTACCACTTTTGAAATTCACGCTGCAGTGTAATATGGATTTGCGCGCCTCAAATTAGAGCCACAGAATGCCTTTCTTACTTCTACTGAATCGTCATTTGGAAACTGTGGCGCCGTGGCTCTGTAATGAGTATAAGAAATGCCAATAACGCATCGTAAACTTGTGTAGGGCGGGAAATACCAATTTTATTCACTTACGAAACACCCCCACTGTTGTAAAAACCCTGAATTGAGAGACAGGTGTGGAGGCAGTAGAGGCATGAAGAACATTATTATCTAAGTCCTAATCGTCGACTCTGTAAGCGCTGCATCTAAGGAAATACGACATATCAGGAGTGGCAAATGTATGTTCCAATATGCGTAACTTTATTAATAATCGTATTTGTATTTGAGGAGCTACGTGCAAACATTCTCAGCAACGATTTGAAACTCATATCCAAATACCCACCGATGTTTTCTTCATATGTTACGCAAGCAATTTCACTGCCTTTTTCTGATCGGAGTTTTTTATTTCTTTTTAGATCGCTGGCTACCAAACTTGTGACCTGGATATTTTCAGTTTCTGATTTTCTTGCGCTTTATAAATTTGTTTTGTTCCACATCTGGTGGACTTTGTCAATAGGAGTACTTGGTTTATAAGTCATGCTATTCTCATAAGCTAAGCGAAAAATCATAAGTGCCTTGCCGCATCATACGTAAAGTTTTATTTGTAGATTGAAAATATGTCTTCCTCACTGTAATTTAAGATAAATGCAGCAAACAGCAGCTACATATTAAGTAGAAAAAAAAATGGAGCTCTTTAATATGTCCGTCTTACATCTGTCTAGACATCCTTTGACGTAGAAGGTTGAAATGTGATAATTTGGTATGTCCTATGTCACTATATAATTTGGTTCGGCATGATAAACTGGAATTGAAATAACGGGGATCAGTCCGGTCTGTACGGTGCTTAAGTATGGAAATGAATTAAATTTGGTATGCAGATGAAATTTGGCATTACCATCACCGTATAGCCTTCGCTGCGGCAACCCTATGACCTCACACATGCCCCTTCTTTTCTCTTTCTCCGTCAACGAGCATTACGGATTTCATGTCTCGTTGCAGTATCTTCGTTCTTGCCAAAACTCATTACCAACATGCTAAATAAAGTAGAGAATAGGACACTGTAACTTACAGCTCATTCAATACATTCGTTTTTAAGTTGTACCAGTAAATAAACAGGAAAATATGGTTTCACCTGATGATGACACTGATGAAAAATGTCCTTTAGATGAAAATATGTGTTTTTTGTATATTTTTGTGTGAAAGTAACGAATCTGTAAATATTTTTTGTCTCCACGCACCAGTTTACAAAAAAATCTACATTTAAGCTTTTTACGTGCCTATATTGTAGCACATATAGAAGCGCTATGCGACCAGTTCCTCATTCTGAAGATCTTCCTATACCTACAGCTCCAGATAAACATACTGTTGATTTAGAGGAAGACACCTCCGATGACCAAAACATATCAAGATCCTGACTTTCAACCATCTACATCTACGGCATGTTCACATCATGAAATCACACAGGCAGAGCTGAATGATGGAATGAAAGTATGCTAGCTGAATATTGCTGGTCTATTATAGGGACACACCAGCAGATGCCTACAAGAAAAAGCTGCCAAAAAATCATTTTAGTATTTGTGTTTTCTATAATCAAGCCTCTGTTATATTTCTCTGAGAAGTGGGTCTTCTACAAATACGTACGTGATGGACCATTTTGGTTTTGATATTTGAATCAAGCACCTTTTGTTTATATACATCTAAAGGATAAAAAAAAAAAGTTCAAATTTGTTGTACAGTGTAATTTGTAAGAATTGTTCCGAAAATACTAATCTGAACAATACGCAAGAGAATGAATCCGGCTAATAAAAGTTCCACCAGTCTCAGATCCTTGAGTGTCATAATCGAATCAGGTGCGTTTATATTATATCTCAGCGTGTTTAAAACGCACAAGAAAATGAATCTTCAAATTCCATTTCTGAACTGAATGGAGATTCAGAATAAGTTCAAATTCGGAAGGAATCAAAAGTGCGCTAATGAGGTCGAAACTTTAACGTGGGGGCAGAGAAAACGTCCATGAGAACGAATAAACTAGGCGTCATAACGGATGGTTTTCATCGTTAAATTCATAAAACTGGTTCGGCAAAACACACTTGAGGAAATCCACTAGAAGGTCTATTTTGGGAGTGAGGAAGAGCTGAACGACGCAGTCGAGGTTTATCACGAGGGAATCCAAAAACCAGTGGCATATTTTATTTTTTTATTTATATAGGAGGAAAATGAAAAGGTTTTGTTCAGAACCTTTACTGCTTGCTTTTATATTCTAAAATGGATACTAATTTCCGAACGACCCTCGTAAATAAAGAACATTAAAATTGTTTGAATTTCCTTCAGTTAAAAAATCATGTAAGATCAATGAAGGAATTCTATTTCACGTTAACTGGTATGCAACCCAAGCTTCGCAATAAAAGCTTATTGTTAACTTTAATCACAAAAAATGGCCTTAAAGAATGGTGGCAAATTTCCTAGCTGGTATTTTTATTTTACAATTAAGATGCTTTGTTTATAATAAACTCCCTTCACGTTTTTTTCTCCTTTTGATGAGTTTATCACCACTGAGAAAATGGCTTTTACCTTCTTCTCCGTCCAGCGTTCCATCCACAATCAATGCACCATACTTGGAAAGTGGAGCATCCGAGGAATTTAAAGTTTTTTTTCATCCCATTCTCCTTAGCTGCCGTTGCAAGTCCATGAAAAATATGCGGAGAAAGAGGGAGGGGAAAAGGAGGTGGGTGCGGGGTAAATCGAAATCTCATGGAATATATCGGCGTCAAAAATTAAGCTTAAAAGAGGAGGCGAGCGTTGGGCCCGGTTGGCGCCGAAGTCTCTCGTTTGCGCCGCGCCCTGACTGCCAAGCAAATTCCGTTCGGGCTTTTTGACCCAGTCCATTGAAAATTCATGCTGAATACGAAAGACGAGCACCGGTCATCCTTTCCGCTTATGGGGGAAGGAAGAGTAAAGTGAAAGGTGCGATGGACGGAAGGAGAAGAAGAGCGATATTCAGCTGGCAAAGAGAGCAAAGTTCAAAATGTCGCGATTTTGATCCGGCGCTCGTCTTGGAATCAAATTACGATTAAATTTCGGTTTCGTCCTTTTTTTCACCCCCCAACCAACGAAAATTCGAAAAAAAATTTAAACCTCTTGCTTCGATCATTGAAATTTTTATGAACTTGACTGGAGGTTTATTTCCCTCATTCTTCCATAAAAAAGTTATACTGCTTGAGACTTTTTTTTTCTATTAATAATTTAACGGACTGTGGAAGAAAATAACACTGCTGAATTGAAAAATTGAGCCGATTACGTGGAAATATTTTAAATTTATTATAAAGAGGCAACAATTTTTAAAGACCATTCTTTATATTCAAACAAATATTACACTAAACCTACAGGAATTGGTCAATTCATTTCAAATGGATTTTGAAAACATCAGAGCATGCTTAATGCATTAGATGACATTTAATTTAGTAAGTTTACTTCATAAAGAGATCTCACATTTTATACATTTCAAAACATAATGCTAATAATGAAATTTTTCAATTGGATTTTTAAAAAATTAACTTTTGATAGGGATCAATAATTAAGATACACTTAATAAATGATAATACAACTAAACATGGCTTGGTTGGTTTATTTGGTATTAACGTCCTTTTCGATTAAACATGGAAGAATTTTAAATTTCAAAACATTAAAAACTAATATCAAGAGCTGTATTAAAAATTAAAGCATATGCTGTTTGGAGAGAGTTTTATTATGTAAATCAGCATGCTGATATCTGTATTAAGGAGAATACTTAAAATATTAAATTTTATTATTTTATATTTTCTCGAGATCTTGATGTAAACTTTGTCATAAATATAAATTAATTTTTGTCTAAAATGATACTTTATATAGAAAATTTATGTTCTAACATCGGCGCCGACTTCTTTTTTATTATTTATTTCGTCTCGAAAGACCCTGTCTTACATTTAAAATGTACTGAAATGCGCTTATTTCGTGGACTCAAGTTTCTAATATGATGTCTTCAGCTTAAAAGATAAACGTTGTATATAAATAAATGAAGTTTTTATATATTTTGTAACTGAAGGGCTTAAAACATAACGGCATATCCCAACCTAAGTGTTATATTGAAAACATAGCACTCTTGCGTTTTCGAAATTTACTCATTCTATTCTTTATCTATCATCGCAATATATTTTTCTGGAAGAAAATGGCATAGTGCTGTATTACCTACTTCAGAAAAGTGAAGCATACATAACAGGTTGGGATGTGCCGTTATTGTACTCGGCCCCTCAAGTATACATACAAATAACTTTGTAAACAAATAACAATAGGTATTTTTTCATGTGATCTTAAATATGTATATTTAAGTATCAGAAACGCCTCTCAAACTTAAACCTAACCACATTCTGAATTACTTCGTCAAAATAAATAAAATTAAATAAATGAAACGTTGGAAAATGTAAATAGAAGATAATAAACACTCAGTGTCATAAAAACGCATTGTTGAATATAATATTCCATTTTTTATAATAATGATTTTAGTGCAAGACAGGTTCATAATAAGAAAATGATAATTAGAATTTTCAATTTTAATAATTCAAATCGAACATATGAAAAGCTTTTTCCCTTTTAAACAAGAAAAATAAATTTTAATCCCTTAGCGATGTTATTTTACTATTGATAAGGGAAATGAGTTGAACCTTTTTATTTACTTTAACTATAGAAAATGCTAATAAATCTTTAATGTCCTCTGGCACCACATAATTTGTATTGTGTGCTTCATAAAGAATGAAATGTTCGTCGGAAATCAAAGACATATATTATTTCGTTAATAGATGAAATTAAATTTTAATCTGCTAAATTAAATTTTTTTTATTTGCTCTTTCAGAATTTTTAATGAACTCATTTTCTTATTCCAAATTGCTCTAAGCAATCTTTATTTTACGCATTAATAAAGGAGGAGAAAACGAGGATAATTTTTTAACTTCTACAGTAATCGAAAAGTCCCAAAATTACCTTCCTTACTTTTTTTAATGTGAAGGGTACAAATGGAGTCAAATCTGTCACGTGTCTGGGGTTCCAGTCGGCTCTTTGCCAGCGAATTTGCTCCAAGGAAAATTCAAAATCTGCGTGTGCCTGTGTCTGTGTAAAAATTTTCCAATTTCTTAACCGCTGAAATTTATATTTTATCTGTATCCTGACTAAGAACAAGAAAGCTTAATACTGCATATAACTTAGAAGACCAAGGATTATTCTGGACATTACGTTTATAAATGTCCACTCATGATCCATTAAAGTGGTTTATGTTTTGATATTTCTGAGTTAATTTAATTTTTGTCTTTCGTTAAGTCAACTAACAAGGGAATCCCTTGAACATGTATGTTACAGATTTCCACCAAATTGAAATATGTTACTTAATTGAAGCTACAATAGATGCTTGCAAATAAGAGAGTGCGGATTTTTGTTTCTTTCAAAATAAACCACGAAAACGAAAAAATTTGAGCACACATATTCATACAAGGACTCCATTGTTAAAGCGGTGTATTAATGCGCTTAACGGAACTTCTTTCTTCCACTACTCACAGCAATAAGCACGAATCCAATTCAGATGAAATAGACAGCAGCAGATGGCAACTGAATGGCATCTCAAATTTCTAAACAAACTTAGTTTTTAAAATAGATTATTACAATTAGGTAATTGCCTTCCAGTAAAAAATGTCTAGAGCAATTAATAACCATTTCCTTAATTTATTATTTCATTTTATTAAATAATTCGGTAATCAAACACGGTTCTGGCTTCATGTGCAACGTCGAGTAATACGTTGCGTTGGTGAGGGGGTATGTATCGCGGTGCTTTATAATTTTAAATAAAAATATTCATGGATGCCTACCTCATCTTATAAATTAATTCGAGACGAATAATTGTGCAGCAAAATTAAGGTTTTATGCTTAATAACAGTGCTCTAACTGCAATTCTTTGGCGATCGCCGCTAACAAGTATGCTTCCCCTCTCTCAGCCATGTTTTTTGAATTCTGCGCACTTCCGGGACGCTTCACTGCCGCGCAACGCTATGGCTTCCACGGTGTGCTTGCGCGCAAAAAAGACTATCTGGGGATTCCCTTGTAAGTAAGAAACGTAAGCTAAGTAAGAAGCTGGATGATGCATATCACTAAATAAATCTCATATTTACAGATTAAATTAATAAATTAGACGACAGATTTTAGTAATACTGCTTCAATTTATTATTCAACGGGTCATTGTCGACATGTTTCTCTTGACGGCATTTTCTTAGAGATTATTCGATGTTTTAATAGGAATAAAATTTTTACAATCTTGAAATTATATATGACTAGCACAGGACCCGGATATGGGATACTTCCACTTGTACATAGGTAAACAGAACAATCTCAAAAGGTTAAATTATAACTCCAAATTGGTTAAAAAATAACTCAGTCAACACAACATAGAGCGAAGGGACTACGCATTCTAAGAAAAATCCGAAAAACAGGAATTCTAGGTGAAATACCGGGACCTTATTTAACCTCTTTTTAACTTGCCTCAGATTAAAATGATATCCATCTTCACGAAAGGGGAACATCACTGGATACTTTAGACCCAAGTTATATATGATTTAACAATAGTCTGGATGGTGTAATAAAGGCCTGTGATGCGATTTAATTGTTACAAGTGTGATTATTTATTGTTTACGTGAACTATTGAGAACTCCAGCATCCTAAGAAGAACGTTCAATTTGAAATCTGCGCGTAGATTATTCGGGAACGGTTAAAGTTAGGAATTTGAAATTTTGAGAGATTTGAAGAAACATTAGTTCCTCTACGATATCAAAATTTGGTCGAATTCGGCCGAGCAGTTTTCGAGTTATATGCTGATTCAGTTGATTTTGAGTGTTCTTCTTTGTATGGCTGGAGTGTAATGCTGGGTGCCCACTTAGCGCGACGATCGCGCGATTCTTTCGGTTTGAGTCATATACGCATGCGCAACAAACGCCAGGAGATCAATTCGCTTCTCGGTGCCCACTTGGCGCGACGGCAGCGTGACTGAATGCGCATGCGTTTATCTACGCGATCATTTCGCTTCCCACTTCAAGATTTCGTGCTTCCAAAATCGACATGGACGAGAATGAGTTATTTATTTTTGGAATGCTTAGCTATTTTCTGTCGAAATAGGTGCTGCCATGATTGCACGTGCACGTGATTCGAAACTGTTTTCTGATTGGGTGCGATAGAGTCAGAAACTGTTTTCTGATTGGGTGCGATAGAGTCGCGCGATCAAAAAGCTCTGGCATGCAGAGCTTTTCAATCGCCTCAAATGCGCCACAGAATCGCCCTCGTGGCGTCACTCTGCGCATGCGTGCTTCACAAAGCGATAGAATCTCGCGATCGTCGCGCTAAGTGGGCACCCAGCATAAGCGATAGATCATAAATTAAATATTAATAAAAATAAATAAAATAAATAACATAATCACTATGGTATGATATTTTTAACATTAGTTCATTTTTTTATAAATAAAGATTTATTATAAGGAATCTTTGAAATTTCAACATGTAAATCCAAAAGTCAAAAGAAGATCTGCTCATATATAAACAAAGAGATAAGGAAGCGGACTCTTTATGCAAATGAAATTATAAAAACATCCATCTTTCAAACATGGATTTCCATATCATTAATCTTTATATTTTTAAAAATTAATTAATGTTAAAAATTCACATCATATTGATTGTTTATTTTAATACTTAATTTAATACAATAAAATAATCGTACATGTATCAATAAGATTAAATTACATCACAAGCCTTTGTTACACCATCCAGGATACAGTTAAATCATACACGTATACATATTGTATAATTTTAAAATCGCAAAAATTTTGTTCTTATTAAAACATCGAATAATCTCTATGATACAGGCGAAACATGTCGAGAGAGACCCATTAAATTTTAAATTGATACGGTATTACTAAAATTTATCATCTAATTTATTTTAAAGTATTTCTATAACAGCAATAATTAATATAACATAATATTTCATAAGCTGTAATAAAGCATTTAAAACTCATTTTACAGAAAAGAAATTCAAAATGCTGCTAGCTTTAAGGTAATTAACTGATAAATACCATAGCTTTTTTCTCGTTGGCTTATCTCGCGTTGCAATCTCTATGCATGTTTATCTGGATGAAGGAGAAAAAATGTCCAATTTTTTTTTATTTTTTCAAAATTTATTTATTTCAACTTTCAATTCAGAAAATTGTAAACAACATCATTGGCTTCTTGAGGTAAATAAAGTGCACACAATCAACATGCCGAGTGAAATCAATAGGGAGAAATATCAAAACATAACTTTGAATATCCGCCATCTTTTGAGGGCATCGAGACCCATGGCTGCCTTGGCTCTGAACTTATCCCATTTTAGTACAATACAACCAAACACGCAACAACTCGTTACCATCGTTATACAATGACAAGTCGGGCAAAAACGTCGCACTTAGATGAGTAGCAGTATAGGATTGCCTTCCTCTTGCCCTCAAAAAATGGCAGCTGTACCCATCATTCAATGCGAAGATATTTTCCCCTATAGGGAGAGTTTTTCTTCAGTTAGATAAATGAAGAATCGCCAAGTTTTGATTTTGAAGAATAAGCAATTTTCTTAAATTTTTTTCCTAATCTATTTCTTCCTATAGGTATATTCTAATTTCCCTCAGAATTTTTCTCCCAATTATCTCGACTAGTCTATTCGTATTTCCTCGCTCTTTCTCTCTCTCTGTCTCTCTCTCTTTCTTTCTCTCATTGCAATATCTTTATCTATTGTTTTCTCAGGCAATTAGGGTTTCACTTGAACTTCCTTTGCTTACTGCTTAAAACTCCACAGCTTAATCAAGGAGAAGCAATCGATATGCACTGTGACATGCTCTTCTGATTTGCTTTACAAAAGATCAATTGCATGCATTGAAAGAACCCTTGGCATTAACTTCCTACCGTGATCCTGAACAGGTGTTGTTTTCCTTCATCTTCAATGCTATCGCGAAGAATGCTCGCTTCCAGTACAGGTTTTTTAGGCTGCGGAAGGCTTAACAACTGCTCCATGCATTTAAATGACGCATGACTCGATCCACTTACTTACTTCATTCTGCATATTATTACACACAAGTAAACTAAGGAGAGATACACGGCAGAATCTAATCTTGGATTGATATATGCGCAACGCGTATTTAAATACATCAAAAGAAGAAATTTCAATAAATAATGTTGAGATTATTAAACTGCATAATATTATTGCACGTTTGATATCTGCCATCATGTTTTCTCTGTCATCTTGAAAAATAATTATTACTTTAAATCGAAAAATTGTTCCATTAATTGGATTGCATTAGGAGCGCGTACGTAAATTTAGACGTGTAATTGACGTAGTTTCTTCCAATAGACGTCAACATTAATTTGTCAAACTTCTTTATTGTTCCTCATAAAAGATAATGAAAATTCCTTCTTTGAAGTCGCCATTAAAACCTTTTAAGGAGAAACGAATGGCGGAGGAAATGAGCAATGACGAAACCACTCGATTTCTCTAGTAGAGAAAAACGCTGATCTTTATGCCATATAAAAACACACAGTTTTCGCTGGTTTCTGTTTTCTTCTCCTTTCTTCAGTTTTAAGAAAAGCGGTTAATTAACGAATCCAACATTAGTCGAGGTTTGTTGTTCCGGTTCCAGGGAATTTTTTTGGACGACGGAGAGTAAAACGCTTTCAGCGGCCGCTCATAAACGCCCCCTTTACCGTCAACTTTGATGGAAAAAAGTTCGAACGATCTGGAATTCCGAACCCAGTTTTACTCGATTCTCCTCCGCACCTTCATGAAAATGTATCAGCAATTAAAGTTCGGCCATTAATGGTCCACATTTTCTGGTATCGGTGGCAGAGCTTCGGTGCCTGTGTATAGCCGAGAAGTTTAAAGCGCTCTTTCAGATTCTCTGGGTCACAGAGGATAAACTATCTCTTTTATGGTTTATATCAAAATGATAAGGGGGCCATTTATTTGTAAATTATATTATTAAAATGAATTTAACGTCCCACGAAATATAAACGAGATAAAGAAAATTCCGATATTAATAATGAGAAATAAAAAAAAAGAAAATTCAATTTATGGAAACTAAATTTTAAAATATCATTAATCCGTAGACTTAATCGAACAACAATTAATATCGAGTTGAAATTTTTCCTGATTAAAATGTATAACATGGAAAGAATGTAGAATTTGGTTAAATATCAACCCAATCAAATTTATTTATAGAGTCTTACATTGCAGAAAGACATTAGACGAAGATCAAGGCAATGGTTAATATAAAAAAATACAGATAATAAAAAGATATTATAGCCCATGTACATTTTGACTATAAGCCATCTTCAGAGACATGATATACAGTAAAAATGAAATGTTCTGTACAGTCTTATCATTTTTACTGTATAAAAGGTGTTTTTGAATTGAGTACAGATTTTTTGGGAGATGATAGAAGAGGTCCTTAGAAGTATTTTTTGTCATATGAATATGGGGTCCCCGCAGCTCCGTTTACTTACAATACTGCATTGAACAATCAAATGACACCGGGACGCAGTTTGCGTTGGTAGGTCTAGATTATTTTATTTTTAACAATTAACACAAGCAATCTACTGTATGACTTTTACAGTAATTGTTCGAAATGACCGCCATTTGCTTCATAGCACAATTCGCAACGCCTTATGATGGATTGATATACGCGTGGAAACAGTTGATTTGCACGGTCGCTGATGTCACCTGCTGCCGCGACAACACGAGCCGTCAATTCTTTTTCGGTATCTACGGATTCGGAGTACACCATTGATTTTATGCCTCCCCATAAAAAAAATCCATCGGTGTGAGATCTGGCGATCTCGGTGGCCAAGCAATTGGTCCGCCACGACCAATCCAACGACCAGGATATGTCTCATTTAGGTAATCTCTAACTTCTCTTGTGTAATGCGAAGGTGCGCCGTCGTGTTGAAACCACATCAAATGTCTGGTCATTAGTGGAACATCTTCAAGAAGACCAGGGAGCTCCTCCTTCAGGTAACCAAGGTATGTTTGCCCGTTAAGACGGCATGGTAGGAGATATGGCCCAATCAGGACATTGTGAATCATGCCAGCCCAAATATTCAACGAAAAACGATGCTGAAAACTGTTAACATGTATTGCACATGGGTTGACATGAGACCACAGATGACTATTGTAGCTATTGAACATTCCCTCTTGCGTAAACGTTGCCTCATCTGTCCACAAAACCATGGAAGGAAAGTCTGGAATCCTATTCTGTTGCTGCATAAACCATTCCGCGAAAGCACGCCGGGGACCATGATCATTGGGACATAATTCCTGCACCTTTCGAAGCTTGAACGGATGTTGCAAGTTGTCATGTAAAATGTTCCAGACAGTGGTATGACTAGTATTCAAAGCAGCTCCGACCGCACGAGTACTTGTCGATGGATTTCGGTTAAACCTTTCCAAAACGTCACCCTCTAATTCAGGGGAGCGTAACCACTGATGATTATCATGAGCGAATGCGCCTGTTTCTCTTAGACGACGATCTACTGTACCAAATGTTCTTGAATTGGGAAGAATTCTGTTGGGATAACGTTCAGCATACAAACGCCTTGCACCATCCATGGTACCAGCAGCACCGAGACACAGATGCATGTCTGCATAATCATTCCATGTAAAACGATTCATACTGTTTGTTTAACTTTACACATGTAAAAAGTACATCAAGTGAACTTTTTAAAACAAATCTTTACCTACTGCTTTCCCAGAACGCGATTAGTTCATTTACATATGGACTAAATGTATTTTACAAAGGGGTTGGATACCATGGAATCTCTTTGACGAAGTTTGTCCTAAGACTTTTCAACAAACAAGCACGTGCACCTTGAAAGTCCTCTGCAAACAATTACTTTAAAAGTTATTACAGTAGATTGCTTGTGTTAATTGTTAAAAATAAAATAATCTAGGCCTACCAACGCACACTGCGTCCCGGTGTTATTTGATTGTTCAATGCAGTATTGTAAGTAAACGGAGCTGCGGGGACCCCATGTTCATATGACAAAAAATACTTCTAAGGACCTCTTCTATCATCTCCCAAAAAATCTGTATTCAAATTCAAAAACACCTTGTATACAGGGTTTAATAATGCAACAATTAGTTACACAAATATTCTTATCACCTATTGTTATGTTTCAAATTTCAAAATTTTGTGTCTTTTTCATTTCCAATTTCATTGGTCATAATATCTTTGTAGTAGTTGTATATTTTTATATTAAACATTGCCTTGATCTTTATCTAATAGCAATCAAATTTATGCTAAATATTTCTAAATTTAGACACAATCCTTATTATCTAATCTGGTAATTAATTTCTCATGCGAGATCTTTTTTTTATTAAATTCTCAAAACCATTTATTCTAAAATATTCTTTCGCCTGATAATACCAAATTTTCTATTGCTTCTCTCTCCCACATTTACCATCCATACGTCCGGTATCCGAGCTCAACCGTCGTCACTCATTCGTTCCATGCATCAAAACTCAACTCTAAATAGACCTGCAAACAATGCCAACCAGATTTCTCTCAATTTCACACTTCTTTCTTACTTTATTTACCCAGTCCATGTTTTGAACATGGTCTCTAAAATTTTACTCCACTGCATCCAAATGTTTCCTATGCATCTCACGGCTCACGCAAATTTCACTCTTTAAATTCAACTATGACAATTTCACATTTACAAACAAACCTGTTTAGGCACAAATTGACAGATTTTTGTTCTTTGCATTTCTCCCCAAAGCGTTTACGACTTCAGACTTTTGAAATACCACGCTACCTCCCAAACATACTTCCTGAATTTACATTTTCATTCACGTTTTCTAAATCTTCACAACTAGTTTCTTCCTTACCTCTATCGAGCATCAAATATCTTTCTCTTCTCTTACAATGATCCCCATGCATTTTTTTCACATTCTTCATTCAACGTGCTTTCCTAAAAATGTTTCACTCTGAGAAAATAGCAACAATATTTTTCATGCAACTCATTCACCACAGCCTTTTTACATGTTGAATAACCAAGAAGAAAAACATGTTTCTTTTCCTAATGCCAAGTTGTCACGAAATTGCTTATTTAATGCAGAGATGTTGAACTGCACTATTCTCACAACCTACAAAAACGTTCACACATTTTCTTCATCGCATTCTACATCTTGCTTTTGTATATTCTGAAAAAAATCCCTGCTCAAATCTGCAAAAATTCCTCTATTTTGAACGAAGAGCTTTACTTTTTAATAACCTGACACATTATTTATGTTTAACAATGCTTAATTCTTTTCAATTCTACATTTAAACTACTTTCTCGTGTGTTTTGGCCCATACATACGGTTTAATAAAAAAAAGCATATTGACTCTACTGTGCAAACAATAACCATTTTCTCTAGAAAATGGCAAAAATCTTAATTTCTCCCGAGACTTAAGAAATGTTCTGTTGTTAAGAAAACAGAACAATATCCACGACTGTAGCACATCAAAGGCGAACTATAAAAGTAAGCACACATATATGGAGATTTTAGTAAAGATTCTCTTCATGGTGCTCATATAGTTTATTTGCAACACAACGGCCAATTCAATTTTCCATAAAGTCATGATGTGCACTGGCTTATTTTGAGAACTTTCTTTGTTTTTCGATTTTATCTTTCAAATAAATGAAACGGCCTCGGTGGCTCAGTGGTTGCGTGATCGCGGCCGAGGACGACGAGGATTTATCAGAGGGAAATCCTGAGATCACGCACTTCCTTCGGAAGGGAAGTAAAGCCGTTGGTCCCGTGTAGTCGTTTGCCGGATGCACGTTAAAGAACCCTTGCGACGCAAAATTTGCGGCCCCTATAACGCTGTCCTGATATGACCATAGTAGTAGAAAGGGACGTTAATACTAACAAACCAACCAATCAAATAAAGGGTGCGATTCATATTTAACTTTAAACATTTTCCCTAGTGTTTTTCCTAAGTACTCGATATATCAATACTTTCAAGAATTGGTATCGGGTATTTCTACCGATACCAAATGGTATCGATACCTAGGGCATTGTCCTTTTGAAGGTATCGAATCGAGCCATCGTTTAACAAATTGATGTTAAAAGAATTCAAAACTTTCTCTATCATATATCCTCTTTCAGCAGAGAGCTTTATAGACCTCCAAATGGGATTGTAGCCGTTAAAATCGCCCAGAATTAGAAAGGGGCTTTGAAGTTCACACAGCAGAGATGACAAAGATTTTTCATCCGTATACTGATCCAGAGGTAGATACAGTGAACATACCGGAAAAGACAAACCCCCAAGGACACGAACCTCTTGGATTTTCTTTTCCTTCCACCAAATAGGACAGTCTCTTGAAAGGGCAGAATGGGCTGCCTTGCAATTACAGCATCGGAACTCGTTTGAACAATCTTCCGTCTCATGTCCGGGCAGGCCACACTTGCAACAAACTGCATTAAAATGACAGTTTGTTCTCGTGTGGCAGTACTTCTGACATTGGAAGCATCGCAACTGGGTGGGGATAAAGGGTCTCACGTGACAGTTGTAATGTGCTAAGAAAGGAAAGCTTTTTCTCGGCACGTACAGCCACCAAAAAAGCAAAAAAAAAACCCTTTTGCTGGCTATTTACCCTCTCAGAATCAACTAGAAATGATTCTACCAAGATTAATGGTTTCTTCCCTTAAGACATGAAAATTAAGAATCCCACTAAACCTCAGCGAGTGCAAAAATCGTAAGAGATAATAAAGCTTTAACAATTAATATCTAACCCTCTTCAGAAAAAGAATTAAATTAAAAGATAAATAAAATGAAAAAAATAAAATAATGAACCGGTTTTTTTTTTTATATATATCGATACCTTGCGAGTATCGAATAATTGATACTTAGTACTAAAAAGTATCGAGTACTTTCCAATATCGATACTTTATCAGTTAGGAAAAACACTCATCTTCCCTTAATTTATAAATATTGTTCTTATCCCAGTATTTCAATGAAGAATTAAATGTCGCTATTGAAGAGACACAAGTTTAGACTCTCCTTTGAATTTGCACTTCAGTGTAATGTCTTATTAAACGAATGTTATAGAAAATACATTCCTTGATAGAAGCGGTAATGTGATTCAATATGACGCCTCCTAATGAGGTAAAATGGTCGCGTGAACAACGAGATCGTTTTGCCAAAGCCGGTCAAAATTTAGGCTTAACACCTGATTAAGTGAAACAATTGATCCGCTATTTTCCAACCTGTAGTGATGCTAATTGCAAAACCATAGGATGGACAAATGATTGGCCATATCCAATACAATGTCATTACATTGTAAGTGTCTCACGCATCAAGGCCAATACCTTTAATCGGATTCGATTCCAGAGCAAATCATCATCGCTCATTCTCATTTTGACTGACAATTAGTTCAATTCAAAAGTAATTGGAACTATTTTTTTTAACTTGCTTTACATCTCTCCCCATATACTGTAATGTATGTAATCTACTATGCCTCCTGATGTCTCATTCTCACAGAGAAATAAAACAGATGGATATTCTATATTGGTCTCGTTTTTTTCTTCTAGAAAAATTGCTAAATATATCTTCATTTTGGAAACATTATTATAAATTAAGAAAGAACATAACTGTAGTATATATTAATAAAGAAAAGAAAAGCCAACGGATGAACAATGTTTTAAAACTTAATTTGAAGAAGCATAGCCATTATTTTTGGATTGATGTTAGTATCTTTCTAAATCTCTATAGATTTGCCAGAGATGAAACTTTCCCAAATTCAGAAAGTTAAAAAAGAAAAAAACGGGTGGATGAAAATTATAAAAGGCAATTTTAATAAACATATGTAGACAACGATTCCACTAGAAAAATATGAAGTGTAGTAAATATAAATTAAGATACAAAAATAAACTGTAACTGCTGAAATAAGAGAATTCGAAGAACAAAATTTTTAAGGCGGGCGAGTCTCGGATAACATTATTATATAAAAGAAGAAAATAAAATATTAAAGGAGATATGCTTTATTTAAGGGTATGAATAAGTAGCTGATGTAATTTGTGTTAATGATGCATATTTAAATTTACATTTTGGCTTGTTCTTCAAACATTTTTTCGTCATTTGCATTTTCATTAATGGCGAGCTTTAATAACATTATCATTTATCTTATATAATTCTTGAATGGTATTATTAAATTATTTGGTCGTTATCTTTCTTTAATTTAAGTCTCCTTTTCTTTTCGCACTAATTACTTAGCCACTTTTTCCTCAAAGGACCATCCTTAATGACTTTAATAATAATAATTCAGAATTTAACCCCTTAAATGCCTTAAATATAAAAGATTCTTTATTGCGTTTAAATTTCGTTATTTACATTAAGCCTGTTATAATGCTTATCCCTTGAGAAGATGTAATAAAACTCAAAACCGCCAAATTTTTCCTTATTAATAAAGTGCGGCTCAAGAGCCATTTCCATAAAAAATTTAAAGTCTCTTTTTTTTTTTTTTAATTATAATCTATTTTTTCTATTTATTGGGATATCTCACTATTAAACATGGCGAAGTACATGATAGGACAAAGATTATTAAGTTTTTTCTTTATTTGATTTTATCTTGAAATAATCATACTATCTTGCTTTACAAAGAAAACATCGCGACCATATTACAGCTAGAAAATGGAAGGCATTCGCGGAATGTTTTATTCAACGGTTATTTCAAACAATTTCAAAGGCATAAAATAAATATAATTAAAAAAGTTCTTTACCCTTTTATTTCAAAAAAAAGACAAGTAAGTTTTGAAACGAAAAGTGAGTTTTTGCACCACCCTGTAGATTTCAAAATGCAAATTTAATTGCATTTACAAAAATTATTATTATTTGTAAATTATAATAAGAAAATGTGAAAAGTTAAAAATATTAAAACTTGAAAAACAATAATTAATATTAAGAAAGAATTTCAAAACCTACTTAACTCCGTCTTTAATAAACTTTTGCTTTTTCCAAAAAAATTAAAGTAAGCTTATTTATTAAAAAAAAAAATAAAGACTCATTCGAGCTAATGAAATTAGTCTAACCTTTATACATTTGTAATTAGAATAAGGGAACGAATATTTATATGAGAAAAGGACGAGACACAAAAACCCTGGAATACAATAAATAGTTATTAAATAAAAATAAATAATAATTGACAAAATAATTAATAAATAATAAGTAAAATAAAAAGCTGACGTTTCGGATATAAATCAAAGAATAAGTATGGTATGTAATTTCAATATTGTTTATTTATACATAAATAAAATTAAAGCTGCCAGGCTAGCATAATGACAATTAAAGATGATTTTCAAAGTTATAAAATTAACAACCCAAAGAGGGGAAAATGAAGAAAATTTGTGGCTTCAGAAAACAATACCAATGCTACACAAAGGTCACTATTAAAATATCCACTCTAAATTCCTACTATTAGAAATGTTAAAAATAGCGATCGAAATAGATCTCATAGCCTGTAACACAATAGTCGGCATGTCGAGTGTCTAGGGCTAATTTCACACCAGTCACATATGTCGTGAATGATGTTCAAATGGAGTGAAATCCCAATACTCACATTGATTTTATGCGATAGGCCTATGTCAATTTCATGTCATTCATGCCATTTCCTTTATCGTTAGATAATTGGCGTGAAAATCTCCCAGGTTTCACCACTATAGTGTAAAGAAGGTGATGAAAAGAATTCCATAGAATAACACGAATTAAACGTAACAACAAGGAAACAAGAGCTCGTCAAACAGAAATTAACGCTCGAAATGCGATCTTGATATTTTTATGAAAATTTGCGTAGCTTTCAAAATCAACATTCTAACACTGAAATCGCGTACATTCAGTTTGAAACAATCGTTTTAAACTTTATAATGCCGAACTATGCAAAATGATTCATTCGATTTAAAATGATTATAGTTATTAGTCAATAAAAAGATAAACTTCTGTTACAGCAAAATATTGGTAGGTGGCGCAACTGAATCGTGATATCACGGGAATTCCAAGATCTTCTCGCTCGTTCGATGTAATCTGGCATTTCGTGAATCAGTGTGAACGATGGTAAATGTACATAATCATCGGAATGGAATTTTTTTTCGGATGAATTGTTAAAAACTGAGTATATGAACCGGGAGATTTCTATTAGCGAATATAATTGTAATGTAGTCAAAAGGTGTGTCGTGTTTGCCTAGATACGACATAGTATGCTTTGTTTATAGCGATCAAAATGGAAATAATTGCTAATTCTCAAAAAATAAGCTTTAATCATCTTAAAAAGGTTTTCGAAACCTTATATCGAATATTAGCATCTGTACCAATGATGTTTGCTAAGCAATATGAACTAGATTTAATTGTTTAAAATCCACTTTTCGAAGGTTCTGAATAACATTATCTCTTTATTTTACAGAAACAAGTCCCGTTTTTAACTAAGCACGCTTTTGTTTATTTTCGAAATATACGACTTTCTGAGAAAATCTTCTGCAAAATTTCCTATCCCTTTTCATTATATTTGAAACGTGATCCCCAGAGAATGAAACAACCTTAATAAAAAGAACACTTATATAAGATGAGCTTAATACACCGCAACAGTAAATTGAAATTTTAAAACTATTTGCGAATGAATAAATGGCCATTCGACCATGAATTTAAATCGACTTTTGCTTATTTGCGCTTAAAACATTCATCTCTATGCGCATTTGAAACAGGAATGAATTGGTTAGGCAGAGAATAAAATTTTTATTACAGCACATAATTGTAAAGTGTTTATAATGTATTCACGGTGTATTACATTAAAGCTCTTTTTCAGTATCATCAATAAGACTCAATTACTTTTTAAAAATCAATAAGAATAGAGCATGAATTAGGAACGTGACTAAAGAAGTTTCAGGAAGGGTGTAGTTCCTTTATTTTGGCTTTACAAGATTATTTCTTAGAATGTGTTCTCGATTCCATTAGAATGCTTTGCTAAAACTTTATTATTAATTTAAAACTTTATTAACTAGTTTTACATGATTCAGTTTTGATGCATAGTTATAAAATGGATATTTTAAAAGTTGTTTCTTTAATGATCGATTTAGTTTTTAATTCGTTTTATGCAGTAATAAACGTTGAAAGAAAGAAATGAAAAATCATACATTGGAAGGCAAAAATATATTTGGCACATTGCTAGGAGATATAGTCAGACCATCCTAAGAAAAACATGCAAGGTCAATTACTTATCCGTTTAGCCAGAGTACTTTTTTCCCCAATGCAACTTAACAGTGTACGAAATTTGCGTAAAGAGATAGAGGAAAAGTTAGTAATGTGCCCTTCCCCCCCCCCCTTTTTTTTGGTAATAAAAAGGTATTGCCTATGATAAAACCAGGTACTAAAGCACAAAGTGTGTGGTATTATGTTGGAATGAAGTACCATTCTTTTGAAATTTGAAGTAATCATATGATTTTTGTGGTCAGTCCAAACAGATCAGATGAGGTCATGTGTACGAATTATGGCCTCTGGGAAGAAGGGGCATTTTAAATGTATGGAAAAATACATACATTTAAACTCAAGAATAAGAAAGAATAAAATCAACATTCAATAGTCAAAACATTGAATTTAGTAATTAAAAATATTTACTATTATCTAACAATGAAACTTAGATGAGTTTTCTTTGAACTAAAAAAAACATAATATTATTATATCTGAAATAAAATGAAAATTACAAACAAACAACAACAGTGGGCCGAATTAAAGGAAAGCACTGGGTTTGACAAACAACAAAAGTAGGTTTTAAGGAAAACGTAAATAAGTAAAAAACGGAACAATATCAGTTATATATTACAGTCTCTTAGGGACATTTCTATAATGATGAAAACAAATAATGTTTGACAATATAAACTTTCATACCTATCGTGCGTTGATAGCACTGCTTTACTGAGAGATGAGTCAACAGGAAGCGAAATCTATACCTTAAAATTTGCAACTAAGCTCAGTTACTGTTTTATTGGATATTCTACCAGTTTCCTATATGGCATTAATAGTTGAATTATTAGGCTGGGAGCCAATTTATCAGCAGGGGGGCCACATTACCAGATTTTCCTCTATTATTTAAATAATTTATTCACAATATTTTTGGGAAAAGGTTATTATAAAATATGATCAAAATGATGTTTAATCTCTCTTTAGTAAAATTATCTTCGGTTATCAGTTATTTCATATGAATTTATTTTTACGTTTGGTTCTCTCCAGCTGATGTGAATCTTTTCGAAGTGTTGTAATAAGTACTTCAGTGAGAATCGTGTAGCGGTTGCATATCCCAAGACTTGAAATCGTCGATGCTCTTTGATTTACCGTTTGCTCGATTTCTCAAGAAGTATTTATTAAATTGATTTCAATAATAATAAGAATACTAAAAATTTTAATGTAATTTATTCAAATCAGAATATACTAACAAATATAAACTGCCCTTACAAGTTACAAAAGCTCACCAAAGAAAGAAAACATTATAGAATAAATAATTCAAAGTCAGATATTTAAAATCTTAAAAATAGGATTTGTTGGGTCATTAAAAATGCTACATCTTTATAAGAAATGATTCTATTATATGAGTTTATAAGAAGGAGTAATCTCACAAATATTTGTCCTCGTAATAGGAACTAGTAAAGTAAGATACTTTATGACGACTGTTTCTAGGAACAGACAGGCCGACAGAAGAAAAAAAAACTCCGGCATCCAAACAGCCTGAGAAACAATCCTCTTAAGAACATTACGAAAAATATTACCAATAACATAAAAAAAGAGTTAATAAAATCCATGTAGAGATCATCCTTATTATATATTTTTGTAAAAGTAAAGAGTTCTGAGTTTGATGAGAAACCAAATCAACACACTGTAAGTGACTTTAGGAACTACAATCGAAATAAATAACTTTATGATAATTAGTGTATTATGAAAAATGCAGTAAGTCTTTTCAAGAGTCTAATTCTACGGGAAACTTCTCTTATGGTGCTATCATTAAATAAAATGCCAACCAAGACTGAGAGGTGGAGACCAGCCTTTTGCGCGATTGGTCTCTTCTGGCCATGCGACACATCGTGATGTTTATCGGAATAACCTTGAGTGTTCTTCTTAGGATGGGCGGACTTTAGTCTCAAGTAACTCGAATATGTTTAATGTTTTATCTTTCCAAAACTTTGCATGAAGTAAAGCAATTACCAATGTCATCGTAATCACCAATGCTATGAACCCGTCATCATTAAACGGGAAGCTATTTAATAGGCATAAAAACAATTGTTTTTCAAAGCTAATTGGCAGAAATTAGTCTGGCAAAGCGCGGTCTTCAGTATCTCTTTAAAAGAGGCCATATACTGGGTGATTACTAAACATACGGCAAAAATTCAAGGGGTGATTCTTTTGTTTATTTTAAGAATCTTTTGTCTTTTGATGATTTTTTGGAATGTCGCTTTATTTCAATTTGACGATACAGAGCGATAAAGATTTTTCGACAAAAACAATCTTTTATTACCTAATGTTACATGTTAAGCTTCCTAATCTACAATAACTGCTGAAAATAGCTACCACCAGCTAAGCTGCATGAATCCAATCTTCTCCTCACTGACTGCCGAATTTTATCAGGGATGTTTTTTTAGTGCATTACACCTATCAACTATCCGATTTCTCACATCTTGTACATTTTCTAACAATACGTAAATTGATAGTGTTTCAATATCTGCACTAACCTGGCGTGAGTAAAAAATCCAGCAGTTTTATTTATTTATTTATTTATTTATTTATTTATTTATTTATAGGAAAAAAATTCTTACAGAATCCAACCAGAGCCAGTATCGCTCAAGGCCGACATGTTAGGTCCCTGGTGGATTATACAATAAATACAAGTAAATTAAACAGATCTAGGTTAGTGGGTTAGTAGGGGAATTTGAGAGATATTTCTTTAGACTATATTTAAACGTAGTCAAGGAAGGCGAAGAACGGATTTCATTGGGAAGGTTATTCCAAAGTCTAATGCCGGAGTTGGTTATACCTTTAGATTGATAGGTGATTTGGCCAAAGGGATAGTTAATGTGTCCTTGTTGCGAAGATTTTATGGACCGGGTGGTTTGGGATTAAAAGAGTTTTGGGGGAGCGAGGAGATAAGTTTGTTATTTAAAGCTTTAAAAATAAAGAAAGCGAGATGAAAAGAAAGTAAATACAACCTCTGACAATTAAGTTCGGTGAATGAGTTCACACAACAAAATGCAAAACAGATAGAGCCACATTTACATTATTGTCCTTCGAAATAATCACCCTGGAAGGCAATACACTTTTGGGATCGGGTGTATAATTCCTGGAAGCTCCTTAGGGATGGCTTTAAGTTCACGTGTCACATTTGCTTGAATGTCTGGAATGTCCGCAAATCTGTGTCCCTTTAAGGCCCGTTTCAGGCGTGGGAAGAAGAAAAAGTCTGCCGGTGCCAAGTCTGGTGAATAAGGTGGATGAGCTATGGATACGACCCCTTTGCTGGCCAGAAACTGTTGCACGATTACGGCAGTGTTCCTCTTTGATCCATTATCCACAGTTACGTGCGCACGCTACACTTTCAACTGAAGAAACGAGCATCTGCTAAACCATTGCACGCACAAACGTGACCTGTCTGAACTTGCTTAAACAATGACTGGGCTTGTATTCACATGCATTGTTACTCGCGTAAAGCTCGCACAGATTAGGGTGTGACGTCATTCACCGAACTTAATTGTCAGAGGTTGTAGTAAATAGAAGTAATGCCTGTAATGGGGAAAAGATGCGAAACTGGATCGGATTTTTTAAATTTTAATAGAATGCGGACAAACCATTTCCGGATACGATATAAGCTCTTTAAATTAGTTTTAGTGGTAGTGCCCCAAAATTGAATGCCGTATATGAGGGAAGATTGAATAAGGGCAAAATAAAGGAGAAGCAAAATGTTTTTTTGGTAAATAATGAAGGCGTGAGATAAGACCAAGGCGGTAATTTAAGGTAGAGGCCAGAGAATTAATGTGGGCGTCCCAAGATAGGTTATATGAAAGTAAAATCCCCAGGAATTTAAAAATTTTAACAGGGGCAAGTACTGTAGCGTGACATACTAAAGAAAAATTAAAGAGATCGAGCTTCTTGTTCTTTAGATGAAAATAATGTATTTCGTTTTCTCGAAGTTTCAATGAAAATGGTTTTGTATATTCCAACTTCGTAAATTACTAAGTGCAATGTTAAGATATATTGAATAGCAGAAAGAGAATAGTCAGAGCAAAGTAAAGTTTTAGTAATCAGAATGTTGTTAAAAGATATCAGTATTGTTTTTGTAGAAAACCTTTATCGCCCTGTAGCTTCGAAACAAAGCGGCATTCCGAAAATCATCAAAGGACTGAAGATTGTTAAAATAACCCAAAGAATCACCCCTTGAATTTTGCCGTATGTTTAGTAAACAGCCTGTATGCCATTTCAAAGAGCTTTTGTCTAGTTAGTAAGCGCCTACCGATCTTCTAGGTTTTCTATTCAGAGATTATAAATGCAATTCGTTTATTGGATGGGTTTATTGGATTTTATATCTCTTGTCCACTTCTTAGTACTCAGGATCGCGTACTACTTTTATTTTAAACGGCATCCAATGCTGCGGTTGCAATTCTCATTTTTGTTCTAGCTTCTTTCAAGCAATAACAAAAACATGAACAACTACTGAAAAGATTCTCATAAACACGTAAATTTTATCTTTTCTATTTTTTCTCGTTTTTTATATCTTAATTACTCACCATTTTATATGAGCCTTATTAGGGAATTATTATATCGACAAGTAACCTAAAAGAGGTTAAAATAGCTAAATATAGTTTATTTTTTATTTTTTATAGAAGATATTCTATTTTTTAATGAGAAGCCTTTTGTAAATGAGGATAGCATAATTTTTAACATAAACTAACTAAGTTGTAATTTCTCAAATAAGAATGGAGATCAAATCTTTTTCAATTAAAATATTCTCTATGTAAAGTTTATCAAGCGTGAAATAAAATTAGCTGAAATATACTGAAACTCGCCTTTTGATGTCAATTCTTTAATAAAATAACTAAGGCATTATACTTTAAATTAGGAATCTTCTAAGAATTTCTCAGTTGATACTTTATAATATTATATTTTTATTCGGCAAGTGAAAACATCGATGCATTTCAAGTGGGTAATCTGATTTCAAATTGTTATAGGAATTGTGTAGTTGATTATAGAAAGTATGCGAAGTAAACATAGAAAAAGCTTTTTGTCAATATTGACAAGTTAAATTGAATTAAATAACACAACCTATAGATAATACAGTTCAACCTATAGATAATATTTTTATTGTAAAAATTAATATAAATTAGAATATAGTTAAAAAATTCTTTTCCCATTAACTCTTATGTTTTCTTGCAGGGTTTGTTTTGTTTTTTTCAGACTACTCGCGTTTAAGAAGAAACGGCGAGGAAGGGTTTCTTTCGGATGATTTACAAAAATATATGCTCTCGAGCGTTCTAAGACCATCAAAGGAAAACAAAGCCCTGAAAGAAACAAAACAAATTGACGCTCTAGCATTTTCCAAAGCCGGAAATACAATCATCGTTTATCCACGATGAGCTCTTGCCGTACCTGGAGGATCAATTCTCCAGGATATTGTCAATCATGAGCTCCGCCATAGAATCCCCGCCCCTACCCTCTCGTTTTGTTGCATACTCAATCATCTCATTTTAATTCTTTTTCCCCCTTTTTAAGACCTCATTCCTCGGAGATATGTTCACGCATGCTAACGACGTTCCTCCGAAAATCCCGTCCCTGTTGTTGTTGTTGATGGCGGCGAACGATTAATACGAGCAAAACGAGTAGGTAATGGTGGAGGATGTTGCTGGCGCTCTCCGGTCGAAGGAAACTATAGTCTCGGTTTCTGGCTCGAAGATAACAGAGCAGAAAACGAGGATTAAGAACAAAACACCATTTTCCTCCTCTTTTCATATATATCTCAGAATCCAATTCAAATTTCTCCAGAGTTGTCAGGACAGGCAACCTTCTTAGCAGGGATACAGCCGTCGAGTCCTTTTGCGGTTTTGCGCTTTGCAACGCTTATTTGTCGTTGCGCAGCAAAGTGAAGCAGAAGTTCCTTTTATGTGAAGAAAACGTCCATCAGTAACGACTTGAAAAGATTAAGAAGTTCGATTTAACTCTTCAACTTATTTTTTTTTTTAGAAAAATCTTTCTCTATTTACGTGAAGGAAATTTTTAAGTAATTGAAAAACCATAAAGCTTGAAAATTACATCATCAAGAAAACAGATCTAAGATGTAGTAAACAAACGCTTTTTGTAAAATTGCTTAATTTAAACCCAAACAAAATTAACAAAAAATTAAAAAAAAACTTTAGATAGTAGGCTAATCTAATTATGCTATTATATTATACCTCTTAAATAAGTTGGAGCTATGTGGAAATAAATTTTTAAAAGTTCTTAGGACTTTAATGAAATGAAAGATATCCAAAACGCGAAAAGCTCGAAATAAAAAATACTGGGCGATCAATTTATCACGCAACCCGGCATTCATCATGTGGTAAATATCATGTGTTTTATAATAAGAAATAGAGACAACAAATAAAAAATTGCATATGTGAATTTCTTGATAGTAGGTATTCCAAAATTCCGCTCTCAGTTTTCAAGGCATATGGAACACTTTTAATCATGTTGGATATCACCTTACGTAGGAGCATACAGTTACCTGACTAACTTCTCTTATCCTCAGTTTCAGATTTTCTTGATTACGAGGATTCTGTCGGTGAACGTACACAGCTTTTGACATACCCCCCGAGGAAAAACTTTAATGGTGATAAATCAGAAGATCTCAGGTCACAATAATTACCCACTTAATATTTGAAAATAGAATATTGTAAAGTCAGTAAGAAATTTCCAAAACACATGGCAGGTTTTTCACTCAACAATCAAGCCTACATAATTTGTATCTACCTCGGGAACAATGTAATGTGCTCTGTTTGATTCTCAAACTCTTTACTAAATCTGTTTTTTCGACTTTTTCTGAAAATGATAACACGGCCAACAGCGGTTTTGGTGCCAGGGAATTTGGAGCCGATTCCAGATGAATTTGATACCCTGAACTTATACAGGGTGATTCAAAATTCAATGTACAAACTTTTAAGGGAGGTAGTATGGGTTATTCTAAGCAAAAAAAAATTCATATGAACATGTGTCCCAATTTGAATGATAACAGATATGAACAGAAATAAAAATGCCGCCACCAAAATCAACAAGTTAATAACTCAGGTTTTATAACACCTAGGACAATGAAATTTGGATGAATAATAGAATCCATAAAAATGTTTATACCGTTAAAATTTGATCGAATTCCAATGAGTAGTTTACGAGTTACGCATTCAACATCGTAACCCGTGCTCACTTGTGTGTACTGTAATGATCTTTTAAAAATGGGTCGATTTGTTTAAAATTTTGCACACATGTAACATTGGTGGCATCCAAGAAATGATTCAAATTGCAAGACAATGCATCCAGAAGAACGTTGTACAGGGTGGCTCCCATGCCCCTCCTGGAGAAGAATTATTCCGACCAGATTTCCATGAAATCGTCAGTTTGGCATCTACATTGTTCTGTAACAGTTGACTGTAGGTGTGGTGGCAACAACTGCAATGCCTCGCACACGCCGCCCGTGCTCCTGTGCAACAACTCACGGAGTTTGACAGAGGTCGGATTGTGAGTCTTCGAGAGACTTGGTTGGTCTCATTGGCGTATCGCGGCGCAGATCGGTCATAATGTTTCTGGGGTAGCTCGATGTTGTCAGCAGTTGTTTATGGAAGTAACGCACTCATGTAGACCTGGTTCTGGACGCCCACGCACTACTGATCCGCGCCAAGACCGTCAAATTGTACGAGAAGCTTTGAGTAACCGTACGGCATCCATAGCAGAGATAAGGGCCAGAGTGGCACCAGCTTTGTCAAGACGGACCATTGGTAACCGTTTGACAGCTGCAGTACTGCGGATACGGAGCCCTCTAGCCAGACCCCCACTTCTGCAAGAACACCGTACTGCGCGGTTGCAGTGGTACCGCGAAAGAGCCGACTGGAGAGCTGAATGGAGGTCTGTGGTCTTCAGTGATGAGCGCAGATTCTGCCTGTACTTCAGTGATGGACGTGTACGTGTGCGGCGAAGAGCAACAGAGCGCCATCTTCCACAGTGCATCCGTCTACGGCACACAGGTCCAACCCCTGGCGTAATCGTGTGGGATGTGATCAGTTATAACTCGCGATCACTCTTAGTGTTTGTGGATGGAACATTGAACAGCATTTGTACAGCCAGCAGATTGTGGAACCTGTTCTTCTGCCCTTCTTGGAACAGGAGGGTAATATGTTTTTTTCAGCAGGATAACGCCCGTCCACACTCTGCCCGTGTTTGATTGCTATCGCATTACTTCCCTGGCCGGCACGAGCTTTAGACTTGTCGTTAATTGAGAATATGTGGACATGATGGGACGTAACGTTCATCGTTGCTGCACACAAGCTATAACAATTCCACAATTGAGCGCGTAATTTTCAGGAGACTTGGAACAACCTACCCCAAGACGACATACAGCATCTTTATGGTCGCATGCATGCAAGAGTCTCACCCTGCATTCAAGTTCGCGGCGTTTATGCGACTTACTAATGTGGTCTATTGGGGCATGGGAGCCACCCTGTACAACGTTTTTCTGGACGTATTGTCTTACTATTTGAATCATTTTTTATATGCCACAAATGCTACATGTGTGCAAAATTTCAAATAAATCGACCCATTCCTTCTAGGTGTTGCATTTTTTTGCCAGCAGTGTATGAGGAAACATCAAAAAATAAAATGCTATTCTCAAAATAAGTATTCTACACGTTATCTAAATGAAATATTATTTCTCAAAATAAATCGCCGCTTTGCAACACTTTTTGTGTAACAATCCACAAGTCTTCTGATTCCTTCTAAGAAGAAGGCTGTCCTGGAAATTACGTATGCATCGTTTCCTTAATCTCATCGTCACTTGCGTATCGCCGGCTATACAGGTCTTCCTTTAATGGTCCAAGAAAATAGAGATTTGAAGGAGTAAGATCTGGGTTACAGATAGGATGAGGGAGAAATTCTATTTTCAGTTGTCTTCGAGTTTCAGTCCTTGCCGCGGTCGAACGAGGACGGGCGTTATCGCGAAGTTGAAGCACACTTTTCGAAAGAGACTTTCCCATAGTTTTTCCCGTACTGCTCTACTATTAATTCTGAAGATTTCCGATGTGGCGGGTCTATCATTCCACTGAGTGTAAAGCGAGAACATAGTATAACCGAAGTGATACGGAATTGTAGGTACGGTTCAATAGTATAATTCTTAAGACCACCGCTTGATTCTCCATATTACGTTCTAGTACTCCTGTCTAAAATTAATTTTATTTTCTAATTTCCTCTAGAAAATTAATAAATCGTACGCTAAAGAGCTAATTTTCTCTTTATGATAGTGCAAAGGACTGTAATAACAATGGGACTAAATTTGACAATAGTTCAGCTTTTAATCTTCACATTTAAATTAAAAATAATGGAATAATATGAAGAATTAACAGTTTGCTTAAAAAGTTGTCAATTAACTGAAAACGCATTTTGCGTGCTAACTTTCGCAATTTACGTAAATTCATGCTAGTTTCACACATAACAGATACTTTGGAAAACTGCAATAATAGTATCGTCATCAAATAGGGTAGATGTACCAGTAATTGACAGTTTAAGACATTACCGTGAAACGAAATTGTGTACGGAAATCAAATTGCATTTTGAAACTTTTCTAGTTATACCATTAAATTGTAAATACAATGCAGAATGTGCCAATCTCTAAACAGTTATTATATCTTTAAAAGCTATTAAGTTATTAAACTAATGCATGAACCACCAGTAGTTGACAGTTAATGAACCAGAAGTTGACGGGCAGTTGCACCAGTAATTGACAATATTTTAATTGCACATTTTTATTATATATTAAAAAAAATTGACAACATTCAAAAACAGCTGATGAAATAAAGCATTTTTAAGAATGTGTAAAATATTTAACATTAACTAAAATTGTTCTTTTTAAAACTTAAGTTGTTCATTTAGATCCTTTATCTTTTTTTTCCTTTGAAATAATAAATTAAATCAATCCACTCCCATGTAGAGTGCAAGGACCATAGAAAATGAAGGACCATAATGCAATATCATATATTGGCCAACAACTGTTATTAGAAAACTTGATTTTTGACGATTGTTCTACTTGCAATATTCATCCAATTCATCTTATGCTAATTCTTATCATAGTAAACAGAATATCAGTAGCAGTTTTCTTCTTGGAAGATAACTTGTCCTCGGCTATCTGTTAATCGTCTCTGTGAGAAGATTCAGAACCAACAAAAAGAATCGGGTAGATTCGTGAAGATTTATGATTTATAGAAGATTTATGTCAAAGTAGATGATCTAGAAATTGTCGGTGAAGTTCTTATAATTGACACACATAGGTCAATTAATGGAAATTAAGAAGTTA